>JANZLQ010000056.1:44905420-44921107 GCA_026212715.1 Elanus axillaris | reverse complement strand
GGGGGTTGTCTCTGGTAGCTGTCAGTGCTGCAGCCTGGTTTGCGATGGGTGTTCTGGAGGAAGATGGGGAGGGGATGAAGAGCAGAGTTGTTCAATGCAGTGAGGAAAATGCTTTCAAAGCAGACATGTCTGATCCCTGAGCTTGTGTGTGGGTGTGTGTTTGCCTGGGACTAAGCAGACGGGAGGATGCTTCCTGCCGTATCCTTTCAATATGATGCTCTCTACTTTTACAGCCAGCGACTGTGAAAATGAGTTTTGGGCTTTTGTTTACCAGGGTGACCGTGGCATGATTTAAGATCTCTTCACACCATTTGCCTTCATCAGAAGAACATTCAGCTCCTTGCATATAATCCCTGATTCAATACTTTTAGTGCCTGCTGAGCCACGAAGCTTTAAAGTTGTGTTTTCTGCCCGGATTGGGACTGGCACGACGGTCACACTGTGATGGAGGACGCTGTTTAGGTAGATCCATGGAGCAAAGCTTTTTGTCCAAGTGACTAGTGCACTATCGATAGCCTAGGAAATGTCAGAGGGCTTCACGCGTCCTCCAAAAATCAGAGAAATGGAACACTTCCCAGGAGTGCTAGAGATGTGTAGATTTGGTAATCTAAACCTCTTGGTCCTAAAGAAACGGGGATTTGGGGGAAATGAAACCTTTGTGGGAAGCAATGAGGTGGTGAAAATATTTTAGGGTTACTTTTTCTAGTAGGGGGACAGGGGAGACGAGTGATGAATCTACGCAGTTCTGTGGCAAGAAGAGTACGTTAAACATACATAACTTTTTTTTTATAAGTGCTCTTTGCGAACAGAAACATCCTCTCCTGTAGGGATTACTAGAGGATTTTGGCTGTCTCTGCACGTGAGGAGGGCAAACTTGTGTCCCTTCAGGTCTGCCTCTCGGCTAAAGCCCCAATTTGCCATTGGATTGGGCTACTTCAAAGCACCTTCTTTCTTGGTGCCTTCTCCGGCCGATGCTTTATCAGCTTCTAAGAGCTTACCAAGGTGAAAGGGTTTGGAGTCAATTTAAATCTTCCTCGGTCGTGGATGTCTTCTAGACTGTTTTCAAGACCTCCGACGTTGATTTCTGGTAGGTATTTGCAGGCAAACAATGTTTTAATCAACCCACTTAGGTAAAGGTCTCCAACAAAAATCCCTGCTTTATTACCAAGTGGTGCAAACGCCTGCTGGTACACCGTGCTGCTGTCTGCATTAAACCTCTAGACGTGCCATGTGGGCACGCGTCCCTCATCTGTTCTTCGGTGTCTGGCTGTGTTTTTCAAAGGCTTGACAGCTTCAGGAGGAGGAGGATAAGCTGAGAAGAGAAGTGGGGGCAGCACTGCAGAAGGGGAGTGTAGACAGAGGGGAGTCTGCCCTTTCCGTGAGTACTGGCTGGAGCGTGCCCTTAGGCTTTCACTGTGATGACTTGTATGTTGCTAACTCCTTACTCTTCAAATAGCGCTGTAGAAAGCAGTATTAGGAAGATATTTAGACGCGTGCGATGGGCATGTGGATATAACTTGGGGGGAGGAGGAACACGGCTGGTCCTTTGTGGAGCTGGGTAGCTTGTTGTGGGGCTGTGCTTAGCCCTTCCCTGCAGCGATGCCACTGGGATGGATAAAGGGTAAGTTGAGGAGGGATAGGGCTCTCGTGTGCCTTGTGGAACAAAGGTTTATCCCCCTCAGGCTCTGCTGAGGATGAAACATGGCTGGATGTGTGTCCGCACTGAGAAAGCGTGTGCGGTGCTTGCAGCGGGAGCGAGGCTGTAAAGCTGCAGTGGAGTCCTTTAGTTAATCTTGACGCTTACGCCTTCAAGATAAAACTCCCTGTAACGTAGCGGTGCTGGTATTTCCCATTTAATGGCTTTACAAAAGGTCTTTTTACCCCTCTAGAGTTTTTTCTGTTATGTTTTCCTTTGCCTCTGTTGATGCAACCTGGTCCATTCTGGGGAAAGGTCTACATTTGAGCTTGCCACGGGCAGCAGTGCTCATAAACTGTATTTACCGGGTATTTTCCTGCCCAAGTATTAACAAGCATGCCTTACTTGTCTTACACTTCCTTGAATTATGATGATTGGTTTTGAAACCCTGACTCATGTGGTTTGTTTTTTTTTCTTTTTTTGTCACACCTCTCTAGGTGTAGAGAAAAGCAAGTAAAATCTCAAGCTTTTGTCCTGTATGCCAATTGTTACTGCCCCGAACAGCAGCACAGGGGCATGCTTTTCATCTCTGACTGTGCCGGTATGAGCTGTGATTTCACCAGTGTCTTCCAGTTGAAGAATGCGGGGCTAAGGGAAGGGATCGACTGCTTAAGGTGCAGCTGAGAAACGAGAAGTGGTAACTTAAGGCAAAATAGCTTTTTGCATGCTGCTGTCCATTCATTCTTGCTGACTTGGATGGTTTTAAATAATTTGCAGCAAATGTCTCCACCAGGAGACCTCGCTGCTTGGTTCTTCCCCGAAAACTGCCAGAATCTCATGTTTTAAGAGCATGAGCGATGCTCTGTGGAAGAATCCTGCAATATTGATATATTTGGAACTGATCAGCTAGTCATTGTGAATAGATTTGCTGCCCGTTGAGCTCTTTCGCTACTCTTCTGTGGTGATGCAGTTGTGTTATGGAAGGAGTTTGAGGCTTCCTCATCCTCCTGCTGTTGAGCTCTTGCTGCATATGGGGATTTTTAAACCCTCACTTGCACGATCCTGTCAGTCAATGCTCCATGTAATTAAAAAGTCCTCTTCTACAGGTTTCCCTGGGGATATTACCCCTTGTGTGTGTGGTTTTTCTCTTAAGTCGGTCTGGTTTTCTGCTGACTTGGGGTGGAGGAGGGGAGCAGCATTGTTTGGTTATTGGGTATCTGAAGCACGTGAATCGGCTCTCTCCCAACCCCAAATTGCCTGAACCTGGGTGCAGCTGCCTGGTCCTTTGTGCGACTGTGGACTCCCTTGTCCTGGGATGTTAATTCATGGTGAAGCGGAGAGAACAATGAATAAGAAGTGAGCTCAGAGTTTAATACTGAACACCAGGTCTGCTGGAGTCTTGGATAGAGCTAGCGTTGTCATCTTCCCCCAGATGAGACAATACATTTGTTCAATCTGGATTTGGCCACAGATCCGTTGCGATGTTCTCCATCATGTAGGGAAGCTGGTATCCAACTGTTTCGTCAGCTGTTTAGTGGTACTGATGGACGCTTGTAGCATTGACTGAGGAACTCCTGGAAGTAGCTTCAAGTGGCCAAAACCTTGCTTCAAAGCTAAAGCCCTACCTGTCTTCTGGAATGTGGATTTCTTTCCAGATCACTGGGCAGTCCAGCCTGTCACGCTGAGAATTGGTAAGTCCTCCTGGGAGGAAATTGGGAAAGCCTAAAGGCTTTTTCAGCTGAACAAGTCATTTTTTTGTTGTAACTTCTTGCTCAGGGCCTCAAGTGTTTTCCTTTATCAACTTCAAGGCAAAACATTGTATGTGCTGATGAGTTTCAGAAATGTCCGTAGAGCTCCAGCAAAACAACGTCGAAGGTGGTGGAAAGTGGGATATTGGAGCACACCCTGAGTAAAAGGTGACGAAGGTACCTAATTTCTTCTGATCAGTACTTACGGGGTAACTAAATGCTCCAGATGTACAGGCTGCCGGTGTTCAGAGACAACCCAAGAGCAGCCAATGATAAAGGGGCCTGTAAATGAAAAAGTACCTTTCCAGTAACTCTTTCAAAATGGTGTGGTCTCAAAGTAAACTCCATTTAAATATCAGCGCTAGGACTTGGAGAGGTTTGCTGGAGAGAAGTCATAAAAGCCAAAGTCTGTAGTACCACTTGTAGAAAGCTTGTTAGAGAGCTATGTTTTGCTTCAATATAAGGCATGTGCTGCAGAGGGCTGTTTACTTGGAAGATGCCAGCAGCAGAACATGGTAATTGAGTTACCGAAGTATCCAGAGAATGTGTTTTTATTCGTAATCCACTAATATTGCAAGGCTCAAGAGAACTTATTCCTAACCTTAAAACAAGAGAGTTAAAATGGGTTATTAGATCTGAGACGCGTTTCCCACAGGAATTTAATAATGGAGGATGGCATGGTAGGGTTTTGTCTGTTTTTGTTGTTAAAGGTAAATGTAAAAATGGTAAGAATGTAAGAAATCGGGAAGTAGACCCACTTCTACATCTGTAGTGGAAAGTATCGGACATCTGATTTGTCCTAGTCCTAAGACCGAGCACCTTTAAACTGCAGCAAACTTTTGATTGTCCTACTAGTTGAGAAGTAAACTTCACAGACCTCCCCCTTGGTGGCTTTTGGAGTTGCTGCAGTTGCTTCAAGTCGAAGGGCAGTGGCTTACTTCTGAAACTTCAAGCTGTGTTCCAAAGTCTAGAGAAACAGGCTTTGTTTTCCATTTTGCAGCACTTCAGTGCTTCAGCTCTTCCCTTTACCTTTTGAATTCGATGCTCGTAAAGGGATGAGAAACTAGTCAGAAGCTTTCTTTTGAAAAAGCAACTAAGTGGTGACACTGTTAATGCCCGTCCAATTTGGTCTCGTCTAATAGACATCCCTGTAGGGAATAAGGTGGGGTGGCAGTAGAAACTTATTTGCTGGAGTAAATTAACTCTTAAAAATGAAGGGCGCTGCTTAAATGGTCAAAAGAGCTATACCACGTGCTTTTTGGCAGGTAATGGAAGATGGCATCTTGTTCTGCCTTTGCTCTCCCTTTCCACTTGCGGAGTCTGGTTGTCCTTGTAGGTGTTGGATGAGAAAGCAGAGTCTGGAGAGTGGGGGCATGGACCTCTCGGTGAGAGATACTGGAGGCGTGAGAGTGAATTGCTGTGCTGTGTATCTTAGCTCCGTGGGGTAGTGCTTTCTAGCTCCCTCCTCTAGAAGCCTGACCTGATGTCCCGCTGAAATTGTTTTGCTTGGATTTTTTTAATTGCTGAAGTCTCTGCAAGAAAACCTGGGGGAAAGGAACTAGAAGCATGGGTTTGGTGGATCCGAGGGAAGTAGCCTGCTGGTGTGGAGAGGGGGAACCCCCAAATTCGGTAGGTAATAAAGTGCTCCCCAGACCATAGCTCTCTTCCTCCAGCCCGCAAAGCCTGTGCAGGGGCCGCTTTATACTTTGCGGAAACACTTCTGCAACTTCAGGCAAACCCTGGAACGTTGTAACGCTGATCTCTTAAATGTATTTGGAGACTCGTATTCCTGCCCGGGCTTCCCCAAGCTAAGCACTTGCGTTGGTTACTGCAGTGTTTTATAACTGCCCCTTGGTTGAGCTCTTTTTTTTATTTCGAGAGCGGAGGTGAGACGGGGAGAGGAGATGCAGGTTGGTGTGTGTGCGTCAGGCTGTGGGTATGTACCTTATTGCTAGAGGAAAGAGGGCTCTGCCTTGCTGTCAGTTCTGCGCAACTCAAACCCATTGGTCCTGTCTTCAGCAAAACTAAGGAGCCGAGACCCTGGATATTAAAATCCCATAAGCCTTGGGGAAGGAGAGGCATGTGGAGCCTGCTGATACGTTTGACTAGCTGACTGCTACTGAGCATGCACTTAAGCACAGGCTGGCTGGCCTCGTCCTTAGTTAGCATCCCATAAACACAACTTAGGCTTGCTTGTGCTAAACTGATTGGGGAAATAGGGGGAAGAAGGGGGCTGATGCATAAGGAGGGAAGATATTAATTGCTTTCTCTCCCAGATCTGTCTCCTTCGTTGAGCTCAGTTAAAAATTCAGGTGGATGCTGCTTCCTCTAGACTCTCAGAGATGGAGATGATGCAGCCCCCAATTTACCTTTCCCACCTCCACTTTTTGCTAGTGCCTTGACCCTTAAGCTAGTCCCGTAGCTCTCTGCGTGTGTCTGGACTTGTGTAAACACCCCATCACCTTTTACCGCCTGGGCATGTTACACACCGTTCCTGATGTTAATGTGCGTAGCCCCTTCCGTGGGGGTTGCAACAACTTTTCAAAAGGCTCCAATGAGACTGTTTTGCAGTCTGAATCCTGTTGGTGCTATGGGACAGCTTTACGTAGGGAGAAGACAAATTACCAGGGCTGGACTTCAGCCAGGACGTAATAGGGTGAACGCCTGACTTTTTTTTTCTTTTTTTCCCAAACGTGCCGTTGCATCTTTAATTACAAGGTTAAGACCTCTGTTTTATGACTCATCTGAAAAAACAGCACCTCCAACATAATTGCCTGAGCGTGTTGCCTAGGGGACTATTGCTCATTAGTGACTCAGAGGAACGAGTGCCACCTAATGAAATGGCACTGCCTGCTGTAATACCCCAGCCTTGCCCTTTTCATGCCTAGTCCAAGCAGTGACCAACCCAGAGTCTCCCATAAGGGCGTGATGTCAACCCAGGTAACGCTGCAGTTAGAAGGTACTTCTAATGAAGAAACCAACCAACTCTGAATTCCCATTCATTAGGCATTATCAAGCCATAGAAATAGGTGTGTTCAGTTAAACAAAAAGCAAACAGTGTCTCATTCTGCCTAGTGAGGGATGAACATGTTCCTTCAGGCTCCCTCAGAAGCCATAACAGCAATGAGAAATTGATATACCATCCTGGTGGGAATGTCAGTTCCTTGGGTAATCCATCTGCCTAGGCGTATTTTGTTTGTTTCTCTGAAATACGTAAATGCAATCATTACACAATAAAAGCCTCTTTAAAATACTTTCCTTTGATCATTAGTGTGCTAATCAGTCTGGATGGATCTTCTCCTTCCCTTCCAGGTGGTGGGAAACAATTGACTCCTGTAATGGGTGCCCCTTGGCCACTGTGCGTTTGTTCCTCCAACCCATTGTTCTGGGATGAACTTGGAACATCGTGTTTCTCTCTTGGACCAGATACTTGAATTGCCCTTGGGTTTGTGGGGTTTTTTTAAATGCTCATCAGGGTGTCCCTCTAGGAACCTGTGCAGCCAAATGCTGTCTGCACTGAAAGGAGGTCTAAGCCACGCTGGGCTGTGACAAATGTTAGAGCTGGAGGGTGCTGCCGTCAGTGGCGTGACTTGTATCCGTCTGACGCGCAAAGGCTTCCGGTAGACCAGGATGAATTATGATTCTTGAAAACATGGCACACTGTAATGCGGGGAAAAAAAAAAAAGGCATGTAACCTGTAAGCCAAAAATTACGGGGTAGAGAAAGGGTCTTTGGGAAACAGTCTCACACCTCAGACGAAAAGCAGGAAGCCTAATCTGTAGAACAATAAAGCAGGCGAAACCTCTTTCCTTGTTGGCCCAAATTCATCCCAGGCTTGCGTAGGTAATGTTTGATTAGCCTAATGAAGTGGGGAAAGACAGAGCAAATCTATTCCTCTTTCTGATTGCATTTTGGCTGGGAAGAAGCGTGTAAAGAGGCAGCACCTAGTGACAGCTTTCGAAGTGACCGCTTGGGTGACTCTTCTCCAAGGCTTGAAATGAAGAGCTCTGTTAGCTCACTGTAAAAACGGGGCCACGCACCTGTACGGAAAAGCTGGTGCTTCTAGCCTGTGCAGTCTGAACGGTCAAGTAGTGTTAGTATTAAGGTCAGCCAGGCTGGGTTTGGGTACCAGACTTTGATCGCCCCTGAAAGCAGGTGCTCCTATGGTGTTGGACCATCTCTTTGCATGGTAAATATCCAGTTTGCCAGCAGTAACGGTAGAAGTGACTCACTAGCAGATACAGCATGTTCCATAATGAATCGTGGGGATTTGGTCCTGGGGCTGCTACGTTTGTGGGTTCGCCCTTGGTCGGCGTCATTTCCCAGTTGCGGCTTCCTCATGAGACCCTGCTGGTGCGGATGGTGTTTGCTGCAGGACCCCAGCTCAGGAAGCGGGCCAAGGCAGGCTACAGTGTTCTGGTGCTTATCTTCACGTGCCAAGCACTGTTTTGGGATATCCTAGTGATTAAGAGCAGCAGAATAGGATGTGAAATCCCCTTCTCGTCTAAATTAAGTTGTTTGTTTTTTTTCTAAATTAAACTGGCTCTTTTTATTCGAGTATAAGCTGCAACCTGGACTTCATTACAGCTTGTATTTTTTTTATAAAAGCCTTGTAGATGCTCAGCTTGTATTATTTTTGGATGCGCTTGTTCAGGTTTCATAGGTCACCGAGATGATGGTTCTTGTCCTGATCTTTAGTCTTGCTGTTTTGTGGTCCCAGCCCAGGCTTTGCTTTATTTCAAGCAGTGAGTGTATAGGATATTCTGGTAAATGCTAATGTCGATAAACAAAAGTTCAAGTTGCCATGTTCAGGAGAATCTGATGCCTGCAGGATTTCGGGATTGGCTTTCTGCTGTAATCCAGGTTTACAGTGAGTTTAGCAGTAAGGTAAAGACATTCAGCATCTTGATGATTCCCATGTTTCCTTTTCTTTTTTTAGAGTCTCCACCAGCAGCGATGTCAAGAAATGGATACTTCTTTGAAGAGAGTGGCAAGTATTATTTGACTTCTTTGTGCGTCGTATCACCTTCTTGGAGGGAGAGCTGCGCTACAGGCTTAGCTGAGAACTTGAAAGAGGTGATACAAAACCCATTTAGCTTAAGCAGCATGCGAAGACTGTCTTGCACGGTGGTTGTGTAACCTTCTACTGCAAGCAGACTTGTGTTTTTAAATCCTGTAGATGTTCTAGATACCCAAAGCAGTAAATAATCATCTTCACATTGTCATCAGTGACTATTCTGGGTGGTTCCTTGTTTTTCAAGTTCTTTCACGATGTTTTCCTGTAATACAGGCTGGCAGGTGTATTTGCTTGTCTCTTTCCAGAGCGGAGATCACGTGTAGGTGTCAGTTCCCTTTGGAGACATCCTGCCAGGAGCATCAGGCAAATGTCGGATGGCTCTGGCAAATGCATCTTTTGCTGCAAAGCGCTCTCTGAGATTTTTCTTTGAAGCAAGATTGAGTTGTGGCATTTGGAAGCTTATATCATCTGCCACAACAAAGGTGGCCGAGCTCTCAGAGATTGTGCTGGTAAAGGGCCGAGGTATTGTACAACGAAACTTGAGGTGCACTCAAGTTCCAATGTTTCTACTAGTTTTGGAGAAATCCCATGTTGTGGGGTTGTTGGGGAGAGATCATCCTGAGAGTTCAAGTCAAGACCAGCCTTTTTCAGCATGTTGTCTCTAAAGGCCTGGGGCTTTTTGCCCTCGAGAAGGTGGAATGCTTGGAGTATTCAGGACTTCCAAACGGTCAGAGCAGAAGACTAAAACGCTCCATTTACTTAGGCTTGTAGATGCTTGTAGCTGTCACAATGCTCGTCTTTCTTGTTCCAGGGGGCCAAGTCTTAGGTTAACATCTGGGAAGGGGAAGTGGAATGTCTGCCAGATGTCAGCAGTGCTGGATCTACTGCAGCTATTGACAGTGCTTCCTTTGGCACTGGCTCGCTTGTCTTCTCTGAAAGTGTTGCATGGAGCCAGTTTCTAGGAGTAAAAGGATGAAACTGGAAGCAAGTACTCTCAGCTTTAGTAGGAGGTCTTTTCTGAAGGCTGGGTTGAGTTGCAGAGGGGCAGAAATGAATGCCTGACCTCAGGGAGGTTTTCTGAGGGCACGTGAGGCATGAGGTCTGGGTAGCCTGGCTCCTACCTTCTGGGGCTTGTTTGTGGCCCCTTGGGATGTGGTTGGTGCTTTCCTGAGGACTGGGGATGGAAGAGAGTGATCGAGGTTGGGACCTCAAGAGGATACTAAGCCACCAGCTTCTGGCTGGCAGTAATGTAAGGGCTTGGAGAAATGCTGCTGTTTGACTTGGAGGAAGGACAAAGGCAGTTGTCTTCTGGAGCTACTTACTTCATCCCAAGCACAGCTGTCTTGGTATCTTGTGTGGAAGGGCTCTACATGCCCCCTTCCAGGACTCAATGTCTCGTCTTCCTCCAACTGTCAAAAAAAAAAACACCCAACAAACCCAAAGCCAAACAAAACCCCCCAGATCTCTGGATGTTTTTAGAGCACATGTTCGTAGCTGTGGCATTCCCTGTGCAAAGCTCTCCTATGAGATGTGCCACTTGGTGCCGTGGCAGTGAGTGTTTATTTCTACCCTGTTTGTGTTTACTACTCAGCTTCCTCCTTTGTGTTATGGAGACGGCACCTTAGAGCTACCATTAAGGACTTCATGAAACTGTGTGTGCTTCTTTCCTGTTACGCTTCTGTGTGGTTTGAGGGAAGGAGGGAAGGTTGCTTGCAAGTTCCTCTTCAGCCTGCACACCGTATTGAATGCTGTATTACTTGTGATTGAAAATGCAGCGTATTTCTTGGTTATTTCATGCTCAAATCTGCTGCCATTCTTGTTCCTCGCTACAAACTGACCTTTTGTAAAAGTTGAGGTGCTGTTGAGTGATGAGTCACCTTCTACTGCCTGATTTAACGGAGGGCTTGTGTTTTCTGCACAGAATATACAGACAGCGCATCTCGGGGGTTACCAGTGTGAATATTCACATCCTGCTGTGAGGCAGTGCTTTGGCTCTCTACAGAAGTTTCATGCGCTCAGATTCTTGAAGCCTTACCCAAAATCTTAATCAGGGCTAGAGGAAACCACAGAGCAAGAAGTTACCTTTTCACATAGTTTCAAAACCGCTTGTTTTGAAATGGAGCTACGTAATCATTAAGCTGTTCCTTGGCACCACTTGTTTGGATCTGCCAGTTCGTTACGGCGACCAAGAGATGCTCTTGCCCCACCTTTAACATAAAAAAGCCAAACCACTAAGCTGTGTGTTGGGGAGGGAGCAAAGAAAAAATAAACCAGATCAAAACTCTTCCTTTGATTCCCTTAGCACTTACATTTTTTCCCTTTTGTCAGTAGAGAAACATCTTTTGATACTATTGCTCTTTGCACAGTCGAGCTTTTCCCTTATCTCCTGAGATCTTGCATATGCATATGGTTTTCTGTATCCTTAGTAATTAAGATGTTTTTGTTTCTGACCATATCAGAGGCTCTGTTCAGAGACTGTCTGTCTTTGCCAGCTAACTTTTTTCTTACCCTTGTATTCTCAATAGCAGCTGCAGCAATGTTAAAAGTTGAGATTTCAGCTCTAGTTTAAACTCTTGTAGTGAGGGTAATCTTGGCTGCAGGACCAAAGCAGTGCTTTGCAAGAATCTCCTGGATGTTTACTGTTCATAAAAGCTTACTCAAGTATTTAATAATTTGTAGCTCTGTTAATTATTGAGGAGCTGAGGAAAGCCCAGGAAGGATTTTCTAGCGATTGGATGCTAATATATGACCACTCTGGAAGTTCAGAGGCCTGTTACGGTCCTAACCATGTACCAGCCTGTTTGATCACTTCTTAACTGGCTAAAAATCTGGAAAGTTAAGCAAAGGAGCCCATGTCTTTAACTACAAGTTTTAGTTTCCAGCATATTCTGATTTTTCCCCTATTGCTGGAAGAACTTGACTGAAAGCCGCTTCTGTGGCCTTTAGTGCATTGCAGAAGATAAATATTATGACTGGGGAAAAAAATACCTGTGTAGTAGTTTGCTCTGTAGAGGCAACAATAAGAGGAAAATTAAGGAAATGAGTCTGTGCTGGCCCAGTTAGAAGCTTTTGAAGAGTGTGGTGGCAGCAGGGATGATGGCAGCTGTTGGCCATGTTCTGTTTTCAACCCATGTATATTGTCAGGTTTAATAGCTGTTCTCTGACTTGTCTTGCTGATGAAAATCCACATTTACTCCTCCTTTTGAGTCTGTGGAACAAGCCTCTTGCACAAGGAAATGAACAAAACCTGGCATGGCCCGGTAATACTTGGTGTCCCTCTACCTGCCCCGTGAGCAGTGCGCATAAGTCACTTGCATCTTCAGCAAGGTTGTTCAGGCAAATGAGTTTTCTTCCTGGTAAATTGAAGTGGCTGAGATGATTGCGTAGACCCAATCCAAACCTGAAGATAACTGGAGTCCTGATGAAATGCAGCTGGCGATCAATGTTCAGAATAACTACTCAGCACTCTCTTGGCTGTCAGCCTCCTGTACCCTCCTCGGTGGTGGTGGGGAGTATCCAGTGCCTGCTACAAGTGGATTGGCTTTAAAGGCATTCCTATTAGTTGCAAGGGATGAAATTTTGCCAATGGCTGATGAGCTTTTTAATTGACACAAGAACTTGCCCTGATAAGACACAAAACCGGAGGCTTTCTAGATCCTCTTGCAAAATTTAAAGGAGGGAGACCCGCTACGCTATAGCGTTGGGGCTATCTGAGTCGTTGCATTGTTTTAAAGCTGGCTCAACAGATATTGCAGCATAAACTTTAGTCTTCCAGAGCAAATCCCTCACTACTTTGGTCTCCTCTGACTTATTAATTGGTTTTGCTGGCACAATAAATTGCAGTTGTGTTGCAGGGCCCCAAGGCCCCAGTCTGGTTTGGGATCTTTGGATATATTTTATCTGCTTGTTTTTGTTTTTCAGTTTGGAGTTCAGTTTGGTATGTGTGCTGTGTTTGTTTTTTCTTTCTTTTTTTAAATTTGTCTTTATCTGTCTTGGAATTCTTTGCCTAACTAGGAGATTAATCTAAATGTCTTTGTGAAACAAATTCTTTTGCTCTGGGTTTCCCCTGTTGAGATGCCCAGTCTACCAGCAGGAGATGCACTACTGCTGCCTATGGAGAGCTGGAGGGGGTGGCTTGGAGGTCTCTTGCAGGTTTTTGTTTTGGAGGACTGTCTGTCAGGAGGCCTATGATAAAATGAACACTCCTGACTTCCGTGGGTTCTGGTACAGAACTAAAATTTCACGTGCTGCTGTGTTTTGTAAAAACAAAGCAAAAAATAAAGCCTCACTGAATTACTTGGATTATTCACAACATTTCCTAGAAATCTGGCTGCAAAATACAATACTGGAATTAATTCAAAAGTGCCTGGGTGTGTGGGGTTTTTTTGTAGCAGATCAGTTCTTTCAGTTCTGTTATGAATTATTACTGAAGTGGCAGCGGAAGCTTTATGTTTCCATCTGGCTCTTCATGACAAAAGACTGACTTGAAGCAGGGTTGGAAACAGGCGACTGAAGTTATGGCCGGCCAGTAGTGGAGGGATCTGTTACTTAAAGGATGCAGGTCTGGTCTTGGTGACTCACCTGCTAGACATTTTCTACCTCTTCTTTTTTTTTTTTTTGCTTTCTTTTTCTTTTTCAAGAGGAGGCTGTGGTTTAATTTGTGGTCTTGAAGCACTCTGAAAGCTTAGGTCATGGATTGACCTCTCCTTAGCAGGTGGCCATTACTCCAAAAGGCTGCAGACACTTATCTGATGGGCTCTCAGTGGCTGCTCCAGAGCCAAGAAGCATCACCCAACAGTTCCCCAGCTCTTTAACCCCATAATCTACCCCTGGAGGGGATGGGATTGGAGGACACTTCTCTAAATCCCATCTAGATGACCCAGAGATGTCATTAGTCTGTCTGTGCCAAGCCATAATGTTTGGCCTAATAACGGAGGTGGTCTAACAAAAGCGTGGGAGGTAAGCTCCGGACCCCTCTTGCTAATTAGTTGTCAGCAGCAAACTCTTAGCATTCCAACAAAGCAGTCTGGGGACAACCCCTACCCTCCCCGTTGTCTTCTCCTGGGCTGGCATAAACCACATCCACGTGGCTGCCTGCCGCACCATGGGTAAATCTCCTTAGGACAAAACCAGCAAGCCTTGCCAGGGAATCTCTCGACTGTGAACCAAAGGAAAAGCTTAAAATTCTAGCAAGCATCCAGCTGTATGCAGAACTGCTTTATTTAATCAGCATGGCTTGAATTTTTAATTTTGAGGGAGACAGCTTTGCAGAATGTGGCTTGATATCAGCCTTCGGAGGGTATTGCTCTGCGGCTACAGCACTGCAATTGCTCTTGTCTGTGACATGGAGTAATTTGTTAGGAAGGAAGGGATCTTTCACAATTGCTCTTCAGACTCTTGTGATTCAAACAGTAAGTAACCCCCAAAATTTGAAGTTTAACCTCAGCAGGAACATGTAAAATTTAGGCAAATATTTATCTGCAAGATGCTGTTCTAGCAAAATACCATTGCGGTCCCTTCTTTTTCAGACCAAAAAAAATAAAAAACTGTTTTGGTAAGTAGGTGATGATGCTGAAATCAGCATGAGATGTGACCAGAAGCTTGCCTCTGGTTAGTGTGTGTGTGTGAGTGGGAATCTGTTTAAACCCTTTTTTTCTAGAACACTGTGCAGACTGGAGAACTGCTAACGCTTGTACAAAGTTCTTCCTAGTCTCTCCTGATTCTTTTGATTGTTTTATCCCTGCTAATATTAACTAACTGGAAGGTTATCTAACCTTTCGAGGCAACATGAGTCTGTTTCTTGTGCAGAGTGTAAAGGTCAAAATGGAGGTGGAGGCTTCATTATTAATTCGGTTTCCTTTTGCACCCAGCGTTGGGGATTTGGGTATTTTGAGTGACGCAGTGAATCTGTGAGCCTGGGGTACTCGGAGAACAAAGCAAGCCTTCTGATGGCTTAAAACTCTGGCTGATCAGTTTAGCTCAGGTTAATTAAAACTTCATGCCTTTCTTGAAAATTAGCGTCTATTGTTGGTAAGAGCAAGTTGAAAATCCACAAGTAGAAAAATCAGATGGAGCTGACTTCTTTAACTTAATGCCAGTATCATGACTAGTGTTTAGGTAGATACAGGTCTTCGTTCTCTCTCTTGAGTTCCTTAACACTGTATTACAGCTGAGCACTGGGATGCTCAAAGAACCAGACCCGATTTTTAGGGTAATGTCCATGTCCCAGTTGATGCCCCCTTACCTTTAAACGCTATTGAATATATACATTATTGTTGCTTCTGTTGTCCTTCTGTACATGACCCATAGTTCTGAGAAGAAGTGGATGCGGATAGCTCCTGGGCTCTTCCAAAACAAGAACTTGCAAACTCCTGCACTTGACTGCCTGACTGCAGCAGAGCTGGCCATTTGCCTGTGTGAGGTCTACGGTTTGCAAGGTTAAGAGTGGGGCCAACTGCTGGATTTCAGCTCTGAATCGATAGGTATCAGTGGCAGAAATACCTAAAGCAGTGATGTTGGCAGGAAAGCCTTTGCTTTTCCCAGGGTAAAATACTTGAGGCTGCTGAATCCGGCAGGAGCACAGTGCGTACGTACTGTTGCTCCTGTGCTTTGGCAAGGTGACTGCGAGTGCTGTTTTGCAAAACTGGTAAAAAGGACTGTCCTGCAATTTGCTGCCTTTTGTGCCTAAAAATTCATTTGAGCCATCTGAAATGGCTTTTAACATGGCTAGCTGACAGCGTTGGATTGCCAGTCGTAGGAGCTCAAAACTCTTTTAATGTAACTAGCTTTCTGGCTTTTCAAAGAGATTTAGTGGGAGGGGGGGTGGGTCCTGAAGAAGAGGAGATGCCATTCCATCTGGAAGCTGGGGCTTGGATTTGGCTGAGGGAATAAGCGTTGCTGTGCAAACAGGTGCTCTACATGGGAACGCTTTTCCAGACTTGTAGACTACCTTGGAAGCTGAGGGCAAAAATCAGTGGTTTCCAGAGAACCGCTTTAAGTATTCAGAGCGTTAACGTAGCATATGTGGTCCTTCAGAAATAAAGCCAGCAATTTTTGCAGAGACTTGGCAGAGGTAGATAACTTTTGACAAGCTTTGATTTTTAGCTTTCCTATTTTGCCCTGCTAATCTAGCTACATGACTGTGCACCTTAATCTCATCCTTGTAACTTTTGCGAAAACAGTAGCAGCAATATATCTGTCTAAACAACAAATGTGTAGCGTACATGTGCCCAGAAGTGTGCAACATCTGGGTAATGCCAAAAGGAAAAATGCCCCATCTTCCCCCC
>JANZLQ010000056.1:44868307-44905320 GCA_026212715.1 Elanus axillaris | reverse complement strand
AAAAAAACCCACCCCCCCCCCAAAAAAAAAAAAAAAAAACAAACCTCCTTCTTGGACATTTTGTCTGGCTTGCTGTGCTGAACTGAGTCTGCAGCAAAGCGTGGGTAGATGCATTTGCACTCCTAACCTCCTGGTTAGTCCGCATGCTTGCAGATGCAGATGTTGATTAAAATACCGGGATTGGCTTTGTCTCCTCAGAGGCACAGGGAGGGGTTATGCTGGGCCTGTGACTGTCATAAGTCTCCTAACCTGGGATGTGAGATGATCTTGTTAGTAATATAGCTGCTTTTCTCCCAGGAAATTGAGTTTGATTAAGATTTTGTCTGTCTTGAAGAAGCCTGCAGCCCCTGGGCTGTGAGTGCTGCTCCCACGGAGCAATTAAGCTTTCCTGGGGAACATATATGATGTGGCTGAAGTTGTGATTCCTGCTAACTACTACTCTGCTGATTTTTATTACCCCAGGTGCAGCTGCCAGGTGCCACTAAAGCAGTGGTGGGAGAGGTAATGCCACCTCCGATTGCTGCAGCTCAATTCACTGCTTTTCCCAACAGAGCACTGAGCTCTTAAAACTCAGCTCAAAGGCAAAATAGCTGCAGGGCAGGCACCTTGTCAGAGTTGTGAGAGGGTTGATAGCAGCAGGACTGGGGAGATGAAGTGGATCCGAGAAGATGATGGGAATAAGGAGAGAAAGCTGGGGATGGATATTGAGAGACTGGAGCAAGGCAGGCCTGGGCCAGGCAGGAGTTACAAGAGGAGGGGTGATGCTTTACAGGGGAATGGATAGAGAAACTGCTGCTTTTTCGTTTCTTCTTCCCAGCATCTGCATAAAATGGGGGATAGCTTAATTTCACGTTGTATACGATGGGCTGAGGTTAAGAAAGACTTAGGGTCAAGAAATTGGCTCTTTTTATGGCCGCCCAGAGCGAGAAGTGGATTTTGTTCCTGCAGCGCTGAAGGACGGTACTTGCTGTCCTTGGCCTCGTGCACTTTCCATGCTTTTCCATCTCTCTTTGCTATGAGACGAGTCCTGCAGGGTGGACTGAGGGGAATCATCCTGACCGCAAAGTGTTCTTCAAGGTGCAGCAGGGCTGCACTGGTCTTCTCAGCCAACCTTAACTCAGTTCTCGACTCTGGCCTCCTACTCCGCAAAAAAAAAAAAAAAAAAAAAAATCTCTCTCGCTAGTGCTTTTAGACCATATTTCAGGCTGAAGTGGTGCTTCCTGTGCTCAGAGGTCCGACTCGCCCTGTCATGGTGCTTCAGCAAATGGTGCCTTCATATGAAGTGATAGAGATGGGTGGGTGAGGGGCCACCATTCTGGAGATCTTAAACTCTTCCCCAGCCGATCTGAAGCAGTACGTAAAGGTGTCCACCTCTGCCCTCCACCTCGCTGAAGCAACTGCTCGTGGCACAGGCTATAAAGTGTTACTGAGGCTGCGCTTCCATATGGAAACCTGATTGATATTCACACAAATTTGTGCGACAGCCTCATCAGATCCTGCTCTGCACTTCTGCAAGACACCAAATAAAGTTTCAGGGGAGCTGAACAGCTTCTGCTGTCGCTTGTGGCATCTGCTGCCCTTCAAGCAGCGGGGGTGGCACTCGGTGATCATTAGGTGATGGGGGGGAAAAAACAGCTGCCAGGGCTTGAGGCAGTTATTGAGCGGTGCTCGGAGGGAAGGGAAGGTGCATCCGTCATGCACGTGGCTCCTTTTCTCACCTTGAGGTGACCCTGCATTTGACAGGCGTAAGTTGCTCATGTTTTAAAATGCCTGGCAGACTAATAGGCTGAAGGATTCAAAACAAGAGTGGTTTGAAGCCTTGAGGTGGTTTAGTGACAAAGCAGACACCTGCCCGGGAGTGCAGTTCCTGTACAGCCCAGGTTTGGGATTATTTGCAAGCCGAGTGTTTTGTCCGTCCCTTGCCCAAGGGACGTGAGGCTCGGCTGCCTTTTGTTCTGCTCTTTCCTCCCCTAAAGAGGGAGGAACAGAGGATGCTTCCCTTGCCAGAGTCCTCGCTGACCTCTGCCCAACCCTCTGATCCTACTCCACCCTTGCCCTTCTTCCAGCTCCTGGGCTGCTTCTCTCCCGTCTCCAGCCCTCTCTGCTTCAGGGGCCACCACTGCTGTGCTCTTACCAGGCCGGTTTCGGTGGGTTTGGGAGGTGAATAAATAGTCTTCCCTGCTTGGCTTTTACCTATTTACCCATCTCTGCCTGAATTGCATTAGGACAGTGGGGAAAAAGTCAACCTTGGTCTCTGAGCTGTGTCTTCAAACTGTCTTGCCCCCATGTGCCTCCCATCTGACCCACCGAGCGGGAAGGATGGAGAAGCACAAACCTGTTGTGACAGCTTCCCTGGGCCTGCAATCCTGGATATGGCAGAGATGGAAAAGCCAGGATCATGGACCTGAACCTACCCTAGGCTGATATTTTGCTTTGCAGGACTGTCCAAGCTCTCCTGGCAGCAGGGGGGGCTGTCAGTACTGGTGGGTGCTCTGCTTTGCTGGGGAGAGGTTATGGTGTCCATCATGGATTTTGGAGGAGCCCAACCCCAAAGTTTGGCACTTTGTTTGGGATGGAGATGCTCGCATGGTGCTTCATAGTACTTCCGATGCCAGCAGGAACCCTGTCTGGCTGTTGTCCGTAGCTCCAGGACACAGGCTGCCCCTCAACCCTGGCACGTCAGCCCTTGTGCAGGTGTTTCATACCTGCTGGTTCTTGCAGTGCTGTGATAACTCTGGGTTTTGCGTTCAGGTTGTTTCCTATACTTTCCTCACCTCGCTTCTTTTTGTCTGTCTTTGGACAAGTTTCCATCGTGCAGGGATGGAAACGGCTGCCTACGCCGCACCACCAGCGGAGGACGGCACCCTCGGTGCCTTTTGCTGCCCATCTGGATGGGGACAGCAGCACCTTCTTGAAGCCTCCAGAGCAGTTCTGATAGGACCGATTCTGATAGAACCATCAAGCAGCTAGACGAAGGAAGCAGAGATCAGGAAGGGGATTAATCCGAGTTGTTCGTCGCGTTTCCCATGCCTCACACAAGCAGCTCAGAAGTCACCTGAAGGCTTAAAGCCCCCGCAGCCCTCCTAGGGAGATGCCGAGCGCTCGGCCGAGTGCCTGTCGGCGTGTTGCTTGCGGCAGGAAGCGCTGCAGCTCCTGTTCTGTGTCACCAAGTTCCTGTTTGTGGCCTCCCTGCTCGGGGCTTGTTTTTTTTGCGGTGGCGAGCTGTCAGCCCGAGATCCTTCCGAGACCACGTGTGCTGCTTTCAGCTGCTGTTGTCTCTACGTTTGCTTATACGATGCTTTAAAAAGAGTCATCGATATTTTAGTTTCTATTCAAGCCTCTGCCTTGAAGTTCACCCTTTTCATTTTGCTGTAGCGCCTAAAGGAAGCTAATGAAATGTGTCCCTCCTGCTTCAAATTAGGCATAAAAGACTTGTCAGAAGATGGGTAGAAGCTGCTGAATAATCCTGGTAATGTAAAAATTGACATTCTATAATGTCCCTAATTCTCCTAATTAAACATGATACACGAGCATGCCACAAGAGTCCTCCAGCTGCTTCGTAATAAAACGCTGCAGTGAACTAGCTTGCTGTTGAATGAGGCTAGGTTAAACTCTAATTAGAAGCGTTGTGGAAGGCTAAGGAGTTGTCCGCTGTAATTAAGAAACCTGTCTTGCTTTCTCGATGCTGCTGTCCTCTGTGACCTGCTCCTCTGCCCCGTGGGGACCTGCAGGTCTGTCCATCTGTATCAGGTGTCTCCTTGGAAACCTTTTTTTTCTTTTTATTTTTTTTCCCCCCTCAGTTTCAAATTGCTGAATTGCAGTGGAACGCCTGTGCTGCTGGTGACTCGAGCTAATGAGTGCATTGGGTTTAGGGTGGGCTGGGGCTGTGGCGCAGCTCTTGCTTCTGCGTCGCTACTTGGTGCTTTTATCGCTTACAGTCCAAGTTTTCATCCTGTTTTGGGGTTGATTTTTTTTTGTTTGTTCATTTTACTTTTTAACTGAGAGGAGCGAGGCATTGACTCTTGGCTTTGCCAGTCACGCCATTTTGACTTGGCAAGCAGGTCGGCACACGAAGCCCCTGCTGCCACCCGGCCTGGCTCCGGAGCGGCCCTTCAGACACACGCCGGAGTCCAACCCAAAATGTACCGGAGCAGATAATTTATAATTTTCAGCCCTTGCCAGACGAGGGCATGAGAAAAGCCTCTCACGAGGCTGTGGCTACTGCCGAGGCCTCGCTGTGGCCCTCGGCGTCCATGACGGGTGGGTACGCCCTCAGCCCGGGCGGTTCTGGTGCCCACGCGGCCCTGCGGCCCCGCTAACAGCCTTCCCCGTCTCCTTGGCAGGGTACCTCAAGTGTGACACGGACGATGGCTGCGAGGCCAAGGAGGAGACGGCGGGAGAGGAGCTCTTTGACGCCGTGAACTCCTCCATCGTCTCGGGGGACAGCATCCGCTTCTTTGTCAATGTCAACCTGGAGGTGCCACCAAATGCCACCGGTGAGTGTCACCCCCCCAAAAAAAAAACGGGGCTGCGAATCGCTGGTCGTGTTGGGAGCGATTTTTGGTAAAACCTAATATATTCTGACTGCTGAGTGGGTCTTCAGCCATCCGCATGAAGTGTCCCGACTTCTTCACCCCTGCCCTCAGCGCCTTTCTTATTTTTAATTAAAAAGGCCTCGAGTTTGGGGCATGGGACCCTGCCATTGCTCTCGCTGCTGTGGCCTGGTCACTGGAGGAGAGCCATTTCTAGTGAGAAACCGGCAGGTTTGGGGGATGTGTGGTCCCTGTAGATAATTCAGATGGGGCTCTGGGGCTTCACAGGGGGGTTGGAGGCTTTTTTTGACCACATTTTAATTGAAATGCTGGAGGTGAGTCGGAGCTGTGGATCACCTGGGTCAGTTGCCGCTCTCCACAGCAGCCGGTAAGGGAAGAAAGAGTGTAGAGGGACTTTTGGGGTTGGACATGTGCCTTTTGGGTTTAATTATCCTGGCTGGAGGCAATCGGTCCCTACAGCTGCTCTGTTGAGGCAGGTAGCAAAAATGAGGAGAAAACCAGCCTGTTAGATGCCTCTGATGGAGGTCAGGCCCCTGCAGCTGTATACTGGGAAATGCTGTTGTGTGTCACGCTCTGTTTATAAATACAAACTACCCGCTCCAGGTGAGAGCCCAAGTGCCAAGGTCCCCTAAATATGCTTTAGCAGGATCTGTGCTTGCTTCAGGGCAGCTTCACGCAGGGGAGGAGGACAGGGTTTGCTCTCGGTGGTGCTGGGGGTAAACCCACCAGTGAAACATCCCCTTGGGGCTTCCACCCTCAGGGAGCCACCATGTCAGCTTTGAGGTGGTGGCTTGGCTCATATAGGCCAAGTGGCCGCAAAATGGTTGTGCAGTCACGTTGTAGATGGACGTATCTGCCCCAAACTGTGCTCTTTGCGTACTCCCTTCCAAGCCAGCATCCTTTAGAAACCTTGGCCAACAAGGGGAGCGAGGTTGGAGGGGACTTCTAAGCAGTCTAGTTAATGCAAATTGCGAAGATATCTGAAACGCTTGCTATCGAGGAATAAAATCCCTAAATTGCTCTAGAGGTTGCTTTTGCCTGTAGCACACCATTTTAGCATCCTCTGCAATGCACATGCTGAACGTTGAAGGAGGAGGGCGAGCGAAACTTGGCTTTTATGCTATGGACCTAGGAAAATACGGCTCTAGGACACAGCGGTTGCCTGGGTTTTGTCCCAGCAGCTGGAGGCAGCCTAGAGCCTGCCTCTGTAGGCGCTGACGATTTTGGAGATTTAATGTAAGGGCTCCGGGTTATCCTTGGTGTCGCAGTACTAGAGAGTCCTTTAAGTTGGCTCGAAGTTATTTTTAGATTACAAGCCAATCCCATTTGATCTGTAGTGAGCAATTATTGGAAACAGTGATGCAGAATAGGCATGGGCCCAGACCTCTGCTTGACTATCTTAAAGTCTACTTTTTGAATCAGAGCGGTGACTTTAACTTAGGAATAATATCTAGCAATTTTCAAGCCTGCAATTTTACAAATGCCATCTTAATTGAAAGAATTAAGTGGAACTGTACTCTGCTATGACAAGTCCGGGCTTAATGCCGTGGGGTGCATTGTTCGGGGATGAGGAATGCAAGTGCTGTGGATTCTTCTGTGCCTGAAGAAGCTGACTTTCCTTGTGTGTCCTCCTGGGCTCTTTATGAGTGTTTTCCCTTCCATTCAAAACAGGACAAAAAAAAGCTTCCTGATTACCCTCAAGCACTGAGGTTTGTGACGGTGGTATTAGTTGTACCCATTTTCTTCAGCTGAGATGTTTAGGATTTTTAAGGAAAAATGGACTTCTGATGTGCTGGAGTCCCCTTTCAAATGCAAGGATGGAGGTTTTACAAGTGGGCTTCAAGGCAGAGCAGAAGTCCAGACTTTCAGTAAGGATAGGTGTGAAGTGGGATTTATTTTTTCTTATTTTTCCATGACGACATCAAAGTGGTCCAGGTAGCCAAAATCCAGGTGGTTCTTTATCAGGCATAGGATTCCTCAAACTCCAGGTCTTCGAGTCATCTAGGCTGTCAGTTCTTTCTCAGAGGTGGTTTTACTGAAGCATCTTCCAGAGTGGATTTTATACATACTAAATCAGTCTCTGGCTGCAGAAGGTGTAGCTGATCCCCCTGGAAAGCTGACTTCTCAGGTGCTTGAAGGTGGCTGAGATGAGCCCCTTAAGCTCTTCTAATGAAAGGAGCCTGAACTGCTAAAAAACCCCCCAAAAACTCTTCACAAGCTTCCTAAACTCTTGCCAGAAATTAGGTTTAGCTATGCTATGGCTGAGGTATGTCTGGGAGTGTGCTGTTCCTTGTCCAGCTCTGCAAGGGCATTTCTGAAGAGAGTCCCTTTGCATTGCAGCTGCTCTCTGGGAGTTTTGTTTTATACTCGGGCTTTGTGTTCCTGGAACAAAAGTGTGGAGCTGAGCGCTTGCAGTGCTTGCCTACAGGAAGCTGAAAAAGAAAGGAGGTAAAAAAACCAAAAAGTTTTGTCCAGGCAATGCAAGATCCCCCAAACACCTCATTCCCAGCCCCCAAGGGAGCTAGCGTGCCAGGATCCTACAAGATGCTCTGGTGTTCCCTAAATGCGGAGGAAAAGCAAGTGTGGGAATGATGTCTTTCCATCCCCATCCCATTCTTCTTGCTTTTTCTAAGCTGGGTGAAACCCTTGTTGAGCTGAAAGGCTTCATGGTGCCGGAGGGCTCGATATTGCCCTCTTGTGTCACGCAACCCATTGCAACGCTTGCTGGCGCTTGGGCAGTTGCTGCCTGGACCGAAAGGGACTGACCATGGGCCATCTTCTGCAAAGAGGGCTCTCCAGTCCCGCCTGTGATTTGCTTCCTAGTGTCAGATGCACTTGCTGCATAAAATACATTTGCTCAATCCCTAGCAGGGAAAAAAAAAAACCAACCACCACCTCTAAGGTGACTTGACAAAAGATAAATAGCTGCTCTGTAATATCTGTGAGTCTCTGTGTGCGTCACCTGGTCGTCACAGTTTGGACTCTTGGCTGAGCGTGGTATCCAGTTTCTCTCCTGCTGGAGACCTTTTCTGGTGAGCTGCTGTGAGGTTGCTGCCCACCTTAGTGTAGGGCTAAAAGATCCAAAAGTCCCATCTGGGGAGGGGATGAGCTTGTAACTCAGGGTCTGGGTGCTGGCGGGCAATGTAAGTGGAATTACAGATGCGGTAACAGCTCTGCCATCATCCTGTCAAGCTGTTAATCTCTGTTTGATGGATGTACAGCTTGCTATGAGCGTAATTGGATGCACTTTGCTATAATTCTGTTTTAAAAAGATCACTGTGTGGGATTGAATGTTGAGCCAACAAAACATAGCATGGCCCATAAAACTGACAATTAACCATTGTCATAAAATGCTGGGCTGTGTGCACAGATGTGTATAAAACAGGATAGCTTGAAGAAATGTAGGGTTTAAGGTATGGCTTATCTCATTTTTAATTAATACAGGCTGCTGTTGCACAGAATATTGAGCCTAAATCAGAGCAGATGCCTAGGTGCTAAAATGCTTCTCGGTCTTGACACTTTGGTCCTTTCTCCTGGGTGTTTTATTACTTCCTTGTAATAGCTGATGAAAAGCTTTAGTCTCTTCTGCCTCTCATGCTTCCAGCTTAGGTTTTGGTGGTAAGACTTCTGCTTTCAGCAAATGTGAGTAGCTCTAACATGAAAGGCGGGTCTTTATCTGAAGCTGAATGCTTTTGGACCTCGGATCTGCATTTTGGGGGGGGGGAAGATAAGGATGCTTTTTAGAGACTGAGACTTGTTCTGAAGTCACAATAAAAGCATGCAAGTGAAATGTTAGGTCTGTGCCCTGCTGCATGTATTTTTGCCAGGAGTCAGTACTGCATTCCCGTCCCAAATGAAGTCCCTTTTTCCCTGACACCCTTGCCTGAGGTTGGAGAGGGACCCCCACCACAGGAGCGAGGATGTTACCGTTCCTGTGCTGCAAGTGAGAAATCCAGCTTGATGCTCTGGGAACTTGTGCCAGAGAGGATGAGGAGCATCAGGGAGTTCGGTGTGCAGTGGGAGGGACCTCTTTCCAGACCAGTGTGCTACAAGCCCTGCTTATTTCATAGCTACTAGGTTCGCTCTCTGGTGGCTTGCAGGCTCGTACATGGCTGTACAACTGCTTTCCTGTTCTCTCGCCTAGCTAGAATTGTATTAACCCTTCAGTCTTACTACTACGTGGGTGTGAATTTGACTGTCTCGTTGTATTTTACCTATGGGATTTTCCGTAAATCCCTCTGGAGCCTGGGTGGCAAAGCACTCATACCTGCGTCCCTTCAGCCTCTTGAAGGAGCATCAGGCTGGGGGATTCGACCCCTTGCTGCTTTATCTGCAGCATGCTTGGAAATAAACCCCTGCAAACAAATACAGCAGTTTGGTTTAGGTTGAGCCTTAAAGACGGTGGACAGGCAACGCAAGCCTCATTCGTTGCAGTGGTCTTGCAAAGCGTGCAGGGCGACAGCGTTGCTGTCAGTCACGGTGTTCTTATCTGCTTGGCAGCTCCCTTAAATCAACCAGGCAAATGTTTTCATCGCTTGGACCTTGTTCTTGCAGGTTGGGGTTTTAAAGCAATTCACTTTCTCCTTTCCCCAGATTGCAGTAGAGGGGTTTGAACAGAATTTTTTTTCCTAAACTCGGGCACAATGTACCAGGTATTTGTGGAGCTGTAGTGGCTCAAATTTTGCACTACGCATTGCCGCTCTACAGCTGATGCTCGTCCTGGTGGCTTTAGCCGCAGGGAGGTGCCTGAAGCAGTTTTTGGGGAGAAGATGGCAAAATCCTGATGGCAGCAAAAAAAGCCAATTGGAAAGCAGGATGTGGCTTTGTCGGGGTGTGGGGGGGGAAATAACGGAACATGATTTACGCTACATGAGAAATTAAAGCCTGTTCCACCCTCTGGACAATTGATCATTCCTAGATACGGAGAATCAACAGTTTCCTGTAATCCGCTCCAGAAGCACACACGTGCATGCCTGCCGCTGCTGCTCCGAGCAAAACACAGCCCTCTAACTCATGGCCCAGCCCCTGCCGAGATGACTTTTATTTTCTTTAAGGGGACGAGGAGAAATGCTAGATGCTGGCGCCAAGGATATTCCAGAGAGAGTAGCGTCCAGAGACAAGTGGTCTGGGCCTGAATGGGTATCATTCTGCACACAATAGTCACATTTCCTCACATTAATACCAAGGTCCTTTTTATGTCTCGAGGCACAATGCTGACCCACGCGTTCCATCTGATAACTCCTGTTTTAGCAGTTTGATGTCAGCGTGGGATGTTGGGCTCCCGAAGCTTCCTATACTCTATAATGGAAAGTGGATACACCGATTGTGTCGCGGGGGGGGAGATGGCCTCCCTCCGAATTTCCTGACGAGGGTGTATTCAAAGCGGTGCTTACAAAGCCAAGGGAGAGGGGGGGGGTAGTGCTGGGTGGTTCTACATGAAGGCAGTGTTCTCCCTTTTAGGTGCTTCACCTTGGGTTTGCTTTGGGGCAGCTTCCCCGGGCGTTTTGAGCACCCTGTCCTTCCAGTTGGCATGGAAAAATGCACCTTTTTTTTCTCCTGCCTCAACCTTAATGACAAAACCTATTGCAACTTTTTTTTTAAAAAAAAAAAAAGATTTTTCTTTTGTAGTGCGTGCATGTCTGAGGAGTTGGGGGTGTGACAAGTGACACAGCGCTTGGCACTCTTACCTTGTCCCTGGCTCTGTACAAGAGCCCTGGTCAGTCTGGGCTGTCCACCGCTCTCTCCAATTCCCTTGCAATGGCCGGAGAGGAGCGCGAGGCGATAATCCGTCACCTGCCCAGCCGTTGTGATGTCTGTGCTGAGCATTACTCAGGTGAGGTTTTCCTCCCCACTCTGCCTGCTCCTTCCCAGCCTGCTCCAGAAACTTGGAGCTAGTTGCTTATTCCCACCTGCCTTTAACCTTGGTGTTGGCTTAAGAAGGATGAACCCAGCTGATTTTTAGGCTTTCTGCTGCAGCTCAGCCTACCACCCTATTGTGGGAATGTGGGACAGTTGGGCCACAATTATTTAACAGTATTTAATGAAAATTACTCAAGTCTGATGGGGATGAGTCCAGACTTGGCATAGCTGCAGCAGGACAGCAAAACAAAGGATCCCCTTGAGATCCTGCTTGTGCAAGCCCTCACTGCCAGTGATGAGTTAGAGGTATCTCCGCTGCTCCGAACAAGCTCCTGTCATGTCATGTGCTGATGTGTTTACATATTTTTTTTAAGGCAACAGATTCCAAAAGCAGAACAGTTTTTGCTGCTTACCATGTGGTTCAACAGAAGTGGGTGAGGCTTAGATTTGCTCAGACCCCTGAAGAAAGCCCAGATAGACAAGGTCTTTTAAAAATGAAACCCTCAAACCTTAAATAGTTCCACTTACACCGGATCCTTGGTATTTTTTGAGAAAATTTTCTGGGAAAACCACGGAAGTGCTAATGCAGTATTCTGCTCTGATTTAGCAGCCTATTTACTGTGCTGGTCGATCTAAAGTAACACGTACAGACACCTGCACAGCCAAAAAGTTCCCGCTCTCCAATTTCTGCTCCTTTGTCCCCAAGAAAAATATGGTCTTAAGATACTGTAGACATCCAGTGGTGGCTTCACTTCAAAGACTTCTGGGTCTTCTCAGGTGTTAAGGGCAGCACTGGAGACCTGTAAAAGGGAAGGGATGGAAATGGCATCTTAAGTGAAAGGAGATCTCAAGGCAAAAGGTGAAAAGCCTTAAACTTTGGCATATGACTCTCATGGGTTTGTTTTCAGGGTTGTCTTTGCGTAGATGTCATTATCTAAACGGGTGGAGGGGAAGCAAGTAGGGGATTTCATTTCTCTAGGTTGCTATCAGGGATGTTATGTAAAGGGCAGCTGGAATGAAACAGCTTTGGAGTATAGGAAATAAATTTCCTGCTACAGTTCTCGCTTCCAAGTATTAAATCTCCTTGTTCGTGTCGAGAAGCTGGATGGGTCCTGTTCTGCAAACGGTGGGAGATAAAAAAAGGAGGCATGCCACAGTGCCCTGGCAGGGCTCTGAATGTGCTGACACGAGGCCACAAGTGTAAGTCTGATGTTGGCGATTCATCAGCGTTGCTAAAACCGAAGCGAACGCCCAGCGAGTCACTTGTAGCGTATTCAGTAATGCTGCGTGTTTGTGTGCATGCATCCTAGAAATTCGGGATATGCGTGTCGCCTTGATGTGGCTGCCAGGGGATGTCGGAGATGCGTTGCTGATTTTTTGGTTTTCCCCTGGGCAGGACCTGGAGCACAGCCTAACAGATAAGGTCGGCCACCCCTGGCAGCTCTCCTTTAACTGTGTATGAGGACAGAGTCAATGCCTGTAGCTAGCTAGCTTGCTGAAAATAGGCTTTTGCAGCCTGCTTTCTCCAGCAAGGAGGACCACAAAAATAGAAATTAAAATTTTGCGTGTCCCTGACCTTTCTGCTTAAGTATGCTTAATCCCGACATTGAGGTATGAGATCTAGTTATCGCTCCTGGTAGTGACATGTAATTGATGATTGCTCGGTAGTCTCTTCTCTCTCGGTAGAGGGTAAATCCGTGGCTTTCCGTATCCATTTTGTCCCCTTGAAGGGCTCCTCTGTGGAGGTGCAAGGGTCAAGGGTGTTGCATCTTTTCAGCTCCTCCATGACGGAAGGGAAGCGGTGATAGTGCCATGAAGGAGGAGGAGATGAGTGGCAGGCTAGTGGTGGTTGCTCTTAGGCTTTAGCCAAGCTATTCCGCGCTGGATGTCTCACGGGTAGCCTCATGTTTTATCCCACGTTGCCTTACTGGGTTCCCCTGCGGTAAGTAAATGGGTGGTTCCTAAGCCAGGCAGAAGAGCACTTGGGAAGCATCTGCATATCTTCTTTTTTTTTTTCCCCTATTTTTCATGTTCCAGTGGATTTGCTGCTATCCCTGAGTAATGTTATAGCGCTCCAGTGGGCCTTTTAGATAACAGCCTGGAACTGGGAGGGCCGTATCCAGCTGTCTCCTTTCCCTGGATCAAGTCCGAGTGGCGTATAGCTTGGATGCAATGATGAATGAAGTTCTGAGCCTTACAAAGCATCATCTCCACACCCAGAACAGCTTTTTTTAAGAAGTTTGAAAGATCCTGGTCGGAGAGATGTAATTAGATGGTTTTGCTCGTGTTGATAAAGCAACGCTTTGCTCATCTGAGATGAGTACCTGAGAGAGCTGTCGGTGCAGAGGATTGATACATGCTTGAAACTGATAAGAGGAACGGAGAGTTGCTGCGTGATAAAAGGGCAATATGAATTTCTGTTGCGTTTGCATGCATCCAGAAGGACAGACTGCAGATACGCAGATAGCTTTTTAGCACGTGCTTGCTGTTGTTCAGGGTTGTGGGTATTTTTTGTCTTTCCAGAACTATTTCTTGCAAGAGCAGAAAAACCAAAACATGTTTTCTCCTCAGTGAATATTTATGGCTCCCAAATCTTCCAGCATGCTTTTGCATGTGTAATTAGGCTGTAAGTTGAGTAAGTGAGCATTGGAGAACTACAAATGTAAGAGCCCGAGGAAAACGCTTGATGTTTCTGGTTTATTTGGGTGCTCGCTTTTTAATAATAAATAGCATTTTTTAGATGAAACAGTTTGTCTCTTCCAAAGGATGTGTCAAAAAACCAGTAATAATTGGGACTGTTGCACCAGCAGACTTGTCTAGTTAAGTGATGCTTTTAATCACACGTACAGCATTCAAGTGAACTTTGGGAGAAGTTGGGTGATGTAACCAAAGCCTCTGAACCATCTTATTTTGTTTAGTGGGAGATGAGGGTAATCCTTTCCCTCTTCTCTACTGCAGTCAGCTCCGCTCCCAGTTTGAGTTGCAGCCTTTTAACCCCACTGTTTAACCCCACTGTGGACGTGACTCGAATTCCTGTTTGACCAGGGATGGTTTTGGTTAATGTAGCTTCCTGAGTGCAAAAAACTAACGTGCTTTTTTGGAGTTCTGGTGCTTTCATGTGAATTGTGTCCTCAGCTTATTTTCTGGAGGGTAGCAGGGCTGGGCGTGAAGGTGCCTGTGTGTGTGGTCAGCCTGTGAAATGGGATCGTAGCAGCAGTTCTTACAGCTTAGGATTTGCAAGTCCGGATCTGGAAAGAAAGCAAAAACCTCATCTGAGGAGCTCTAACTGTGTTACATCTCTGTACTTTTCCACAGCTTCGTCTCTGGAAAAGTTTTTGGTCTTCAGTGGTTTTTTTCCATGCTGCCGCTACTCTCACTTGAATGGAAACTGTTCACGTGTTTCATGTGTAATTTTGGTAGCAGCTCAGTCTTGTGAGTTTTTGGGGGAGTGTGAAGATAAGGACTTAAGGAGAGGGATGCATGGATGGTACCTGTGGTACTAGTGATGCCTCAGAGAAGCTGCCCTGGATGTAAGCAGTGTGGAGTGGTCTTGTGGCAAAAAAAACCCCTGGGGTTTATTTGTTTTTTTAGCTTATACCCCAAAAATTGCTTCATAGATTACCCAAAGAAAATGTTTATGCTGGTGCTTGGAAGTTTGAACTGGGAACTTCCTGGGTACCCTCATCCCCGTATCTCGGCTACATATTAAGTGACATTTATAGTCTCTAAACAGCAGTTTTCTTTCCCGAGAGCTCTGTTGCTTTACGCTTAGATTTATGGAGGCAGCGTGGTGAGTTGACAGGACATTAATGTGCTCATCTTCAAGTCACTGTGTGTGATCTCTCACAGCCTGCTCCCTTGGAAGTGCCTGGGTGTTATTGTTGACTCTTTAATGAGGACAAGAATGGTTTCCAAATGAGCATGACTCATGCAATCTTAGCCTCAATCTATCAAACAACGATGCATTGGATTAAATGATTACCTAAAGGATTAGGAGTTAGATTTTTTTTTTTGGTGGAGGCAGGGGGTAGGGGGAGAAGCTAAGAGTAGAAATACATAGGGAATCTGGAAAAAAAAAAAACCCAAACCCAAACCTCAGAACAAAAAAAGCTGCGAGACACAAACTCCAACTGATCAGATAATGCCAAAGGCTGCTTCTGCACTTGGTTTACACTTCCAGAATGGGAAATGTTGTAGAAATTGAATCTCTGCTTTTCTCTAGAGATAATTTTCTGCCAAGAAAGTGATACTTCACCTTGTTTTGAGCCTTCTGCTTGGCTCCTGCTGCCTGTCAGGTACCTGTGATAGTACACTCTTCTGATTTTATTTTTTTTTTCCCCTTTCCAGCTGAAAGTGAAAGTGCTGGCTGCGTGTTACTGCACACATCAAGGAAGGTAAGTAGGGATGCTGTGTGATCAACTTATTTTTTTCATCAGCTAGAAGCAGAGAAAAGACTCTTGAAATGCTTTGGGGGGCGTGGGGAGGTGTTTTCTACTGGCCTAAACAGAAGGCATATTAATGCTTCTCTCCTTGAATTCCTCTGTCAGTCTTTAAACTTAAAAAGCCACGTGCTGCTTGTTCTCTAAACAATTTCTCTGTCATTCTGATTGTTCCTCTGCTTTTTGTCCCAGACAATTCCTTGACATGTTAATTCATCACTTTCTCTTCTGCAGCTGCCTGCAAAGGGATCCAAGCACACACCGTAGAGATTCAGGCTGCTGAGCTCCTCTTGAGCCGAAAGCAGAACACCCAATAGACACTGCTGTGATTTGGTTTCCTGTTTATTCCAGCTAATCAGGTCTGCCTTTACGAGGTTCAGCAGGAGTGAATTCCCTGGAAACATGTAGTCTAGGAGGATGATTAGGAAACAACGCTTAGTTTACACTTGCTCTTGAGACCATAACTCAATAATGATAAAGTGAAAATGCAAAAAAAAAAACCCCAAACTCGTGTCGGCTCTATTACTACAAACCTCTGACTATGAAAGTACACAGAAAGTATGCAGAGAGGAAATGAGTTGATATTTAATACCACATGAAGTCTTGGTCTCTGCGGCTGTGAGGCATGGCTCCTAGTGCTTTAAGTCGTCTTGACTTTTGCCTCATCTGCTGGTTGGAGGGGCTGGCTGACCACTTGAAAACTTGTAGCGTTGCAGATCCTGGTAAATCATACATTGCAGGCTTTGTTGGAAGTTATAACTTGGGTTCTTAAATCTGTGTAACAAAGCCTTGGGGGCTTTTTAGGGAATACCAGAGAGTTCTCTAACTCTGCTTTTCTCTAGGCATCTGAGACAGCTCAAGTTCTGAAAAGGTATTTCAGCAGGCTGAATTAGTAGGGGGATGAAAAATAGTTTTAGTAGAAGAAATCTTGCCAAACACCCCCTCCCGAAAAAAAAAAACCAAACCCCAACCAAACAAAAAAACCCAAACCCCGAAACAAACCCAGCACCAACAAAAAAATTAAATCTGTCTTGATATTAAGTCATAGAAGTTAAAAGAAGCTATTCTGTGCTCAGGAGTGGAAATGTTTCTGTTAATTTGTCTTGCCTGATACTAGTTCCAAGGTTCTCTGAGTTGTATGCACTTGACTGAGAGTAACCTAAGAACTTAATCACTTAAAGTGTAAATTCTAAGCCCAAATGCAGGATCTGCCTCTGATAAGAAAGAGTTGGAAGCTGCTAACACAGAAGTGTCTCTTCTGTTTTATTTTTCCTTTTCAGAGCAGATTCCTGCTTTTATGGCCTATAGTTCATGCTTGAGCATTTTAGTGTGCTGTTGAGCAACAAATACCAGAGAGCTAGCAGGCTTTAGCAGGGCTTGAGAAGAGATACTATTGCTAGTTTCTTGCCTCCAGGGAGAATGAGTGGAAATTTTGCCCTTCAAATGCAAAGGAAATTGGGACCCGAGTCATGGAGGAGATGGCTCTGAGTGTCTGGGAAGGGGGAATTGCTAGCAGAAAAGCGGGCAGGTCAGAAGCTTTATCTGGAGATGTTTCCCCGCTAGGTTGTCCCTGTCTCTGGTGGCAGCCTATAGTTCTTGTGCCCCTTGCAGATTGCTCTTCCAGCATTCTTGGTCTTGGGCAAGTTGCCATCTGGCATGGCACTTGGTAGGCGTAAATAAGGAGAAGCTCCTTGATGTAGCTTGAACTATTTACTACCATCGCAGTGTGTTTGAGGGAATTGGCCCAAGTGACCGTGGCAACAGCATACATAGAGCTCTGCTCAGGATAATGTGCTTCTTGGACGCTCCTTCTTGTAAGGTTCTTGCTATGTCTGTAGGTGGAGGTGATCTCCAGAGCAGCCACCCAGCAGAGAACTTGTGTTTTGGGCCTTCTTGATCAGTGTTGAGAGCTCTATTTTGTACAGATAGTGTGTGACTTTGGCCAAGAGACCTTCTTGAAATCAGGAGAGGTCGTTTCAATGCGTTTCCCCTTTGCCACAACAGTCTCTGTTGTTGCCGCGATGCAATGTGCAGCTTTGCAATCGAGGATACTCAATGCTATTAAACCAGCTGTTGGGTAGCTGTCTTGGGTTTCTTGCTAAGCAGTTTCAGCATCAAGTTTCCAGCATCAAGTATCCTGGTGTGCCTTGACTATCTAGCTAAAAATATTTGTGAAGGAGTGATCATTAATCTCTCTGGAAACCACCAGGTGTCCTGACTGGAACAGTTCTGTCGGAGTTATCTCTGAGGCGTTGCTGTACCAGTGCTTCCACTAATTTGATTTTGGTTTGTCTCGGGGAGTGATGTATTTGTATCCTTTCATGGTGTCTAGTTGGCTCGTGATGTTTGATGTGCATATCTTCCCCCACATCATGGGAGTAATAATAAGTATGGGTATTGCCTCTATTTCCTATGAAGGATCAGGAGGATGGGAGTAAAACAGGACTGGCATGGAAAATTATTTACCCAAGGCATTGCCTGAAGCCTCTGGCAGAGGTGGAGCTGAATCTTTTTGACTTGCAGTAAGCTGCTGACGGTGCTGTCCTGCCACACCAAACAAATGATGCTGTCATGCACAGCTTGCTGGAGGATCGTTGTTGATGGAGATGTGGGCAGATAATAGCCCTCTTCCGAATGCCTTTGATTCATTTCTGCTGTCCCTCAACTTTCTGCTTCCGCTGTTGTTCTTCTGGTGGCTTGTCGTGCATGGGAGAAGCTGGTGATACAAAGCCACTCTTGCTGCTTTGAAAGCTCCTCAGCACTAATGCTCCTAACCTTCCTCATACCTCCCTGGGTACCTCCTCTGCCGTCCACCTTGTTAAATCCTGTCGGGGTCATTTGGCCTCTCTGCAGTTTGAACCTACATTCTAGGTTGGACTCTGCATGCCAGACAAGCTGAAGTGAGTTACCTCTGGGAGGTGTTGCTGGTCATCTGGTGACCCCATGAACACCAGCGTTACAGATGGTGATAGGTGTTTTAACCTGCTCTTGCGCAGTGATCATCTGAGACTGACTTGGCCACTTGCAGTTATGTGGTCTCTTTTAGGTGGAGTTGTAATGGAGTTGTGTCGCTGTCTCCTCTCCTAAGAGCAGATGGCAACAAAGCCTTTGGGGTGGGAGCTGAAATCCTTCAGAGAGAATCCTCTCTCTCCAGGATGCTGCGTAAGAAGTGATTGATGCGAAGCAAAACAGTGCTAATTGCAATGGATGTGTACTGACAACTTGATAGTTGCTGTGATAATTACAGTAATTAGTGAGATACTGGCATTTTTTCCCTGCGTCTAGGCTATAAATGGAAAATGTAGAGAGAGTACGTGTGAGAGGAGGGTATCTGTGACTCGGGCTCTGGGGTGGTCCTGTAACTTGGGGGAGAATGTGCCAAGGTCCTGGTTGTGGAGGCAACTTGGTGTCAGACTTGTAAAGCAATTCACGTCTTGATTCTTACTGAGGCTAAGGGGAGCTGAGGGCTTAAATGTATCTTGACAATCTGGTCCTCAACATGAATTCAAGCCTGGCTGGTTTCCCGTTGGAAGGAAGATCCATATAACAAAGCGCAGTTCCCATTTCCTCAACTCAATCTTAAGCTGTTGAAGGAGAGGACAGGACTGTCAGTCCTTGACCAGTGCTGTGAGTGCTAACTGTGTGTGTGGATTTCCAAGGACTGTGAAATGGGAACGATGCGTTTGTAGTTTGATCCCTCAATTAACAAATGTCACAGCTGACAAATACAGAAAGGAGCTGAGGTTCTGTAACACAGCATGACTGTTCCATTTCAAGGCCAACAAGTGTGGAACAGTAGAGGAAACCAGTAGAGAGTTGAGACGGTTTCAGCCTCTGCTGTTGTGGTTTGGTTGGTTTTTTTTGTTTGGTTTGTTTTTTTTATTGATTCAAAGCTAAATGTTGTGCACAAAGGAATAGAACTTCCTTGGGAGTGGGAACAGTAGTAATTTAGGAAGTGTCACCAAAAGGGCATGGGCTGGGTGGCATTCCCCATCTCCCACTTCAGGCTCCGGGCCTGGGAGCACTGGGGAGAGATTGTTCCCTGTTTGAGAACAACTGGGTTACGTTGCACCGAGATGCATACTGGTAACTTTTCGTGCTGCTGAGCACAGAGTCCATTTCTTCCAAATAACTTTTCCCGTGTTTCTGCAAACTTCTTGAATTACTTAAACCTGAAGAGGATTTTAAAGGCTACCTTAAGCATTTTTACTTTTAGGTTAACTTAAGTACTTTTACCTAGGTTAAAGACCTAATTTTTTTAAGTTTTTCTTTCTATGTCAAGGTGTGTGTATATATATGGTGCATAGGCATTCACCTATAAGCACTATGTTACGATAAGCCTTGAAAACGCAAACCTTCAATGCATTAATGCATAAAACTGCTTTTCTTCTATAATGTCATCTGAATGGTCAAAGTGATTCCAGAATCGCTGGTTGGGTGGCAGTAACCTCTGCAAAACTGCTTGTGAACTACCCATATCCGAGGCCTTTGCTGTTAGGTCTTGCATATAGCTGTCTAATGCTCTGACTTCTTCTTAACACAGTACCTGAAATTAAAGAATTTTGAGGAGGAAGTCAGAGCCCACCGAGACCTGGATGGGTTCTTGGCCAGAGCCAGCATCATCCTTGATGAAACAGCCACCTCCTTGGACGATGTTCTTCGAGAGATGTTGAAACACTTTGCTGAAGATCCTGAGAACATGGAGCCAAGCTGCAATTTTGAAAAAATCATGAGCACTTTATTCACAGATTCAGGGACCCCACGAGAAGGGAACGGTAATCAACTCTTGATTTGCTTTTGCCTGCGGGTTACTGTTAAGTTGTTAGCCTTTCCATTGGTGGTGTGTTGAATACTCACTACTGCATGGCCTCCAGACTTGCATGTTGCATGTGACACTAGGGGATAATTTTTCCATGTCACTCGGACTGAAGGGGTCTCATGTCTCCAGGATTTTTATGTTTTTGTGGAGTCTTGCCCCGATTTCATTAAGACGACACGTAATGGTGTTCTCTGGGCTAAGAATTCTACAGCACTGGAGTGTTTTGTCTGTTTGGACCCATTAGGTGTGCTTGTCCTCAGACAAGTGTCCGATGCTCTTCAGCAGAGACACGCTTGCTGGTGTCTCTTCAGAAATGGCTCCTTAGCCTTGTGAATCTCCATCTGAATTCACACAGGCTGGGGAATTTTGCCAGCTTTGGCTGAGTAATTGGTTGGGGAGGGCTGAGCCTTTGCACTGCTCCCAGCCCGCTGGAAGGGATGAGACACGCTTTGTTTCCCTCCAGAAGCTCAACTAGGGCAGCCCTAGCCAACGTTGTTGGCTCATGTGTCACCTTAAGCTATCAGCAAATGTCGTAGCGTAGTCTAAAACACTACCTTTTAGCCCAAGATGTAAAGAAGCTTAACTAAGCGTTGTTTCTCTGTAGGCACCCATGATGTTTCAGAGTCAACAGGAATGAATATACAAACATGTACATCGCACCTCAAATGTAACTGTCACAGCCTGAGTGAATTTGTTTAACAGATATGTCAAGTCCTGAGCATGTAGTAAGCATGTTCATGCTTTGGTTACTTCTTGCTACCTATCTTAGAGCTTTGCATTTATAATCCCTTTAATTTAGGCTTTCTGCCAATAAAGAAAAATTAAGCAGTGCTGTAAAATAATGAGAACAGTAATTAGGAAGAGGGGCAGAGAGGGCAGGGGGTTCAGAAGGCCTCTTCCAGTCCTGTCTCTTGTGTGTGTGTGTTGAGTAATGCTAATCTAATAACCTAATATTGCAGTAGGTTGATGTTGGGAGGAGAAAACAGCTGCCTTTCCAAGCTGTGAATAGTTTAAGGACAGAATTCAAAAGCATCAGGACAAACGTTTCCATCTTTCTCTGTTGTCACCCCCCACCCTTGCATCAATCCACTGTGCAGATAAATAAGTATGCTTGGTATTAGTACTCGGCTTCCATTTGAAAGCAAATGTTGCTTGCAGTTGCAAACCAAACATGGACAGCCCGTAATGTTTCCCTCTCTTCTCTTCCTAGTTCATCTCTTATCAGACACAATTCAAGGGGTCACAGCGACAGTCACAGGGGTGCAGTATCAGCAGTCCTGGCTCTGTATCATGTAAGTACCTGGGTCAGATTAGCAGAATCCACTGGCTGCCCAAAACTTGCAACTTTTCCTGCTGCCGGGAAGAATAGCAGTTCAGAATGTGCCCTTGTAAGTCAAGACGGTGATGCCTTCTCCATCCGTCCTGGCCTATGGGACCTTAGCTTCAGCTTTGTGGGCTGTTCTTTTGCAAACGAAGAAGCAGTGACCGCAGTCTCTACAGGTCATTAAACTCTTGGATGCTATCGAAATCTGGTGTTAACAAGCTAAGAATGCTGAAAAAAATCTGAGCCAGAAAATGCAAATGGCTGAGAAACGTTAATGAAAGGAACTTCTGAAAGGAACAAGCGAACTGGTTCATGGACTACGGTGCCTGCCAAAGTCTGGGAACTTGTACCAAAAGATTTCTTAGGTCCTTTGATGAAAACATCTAAACTTTGTAGCTGAAAACTGAAGTCAAATTCTGACACTATTTAGACACCGATTACTTTGTCTGACAATTAATTCGGACGCTGATTAATTGTCAACACGGTTAAACATTGGAGCAGGCACTTAAGACAGTAAGGACTATGTCACCTGGGATTTATGAGACATGGTGGCTTCACCCCAGCTTCTATGTGACCCAAACTGGGTTTTGAAATTGTCTCAGTCTAGCATGTTGGGTGATCCAAACTGTCCCTTCACAGAGGAAGGCCAGAGCCTGAGTCACTGAGCCAACCAAAGCAATGTGATTTGACTTTTGTCTGTTCCCTTATGTAGTCTCTAAGTCAAGTTGTCAAGAAATATGTTAATTCCTGGAGAAATTAGTAGGTTATGTGGGGTAGATGCTTAAAGGCTTGGGGAGTGCATGCATGTATTTTAGCCTTCACAGACAGTTTGTTAGGACAACTGTCATAATAGCTTTCCTTCTACTAGCAGTTCTTCTCTCCTACCCTCTGCTTATGGCTGGAAAAAATGTAGAGTATTCTGCCTTAGAAACAGATGATTTAAAAAACCCAACAAACCTCTCAAAAAACCACCAACAAAAACTCTAACCTTCTTTTTAATCTCTCGTGAAAGGGAAAGCTGTGGTCTCTATGTAAAAACGTAACTATTGCATATCAGGGCTCTGTTCCGTGAACTGGCTAATGTCTGTGCTATTGTCAGCTCTACTCTTACACTTGGCGTGTACAGAGCAGCTTGCACAAAGAAGAAAATAAGTTTATCCAGTAAAACGGTCTTTCTGTGTTGATCAACCAAGAGGGCTTTTGAGCAGTTTTGTCCACTTTGGATGCCATTAGGTAGCATAGGGGCAGTAAGGATATGTACGTCCTGCTCTAGGAAGGGTAGAGGAAGGGAAGTTTCTAGTGCGGTATGTGACAAGGCTCTATGGAGGGCTTGGGAGAGTGTTGACTTAACAAAGCATTTCTAGAGGTCATGATACAAATGCTGTGATTAGATACATGAAACTACAAGGGGTATGTTCAGCCTTTATGTAGAAAGTGTGCCAAAGCTTTAAATGCATCCATGTGAGTAATACTAGCTTCCGTGACAAGACATGATTTGAAACCTAAGCTTACAGCCTGAAGGTGTCTTGTGTAAAACTTCCCTTGTTTCTTCCTTTTATTCTTCTGAAGAGGGAGAAGAAAGTGGTGGGAAAGTAGTGATGAGTTATTAACTATAATTATCTAATTATTGCACTGTATTGCTGCTGTAGCTATTGTGCAACAGATTGTGAACCATATTTTTAGATCGTACATTTTTCTTGAAGTCAGATTGCAAAACAACTTCCAAAACTCTGAAGTAAAAGGAATTTGTTGATGAAAAAGTTTTTCTTGTGAGTGGGAAGAACCTTTAAGATAGCTGCTGTTCTTCATCCTTGCATTTAGTCTATAATCTTTGTAAATTTTAAATTAGCACTGCTGGTTTTTGTGCATATTAACTTTTTATTCCTAGTGGATGAAATAGGCTTAAGGTATCATGGTAGGATTATATTAGTGAGCAAGAGCAGCTCAGAGATACGGTTTTGGTAGTGTTGCTTCTGTATTGATTTTGAGGGGAAGTATTAAAGCTGAAATTAGCTTAGAATCAGAAAGAAGAATCTCGTGTAGGATTTTCACTGTGTTGTGCAGAGCCTGGCTGCAGAAGAACCTTCCTAATGGAACAAAAATTGGGTTCCCTCTCTATTCTGTGCTGGAGAGAGGGCTGCTCTTTATCTGACTTATCCTCAGTGGGAGGAGCAGTGGGGAAAACCTGGGGTGAAATAGCTATTCTGTTTCTGTGGGAATTGGTGCTTTCCTGACAGTTCTGTTGAACTGCCGGCGAGGTCAGGTGTACCGTGTGGATCCAGGCTATAGCCACGTGACAGAACAAACCACTGAGGAATTGAAGATCTCAAGGTTTGAATGTTCCACTGCAGTCCAGGAAAACAACTGGCCTTTCTGATTAACAACGGGCTTGAGGGCTTTTTTTTGACAAGAATGACCGAAACCTGATCTTGCTGAAGCCATGCCAGGGTATGTAAGCTTATGGAAACCTTGAGACTTCCTCATTAAAATTCTGTGTAGCTGAGAGCAGCTCAGTACTGCATGGCCCACGAACCAGGAGTCCTCAGCTCTAGAAGAATGAAGGTTGCTAGGTATTTCTGTACGTGATGGTTTTCTAACTAGAAAGCAAATCTTCAGAGTTACAGGTTGGCTTCATTAGTCGAGGGCATGATCTCATACCTTAGAAACCATGGACACAACTCCTTTTTTTCTCCTATTCGTAGCATTTGCCAGAACAAGAAGACACCAACTGGCATGGAGATCTCTTGCTACTTCACTGTGAAGCTCCTGGTTGATTGTTCGTTAAAGAACTTTGGAGTGAGGGATAGCCAGACCTGTCCCAAAATCGGGACTGCTGAACTGCTATCCTTAGACTGAGTTATTTAGCAGGCAGAAGCTCTGCTGTTTAGTAGGAGCTTAGGGAGGTACTTTGGTACCCCTCCAGCCCGCAATGAATGCAGCGGGTAGATGTGCTGCCAGGAGGGTGCTCGGGGCCCCGTGAACCACCCAGACCTACCATGATCCACAGCCTGGAGGGGGTAAACTGGATGCTTTGTGTGTCTAGATCGGGAAGAGGTGGGGAATAAGCCCCTGTGAGAGCTGTTTGGTTTCGTGTTGCACAGTTTTGGGGCTCAAAAGCCCAAGGCAGGCTCCCCCACTTACCCAATGGAGAGTATAGAGAGATGTGGTGCTCATGACAAGGCAGGTCCTGTCACGCCCTGTTGCTTCCTTCGCTGTCTGACAAATAGAGATGCAAATGCCTACTTTTTAGTTTTTGGCTTTTTTTTCCCTTGGACTGAAGGAATCTAGTGCTAAGGATGTTAAAGTAACTGTGGTGGATCTCTTTTGTTGATGTCCTAGGAGAAACACCAGCTGTGTGGGTTATTTGAACAAATGTTCCCTGAGCTGAATGGAATACCCCAGGCATCACGACTTCCAGGCTATATTATTCTAGCCAGGAGATAAATATAATTGCTTTCTTCCAGAGCTGAATCCCTAGAAAAACATGAAAGTAAGCTGCTTCGTAATCTGGACTGAGTTGTTGAAGAGCCGTTTCCTTTGGCTGCATTGATAAGGCACATGGATTGGTGAAGGACTTTATTTTCAGTGCATTCAACTGATTTGCTAAAGCTGTTTTAACAGGCAAAGCAGAGGAAAAAAGCCTCTCTGTAAGCAGAGAGTGGTTTAGTGGTTTGTGTGCTCTGTGCTGCTATAAAATTACATAGTCTGATACAGTGTGTCATTGCAATGATTCCTGTGGAGGAGTTCAACTCGGAAAAATCCAGGTAACCTTTCAAAAACAGGCATTGTGAGGTTATTTTGGATATCAAGCAAGACTGCTGTTCAAATAGAGGAAAGTTTAAGAGTAGTAACCCCTCGGATTTAGTCTATAACTGCTAGTTGTGTAAAACATGTTACTAATTCATCTCTCAAAAGTAACGCAAGGACTATTTCATGTGTTTAAGGATTTGTCCGGACCCAGGGAGTTGCAGGTCTACAGAAGAGCCACGTTACTTGTGATTTAGCTGTTGAATAGTTATCAAGTAGAGATGCTTCAGTTACTGTGTGTTCTTCAGAATATTGCCCCTTCTTTCAAAGAGCAAAATGGGATGCTATGGGAAATTAAACAGTTCAACTGTTTAAAACAAATATTATTCTTTAGAGGAATGATCACAATATTTGGAGTCTTGTAAACAAGAGCTTCTCCTCCAAAACTTAAACCCATCACCTCTCAAGTAGTCTTTGTGTTTGAAGAAGTGGTTAATTTTAAGTGCCTAGCTACGCTTGCTGGGCTGTCACGGGTTACGCTGGAGAGCTGAAACTCTTGCAGGTGCTGTGTTATGAAAAGGAGTTCTCAAATTCAAACCTTTCATTAGGAATTTGGGTCCCAAAGGGGATCTGTTGCAGAGAAGGATGACTCAGTTCAGTGCCTGCAGCGTGCGTACAGGGAGGAGGAGATGTCTCCTGATGCATTGACCTGTAAGAAATACTTTCCCCTAGAGAGATAAATAGCTAGAGAGGATGGGTCTTTCTGGAGGCCAGCAAAGTGTGCTTACCAGTCCAAAACAATATCCAGTTTGGAGCAACTTTGTTGCTGAAACAACCCTGTGCCAGGCTGCGGGTGAGCTGCCTTGCTGATCACAGCTTCGTTCCTCGCTTGCAAATTCTGGTTTCTGAAAGCTTGTGCCTGGAGCTGTTCTGCAGAGGAAGATTTATTGGCAGTGGATGAGAACAAGAAGTGTCATTGTTGTTCGGAATCGGGACAGGAAAAGGCTGGCTAGCTGATTACCTCTGCTGGGCACTTTTTCTTACTGCAGGGGATAATTTGTTTCTGAATTAACTTCCTTTCTTGCCCTGTTTAAAGAGGGTTTCTGTTTCTCTTGGGTCTCCATAGTTTGACCCCTTTTATGATTTGGTTGAGAAATGTGTTATTACTCTGATAACATCTTGGGTGTGGGGCAGACCCCGCGGCCTGCGTGACTCGGTATATCAGTGATTTTGGTGGAGCATTGCCAGTTCTCGCCATCAGTGCCACACTCGACGCCGCTAGAGACGCAGCCTGGAAAGAGAGGAGGACAGCGAAGCAGGAATGTGTGCTATAATTTAAATGCCCTTTTTATGAGCTCAATTATTGGAGGATCAAGTTAAAATTGCTGAGAACACAACCTGGCATCTCATTAAATCACAACCCAGCATTTCCTTGTGTGACTAATACTGAGTGAAAATAGATTTTTCAGCTTTCTGCCCAAACCATAGCAGAATCAAATTTAGCTCAACCCAAAGCAAGAGGGAACTTGGAGGCTTTGGCCAAACCAGACTTGATTTTAGAGTCAGCTGAAAATGTCTTGCTAGTTCTCAGGTTTTTGGGGGCTTTGGCTATTTACCCTTCAGAACTATTTTTTTTTTTTCTTAGTGGGAATTCACTTAAGTGCTAGTTGAAAAAAGTGACTTCATTTATAAAGTGACTCTCCTCTTGGCCTGACCTATGCTGAGTTTTACCTGCAGTCTTGTATATATAACTTAAGATTTCTCCACAAGAACAAAATAACTTTTCTGCCCTTTACAAATATTTGCACAAGTCTAATAGGGACTGCAGGTTTGGTTAATATTATAGTTGTATCTGGATTCTGGAATTAAAACAAAAAAATGGGAGCTCTAAGTTCTACACCAGCGAATAGGATTTGAGTCGGCTAAATAATAGTTTGAATTTGAAGAAAAGCTTGAGATGCTGAATGATGCATGGGCAGAAGTGACTTGGCCTTGCACTGAAAGTACTGAGACGCCTTCCCCTCCCCAAATAAAGAGATATAACAGGAATATACCCTCGCTGTTTCGCCCCTTCATGCAGCAATGCTCAGGTGCATCAGACCTTCTCTGTGGCACTTGCTTAAATCTGGTTTTACTCTGGTTTACCCTCACTAAATCAACTCGGCCTGATTTTTAAGGGTATGATTGACTTAAATTGTGTCCATACATTGACCTAAACTATGTTGGAAATTCTTCAGTGGTCCATTCTTGGTTTTACTAGTATAAGCGATACTGGGATTCAGATGCATATGTCAGTGTCAACAGAGCTTTTTACAGAAGAGTTGGAAGAAGCTGTCTCATAGGTGTGAGAAGGCTCAAACTCTAGCACTCTGGATAAAACTAATTTGGATAAAAATGGGTAATGACAGCAGTGGGTTTCTTGGTCTTGTGAATGTGCTCAGTTTTGCTAAGTCTTCCAGTACCGCTTAAGCACTGTGAGATTCTCGTGTTGCTCGCTTTCCCAGTCCCTCAAGGTAAGGAAACAGTGGACTCATTTAAAGAAATACAAGGTTTTGGTGTAGCTGCCAGGAAAACTGTCTTGTATGTCACAGCTATCCAGTAACAAAGAGCAGCCTTTTAGAGTCAATTTTTCCCCTCCATACCCCACTCAAGAAGCTCCTGAGCAGAAGTGATGTAGCCCTAAGGCCTGGCACTGTTGGCAGTACTGTCATCTCTGGAAAGCATGGCCTTAGAGACAAGTTACTGGAGCTGAAACAACCCTGTCACTTCAGGGAGAAAGCGAGTTACAGAAGAACAAGTGGCTTGCTTGATTATCGCACTATATAATAGATTTTTCCAAATAACTTGCTATATTGTGACATATATTCATGTATTGTAGCTAGAGGAGCAGGGCTCTTGGACATTGGCTTTCCCGCCTTGGGTAGGAGCAAGTTGAAATTCTGGGTTTTGTGAGGTTTCAATTCTTGGATTTATTCAGTTGGGGTGGGAGCAGGCAAGCAGGTACTGCTGAGAGAGAGATGGCGTGTAACTTGTACCTCCACAACACGTACGAACTTAGGTTCCTGTGCATGCTTTAGTACCCTGCCCCACTTCAGGCACCAAGGTGTGTGCTGGTGTGATCTGCCCTTGCCTTGTAATTAGTCTTCTCTGGCCATACTTTGTACTTCAGTAGTTTCTTGCTAGGTCAGGTACTGCTTGATAGACATGGTTGGAAAGGGATGATGTCTGGAACATGTTAGCACAGCTCTGTGAGCAATAGGTATCTGATATCTGTTTTCGGCTATCTCTGGAATAGAAATGATGGTCAAAATGCCCAGAAAGCCTTCCTTTTCAAAACAAATGAATTGATGAGCTCCACAGCTGAGGTATGAAAATGCTGAGAACAGAGCTCAAAGTAAGGGTCATCTTTGCTATATTGGTGCATTAACTATTCACTGTTGCTGACCGGTTCAGGTGGATGAAGGTGAGAGAAGCAAAGGTGTTGGACCACTTGAGGGTTCTCCTGTTAGTCTGAAGCCCACGGGTCATGTATATTCCCCATTGATAAGTTGAACTATAGTACAAGGACGCTTGTATGCTGTCCAGCCACAGCAGGATTGCTACTGAAGGCTTTGATTTGCTTGTGAAAACCAGTGTTGTCTGGTCATTTGATCCCTTGGGAGGGAAGGACAAGGATTGTTGCAGATCCAAACCATGGGTTTAATCGAGAAGATGGCTTGCACTCTATTTTCAATTACTTTAGAAGAGATTTATTCCTGACCTTTGGACCTGTCTTGATCTTTCTCTCTGTCAAAGCTGATTCAAGTAGAAAAAGGACAAGAGGCTGTGGTGGAGGGGAGTTAGGAAATAAATGAAATACTGTCATCTTACTCATGACCTATATTTTTCTAATTAAGCTGTTTGGTTGCTCTCAGATGAGTGCCTTTGTCAGATTAATTTGTGTAAGTAGGCTGCTTCCAATCTGTGATCAGGAAGTCAAACTCAATAAGAAAATACTTGGTGGTGTGATTTTTGTATGCAAGTTATTAAGAACTTAATAGAAAACATTATGTGCTTCTGACTAGTACATGTCTCGCAGAAGATCTTCAGGAACCATTACTGGAACAACTTTCAGGGTGCCTGGGTGTGAGAATACATCTTAAAAGGAAAGAAACGGGCTAGGATTATGGAAGAGGAGTTAAAGGAGAGATGAATCCTCCTATTACAGAGGACTGTGATAGGTGCTTGCTAGATGAATAAAAGAGAACGAGCAATCAAAGTGACTCTGAACCAGAAAAAAAAGAAAGAAAAAAAAAATCACTCCGAGGTAGGAAAACACACTTCCACACCCCTTCCAGTGTCAGTAGGCAAACCCTGTGTACCTATTTCACCAGTGCTTGTCAGAAGACTTAAGAAGTAGTAAGTAGCTTTAATGGGAACAGGAGAGCTGCCGTCCAGGCTGCTGTTAGTCTCCTCCTGTAACTGCACCAAGACACTTTGCTGGTTTTTTTTCAGAGTTTCCCAGCAGGAAAAATGATGGCTACCCAGATCACAGCTCTGTTTAAATATCCCAGGATAGAGACAGGCCTGCTCTTTCGTGGCCTCCGAAGATGATCTCTGTGTTTATTTCAAACAACTTGTTATGGGACTCCAGCAGCCACCACGTGTCCAGCAGGGCTGGCTGGATTGCAGCCAAGGATTTCCCTCTGAGCAGTAATTCTGCCTGCTACAGCCTCTGTAGGTCTTGAGCAAGGAGGTCAGCTTGGTTTCTATAACACACCTGTACCAGAAAGGGAAAAAATAACAGCTGAGAGCAAATAGGGAAAGCCATTCAAACGGAGATCTGCCCAAGGCAAAAGTGGAAATATGTTGGTTTGGCACCTTGCCTTAATGTTTCCAAAAGCACTTTGGGAGATCAGGTGAAAGGAAATTAAGTGTAAACTGCTCTGCAATAATGGCGCTTTTTTTTTTTTCTAAGAGGGCTTTTTTGTAGAAGGTTCTGTAGCACTGCAAGTACTAGGTATGTTGCCAGGAAATCACAAGAGTGAGTGCTATTAAAAAGCAGATGGGGAAATAGGGAGAATACACCCTGAAATCTTGAAAGTTATTTCCCATGAAAACATGGATGTCAAATTCTACAAAAGAGTTAGCAGAACTGGGCTAATGGTAACGTAAAGTCCCTGTTTAAGACTTCAGAAGTGACCCTTTCACAACCAACAACATTTTCTGTTTCTTTAAGTTGAAATGTGTGTTTATAAACCTTGCGCACGAGGAGAGCGTGCCATGTGTCACGGTGCCAAGTATAACAATGCCATCTTCCTTGACAGTTGCACTATAAAGTCTCTTCAGCGACGTCATGTTTGCATCAGCCGCCTGGAGAGGCCTCAGAATTGGGGTGAAAACTCCTGCGAAGTGAGATTTGTGATATTAGTCCTGGCTCCTCCTAAAATGGTGAGTATTGTGTTCTCGTTTGCCCTGGTGCTTCAGAGGATTCTCCCAAGATTGCTTTTCCTTGATCTCCTAGGGTTAATAACATATTGTTTTTAAAACACAGGGGGATGTGATAAGGCCTGAGATCTCAGCAGTTGTCAAGATGGTTTATACTAACAGTGTCTGTGAGGGGTAGATTAGTCAGCTGTGTCCTCATCACATACTGGAGAATGGCCTCTAGCCTGACTTGGAGGAGAACACTGCAGATCAAGTGTGTCTGTAGTCCCCGTATGCTTTTTTTTTCTAGAGCTACAGCTGTGATGCATGTATTACTCCACAGATTTCCTCCTGTCCAGCTTTAACTACTATTTTTAGAGGTAAGGAATGCTGTTCCTGGTTAAAGCCATGCTTGTGAAGGGCTTTCGCTAGTCTGCAGGTGATGCCCCACTGTAAAGGTCTGGGTCGCTTCCCAGCAAACTCTCTTGACGGGACTGGCAGTCACGCTGGAGATGTGGCTGCAGCAGTTTGTAGATGGACTGAGGTAACGAAGAGGAAGATGTAGTTTTGTGAGCTCTGTTGCAGTACGGACGAGACTGTTTGGGAGCTGGGGCGTTTGTAAGGTCAGACTGTCTCGAGGCCCTTTGGGATGTGTTTTCATAGCTTTTGGCACTTGAAGCAGCAAGGTTAAACTTGCTCAAGTGTACTTAATGGTTCTTTGGTGTAGACAAGGCCGACAAATGGCATAGTAGTACGCATTTACCGCAAGATCATGGGGGGCATCAAAGTTAATTGGGGGTCACTGTCCTGTCTTCCTGGAAAGCACTGGCTTGATGGAGATGGTGTGTTCTTCCAGCTGATGGCTGAACGGTTCAAAGCTCAAGACCTTTTCACACTTAAGCCGGCTGTTTACACCTTGGGGCTATAGGTCTGTGCTTCTGGGAGGTGCTGGAGAGACTAGGGACCTTGTCTGGAACAGGACATATCCTGATTCAATTTCCTGCTCTTCAATGCTATCTGTGTGACCTTGGGACCCTCTAGTCTGGTCTGTCTGTCTCCTCCCCCCCTCCACAACCCCCCTCGTTTAAATGGAAATACTGGTGTTTCCTTATTTCCCAGGATCTCTGGCAGATCTTTCCTAACTGAGCAGTTCAATGCTTTTGGCATAGATCTCAAATACAACAGGCTGAAAACATATTGATGTTCCTTGTGAAAAGCAGCAGGCAAACAACTGAACCCATGCGCAATTGCATTGATCTCCCTTTCATTGTATGGCAGTTTGCTTATCTCTGGCCAGCTACGTGCAAAGCACCCAGCGAACAGCTCTGCATCCGCTTGTGTCCTGAAAGTTTGCAATTCCAATGGACACCATCAAATTAAGGAAAGGGAGTGGAGGCCAAGCAGAGCTGCAGTTGCCAATAGGCTTTTTATTTTAAATGAGTTTATCTAGCCAGCTTTAAGTACGCATTTCTGGTACAGCAGTTAAAATAATTAACCTGCTGACAGTAACAGATTAAATGAGCCTTGCTTGGGGAGAGAAAAAAAAAAAGCTCAGAAAATGGGCATCTGTTGTGCTGAAGAATCCAGATCCTTGGCCTTCTCTAATACGGAGGATGGAAAAAAACTTGTTCTATTGCAAATCTCTGCACGCTCTTCCTCTAAACTGTTCGTGTCTCTCTCTGGGAAAGCAAAGAAAGGGAACAGCATTGGGCAGCTTAAAGTAACCCCTTGCCCCACCTAGCCGAAAGAGCACTGCTTCTTAGAGGCGAATGGAGAAGCCTCCCCTGTGATGGGAAATCCAGGCTGGCTCAGTCTGCAACAACCAAGTTTACAAAGTCTAAAAGCAACCCCCAGAGCAGATTATCTTCACTTAAATGCAAACGCTTCCCTAGAAACTTAAATTGAACATGTCCTAGCAAGTGCGTCTGAAGAGACCTTACCTGTGATGGAGAGAGGGTGGTGGAAGGAGAGGTGGGGGCAGGACAGTGTGAGTGATGGAGCAAGATAGTGTTAGTGATGACTTCGGGACTAGTGCAGTGCCACCCACGTGTCCGTGCCTCTGTGTCAAGCAACACTGAATTATTTGGTTATGTTCGTGAAGAAATTATTCATCTGCTTTGTTATGAATCATGAAAACTAATTCAGATCAATCACATATGCTCACTACTGCTTTTCACAACAACGTGAGGAGGTTGGAGGCTGTCCAAAGGAGGGTGGTTGTTTGGGTGTCTCTAGCTGTTGCTGCATGATGAGTACTGAGTGTAGCTAAGGTGGGTGGGTTAAAACTTTCCATCGAAAGGAGCCCTTAATGAGCTATGGTTTTACTTAACTTTGCCTCAGCAAGTATCTTGTCTGTCCTGGCCAGAGTGGTACAAGCAGTTAAGCCAGTTGGGGTTTGTAGAACTTGGGTTTGTGCAGGGCTGGGTAGCTCTGTCTCCTTTACTGTTCCCTTTTTATCTAATTTCCAAGGTGCTTGGAGCAATATGAAAGCGGGCTTGGATGCTTTTGATCAGGCCTGTGTCTCACAAAAATGTTAAAGCCTGCGAATACGCAGTTGTTCCTTTTTCATGTTTGCACGTCTCCTGTCCCTTCCCAGCATTTAGTGAAGATAGACAGCGCTGCGTGTGTGTGTGTGCTCAGCTGCCTCTTTCCTATGCTTTCCTCCATGCTGGTAGTTACTTTAGCTGACAGCTCTAAATCTTCACTTGTGCTGCCAGAATTGCCCTAGAGAGGCCAGCTGAATTGAGTTTTAATGCCCAGAAAATAGGAATCTAATGAAGCAGATGTGCACAATTATCTCAGTCTTCCAGAAAAGACATCAGGGCACTCCTACCTGCAGGAACCTTGACTACAGCATCTTTCCAACCCAGCAGCAGTAGCGCTGAGATGCTGTAGGATAGCAAAGACTCTTTATTTGTTTAGTCTTACCAGCCTTGAAGGGAGACTGGGGATAAAAAAAATGCATGCTCAGCACAATTCAGCTTTGGATCGAGTCCTGGGAAGTTGATCAAGTAAGACTGATCAGAGCTTCTGGTCAGGGACTGTATTTTGATGCCTTCAAAATACCACAGGATCCTGCTGTGGTTGGTTTGTCCATCTGCAATAGCTTCCACATGTGCCCTTCTTCATTGGATGTCTCTGGGGCCCTGGAAGCCAGGCAGCTTGCTCTTCAGATGGTGCCCAGTGGAGTACATCAGTGGTTTTACCTTTCAGAAGTGAAAGAAAATAGTTTTACAAGATATTTTTTTTTCTGTCTCTTTTTCCGCTCAGAAAAGTACCAAAACAGCCACAGAAGTGGGCAGGACCTTTGCCACAATGTTTTCGGACATAACCTTTCGGCAGAAACTCCTAGAGACCAAAACCGAAGAGGAGTTCAAGGAGGCCTTAGTCCACCAACGCCACTTGTTGACGGTGGTAAATCAGAGACCCTCAGCGATGAGCGATGGGCACAAGTCACATGGTCCTAAGCCACTCAAGGTAAGGCTGGCCAACATCTGCCATGCCACTGCTTCAGTGGTGTCCAAATGCATAAAAAATTCAAAGGGTTTGGGGTAAGGAGATGGAGCAGTCGTGCTGCTTACATCCATTGGGCTCTCCTAGCAAGCTCTCGGCACTGAGGTTTCCGCAAGCGGGTGCTGTGTGTATGTCCCTCTTCCTCAGCTCCTGCTGTAAATCTGAAAAAAAAAAAAAAAAAAAATCGAAAAACACTTCAAAGAGGCAGGTGCTGAAGGGATGCAGAGCAGTAGGGGGTTGAAATGGTTACAAGACTTTGATTCCAGATGCCTAGTCAAGGGTGGGATTAATGGATCACTGCGCGTTGTCAGTCCAAGGTACTTAATCCTTAGAATCAGAAGTATCTGAAAGAAGCTGCTGCTTGTCTTTCCCGCAGCCAAAAGACTTCTTGGCCATCTCTGCATGGTAATTTCACTTAAAAGTTGCCTGTCAGTATTTGGCCTGACTTCTCACTGTTTGATCTGTAGCTCTGTAAAATGTTACTTGCTTTGTACTTTAAAGTTTGAGGGAAATGCTGTAACTCAGCTTTCTTTTCTGGAATTTCCTGTGTATTGGTCACTGCTTTGCTTTTCCGTTCAGAAATTCATTCTTTAACCAGACAGCATACCTGGAAAAACAAACTGTGCCATCTCTAGCTTGCTGCTCCTGTCTCTGAATTACAAATAACCTTAAAGCTTTGGGTTGCCTACAGTGCAGAAGCCTGTTAACTTATCACTTTTTTTCCCCTGGAATAGACTTAAGGGGTTTTGATGTGCACATCTGGAAATGAGCAAAGCTCATGTTTTTCCTGCAGAATCCCCTTGCTTATAGGTAGCGCTTTGAACTTTCCTAGACCCCATACCTGCTCTTCAGTTTGCAGAGCAAGTCCTGAAACCCTCCTTAAACCTAGGTCATTCCGAGCGGTGCTATTTGGAGTAGTTGCAGTGATGTAATTTAGGTAAAGTAGGTTTAACCCTTTGCACTTGTTCTTTCAAAGGAGTTTTTGTTAAAGCAGTTGAAGTTTCTGGCTCTGTCTTCTGGTAAAACTAGCCCTTTTAAAATGTCTGCAGAGGATTTTCTGCTCCGTGGTTCGGTGAGCAGGAGGGCTGGATGCAACACTGAGCTCGTAGGTGTCGGCCCTGAGAAGTGGTGGTTCCTATCTGCCTCGCCGGGTAAGCAGCCTTTGCCAGGCAGGTTTTTGACAGCTCTGAGCCAGTGCTGTAGCTAGTGACGCTTGTTTCTTTAGCGCTTGCTCTTGGCGTTGACCATTCTTGGTCTGGATTTGGTAAATGGTTGGTTTTAAAAATGTTTTATCCTTCAGCTCTCGGGAGATGCAGCCTGTATAGTGGTAACTCTGCTCTCTCATGTCACTTGGAAGCAGCTGTCCCCCATGCTGTCTTGCCAGGATAGATCCTAAGCGCTGGGTTGGAGATTTCTTTTCCTGGCAAGCAAAGCTTTGTCTGGATAAGTGAGGTTGCTTTGAGATCGTAGCCTGCATTCCTCAGTTCCTATGAGAGCTATCTCCAGCAGCATCTTCTCCCCCTCTGCCCGCCCTGTGCAATAGCCTTCTAGAGAGGAAGCATTTAATATGAGCACAAACTCATATGAGACCAGGGGTGTAATTTCAACCTGTGATCCACCCCCGGTGAAATAAATATGCTAATCCAGAGCCACTGTATTATTAAAGTGAGCCCTCAGGAGGGTAATGTCTCTCGGTAGCATAAAAATCTGCTTTCTGCTTCCCTTCTTCCCTTGGTCCTGCAGTGATGGGAGAAAAATGGGCTTCAAATGCTTTGTGTGTGAGTGGGGTTTCTGCAGTGCTCATTTTTACCTCTGCTAAAATACTAAAGGGGACATGACAGTTGCATACCATGCTGTGCCTACAGCCCAGTCCGTTTGCTTTGGCTCATCTCAGAGAATTATTTAGGCAAGGCTAAATACTCAGTCATAATTAAGTCAGCCTGAAATCCTCTTGTTTACTGAGGCATCTAATTGTAATTTTCTTCATGCAGGAGCCCCTAACAGTTGTGATGCTTTCTAGCTGTCATTTTGTGTCTGATACCTGTGTGGATTCGCTGAGAGGGCTGGGCTGGGCTTGCTCAGCATCTGCAGGAGGGAGGATAGTGTGTGTCCCTGGTCTGCGTAAAATAGTCATGCAGCCCTCCCAGCATTTTAGGGGAGGACTGAGAAAGGGTCGGTGTTGTCGGAGCAGGTATTTTCTGTTTAGCTGTGTAAGTGCTGGCTTAGCCTCTTTCTCGAACCCAAACAGTGGTTGCTTATGGCAAGAGGCTTGGAAGGATTTGTAAAATGGATAGTGGAAAATTCAAGAACGTCATGTAGGATTTTTTTTTTTCCTGTATGTGTTCCTTTTGCTGCTCCTTCCTTCCTTGTGTATTAGGAGCCGCGTGGGCAAAGCACTGGAAGGACCTGCAGAAGAGGAGAATAAGGAAAGTGAAGGAGAATTTAGTGCTGGGTCCCTGAGCTGCAGTTCCTAAAGGCTACTAAGCCTTGAGCTTGGGGGGGAGCGGGGTGCAGCTCTGGCCTCCTGGAAAAGACCACCTAGTATCAGGATGTTCCATCAAAAAGACAACAGGGCCATGAGAGAGGTGCCACCACAAACGGGAGCGGAAAGCCAGTCGGTCAGCCAGACTTGACCCACTAAAGGAGAAAGAAGCAGGGAATGGCAGTCCAGGGAATTCCCAACACTGGAAGCGTGAAGTGTAGGCACTGTTCCTCCCAAGGTTCTTGGAAACCTCACAAGGTGCAAGTTCAGAAGATGGCAGGAGGCATAAGCCAGACTGAAACCTGTCGGGAGTAGTTAGGCTATAAAAATGCGTGGTGGATAGGTTGGGGGATGAAAGCAAAACCAAAAAGGGGAGTAACTTCAGAAGTCAGTAAACTTGGTCTTTTATCTCCTCGCCGCAACCCAAGTCGAGTATGAGGTTAGTACAGCAGAGAGGAAAGCAGGAGGAGGATCAGCCATAGAGAAGAAATAGCTTTTCCCGTCCTTGGCCCCTGATGAGGTTTAGCTTGACATCCCCCTGCCCCACCCCAGGCTAAACTTGCACATGTACAAGAAATAAATGCATGAAGCAATTGGGGGTCTCAAACATAAGCCGTTGGCTCCCCCTTCTCTCAAATTTCCCTCGGTGTGTGTTGCAGGACAAAGTTAGGCAGTGCTTTGCTTTTCTGCACACTCACCGCTGCCTACGAACAGGCATCGTGCGTGAGTGCCCCTTCCCTCCCCACCTCGCGCTCGGCCCCGGGCCAGCAGCAAGCGTGTGGCTTCTTCCCCGGAAGATGAGATACCCCGAGCATCGTTTTCCCCGTGCTCGCTGCAGGGAGACGAGTAAACATATTAGTCATTAAAGCTA
>JANZLQ010000056.1:44816489-44859253 GCA_026212715.1 Elanus axillaris | reverse complement strand
CCCCCCCCCCCCCCCCCCCCCCCCCCCCCCCCCCCCCCCCCCCCCCCCCCCCCCCCCCCCCCCAAGAAACCCTAAACTTACGGTTTCTGCTTTGATCCTCTTCCAAGTTTTTAGGGCTGGCAAAACTGAACAAAAGCCTTCCAGTATTTCCTGTTTTGATGATGCCAGAAATGTCTGTTGGAGCAGTTTGGTGGCATGTTGGTGCTTCTGTTTCTAGTGCCAGATGAACAAAAGAGCATGGTTGTACAAAAGCAAATGTTAAAGACCTCTCTATACACTTAAAGTGTGGACTGAATTTCTGCTTCTGCTTTTCAGCATTAAACAAACTAATGGTACATACAGCTGTTGCAAGTAGGGGTTCGATGCCTTACAAGTGGGCAGTACTAACATGACTTTTGTTATGGTTTACACTAGGTGTTACTGGAAACAACAAAGCTATAGGAAAATACATCACAACTATGATCTTTCTGTATTTTGCCTGCCTCCTTCCATCTATTGCATTTGGGTCACTCAATGATGAAAATACTCGAGGAGCTATTGGTAAGTTTATCAGTTTCGTGCATCTGTTGTAGGATCCCATGTATTCAAGCTGAGTAGCTCTGGTCACAGGAAATTTTGGTAGTTTTAATTTGCTTAGCAGAACACTGTTGAAGGCTTTTTCTAATTGTTATGTTTATGACTTTCCTGAGAAGACTAGAAAAATTGAACGCTACTTTAGATAGTATCATCTGGACTTGGACCGATACAGATATACGCAACTGTACTTTTAAATGATGCTCACTTTATAACTGTGTACTTATCTGCACATTTTTCCTAGGACAAGCCCCTGTGCTTTCCATCTGAATTTAATTGCCAGTATCCAAACCACTGATATAGCAGATGATGCTTTGTTCTATCCCAGTTGTGGCCCTGAAGTTCATACCGCTGTTAGAGTTCATAGGAGTCTTAGTTGAAATCTTGTCCCGAAGACCTCCACAAATACTGGCTATGTTTTTATAGCTGTTTAAAATACAATTTTGAAAACCAAACCACAACAGCAAAACCCCACAAACTGAGCAAAAAAAGCCCCCCACCCAGCTTTCGTAGTTCAAGATCTGGAAACCTGATGGCATCCTAAATTATCGGTACAAGTTTGCTGGCTAAGGGTCGCTTCTTGCTTTCACAACGTCTCACCTCTGTACCCTCGAAGTATTGCTCTTGCTCGTTAGCAGTTGATTTCTATGCCCCGTGAATGTTCCTTGGTCGGGGAGGTGTTGGTTAAAAGCCCTGTTTGTTTCCATCCTTCCTAATTACTCATAGATGTGCAGAAGACAATCGTCGGCCAGTGTATTGGAGGGCTCCTTTACGCACTCTTTTCGGGGCAACCTCTAGTTGTACTCCTAACTACGGCTCCTTTAGCGCTCTACATTAATGGTAAGTCTATTGAACTTGTATGTTGGGACCAATGTGATTGTGATTGGCGTAACGGGGCTTTGTACAAGAACCTTGCAATTCTAGAAGAGCTTTAGTTGTATTTGTTTAATAAATCAATATTAAAGGGCTGCTTCTGGTGCTGAGGGAGAGGGGAGGAATTCGATTTGGGTTTCTAAAGGAATCATCTTGCATAGAAAAAACACTTTGTGAGAAGAAGCATTTCTTTTGCTTCAAGGACAAAATCTTTTTAAACTGATGGTTTTCTTATGTGGCTACATTAAACCAACTTGAGGATAAGAGCCTGAGAAAGCTTTTTGTTGGTTTTTTTAAATTATTTTTTTATTATCGGTCTGTTAAGGTGTGATTAATAGCTTTCCGGTTAGAGTTGCAAGCTGATATTACTGAGCCAGAGGTGTAAAGGAGCAAACTTGGTATCTATAGGAACAACCAGATGGGTTATGACTGGCTTGAAAGGTTTAAGACATGAAGTTTTGTCCACAGTGCAGTGACTGAGTAAACCTGGTGCAAAAGCATGCGTGAGATCCCTTCCTCAACAGCATCCCGAGATGTCAGGAAGAGCAAATTCCGAGGGCTGATTTTTGTGGCCTTGATCCCTAGGAAAGATGCTTTGAGCAGTGTGGGAGAATATTCTTCCAAGTGCTTCTCCCCATTTCTAGTGAAGGAAGGGGATAGTAAAGGGGAGAACAGTTTAAGCTGATCCAGTGTCCGTCCAGGAGTGTAAAAACAGGGGTTTAATGGTATCCGCTCTAAGCGCATTGGGGGGAAGTCTTGAAATTTGTGTCCTTTTGCCATCAAGCAGGTAGGAATCACAGTGTGGTAATGGTAAGAGTTTAACCTGACATGTGAATGCTTCATTTTTGCAGTCATCCGAGGAATCTGTGATGACTACAACTTGGATTTCAGTGCTTTCTATGCGTGGACAGGACTGTGGAACAGTTTTTTCCTTGTGATGTACTCCCTCTTTAATTTCAGTCTTCTGATGAAGCTATTTAAAAGGTAGCTATTTTCAAGAAGTCATATTTTGATCAGATTATTCAGCAAATGGAAAAATTATACATTCCCGAAGCTCCTTAATTACAAATTTGCTGCAAAATATATTTTGCGAGATGAGGCTAGTATCATGTCAGCTCATTGTTCCAGCTTGAAAGAAGCTTTTAAAGATTCATTGGCTTTTGTTTCCTGAGTTGGAGTCTAACTAAAATTGGTATATTTTCATGTAAATGCAGGAATATGCTGATTTTCCTTTGAATGGAGTTGAATGCAGACTCTGCTAATGGTTATATTAATTCCTGGGATTTTTCCACAGGTCAACAGAAGAAATAATTGCACTTTTTATATCCATCACGTTTGTGCTTGATGCCTTCAAAGGCATTATTAAAGGTAAGTCTTTGCAAAAATGTTTTTCATTGCAGATATCTGCTTCCTTGTCGAAGGGAAGTACAAGGCTGCAAATACGCATGATGTTTGCTTGTTCCATGTTGATTCAGGGTCTTCAGGAAAAAAAAAAAGCATGTGTGAGATTGAAGCAGCCCCATGTCAGCAGTTTTCCTGGATATGCGGAATTTCTATCAGCTCAAATTTCAGTTAGCTGAGATAAAATTAGTGTCTTCACTCCACAAATGGAGAAACCACATTAATGTTGCTGTGAAAGTCTTCCCCTGCTACCAGTCTCTTTGGTCCTGGCCAAAAAAAAAAAAAAAATTTAAAAAAATTCCAATTTAAATGCAGCGCATCTTAGTTCTCTTTCCTTGCTGCATGACTAAAACTACATGGCGTGGAGTTGAAAGATGGGTTGAGATTGCCCATTCTTACGTGAGCTCTGAGACCCTTCTTAAATGGCAACGTAAGGACTGCAGCACCTTCCAGCATGCTCCTACAGCTATTCTGCCCTTTCCAGCCACTTGGTCCCCGTTCCTGAGTTAAGTTTTAGGTCAGTATCCATGAGCAGCCTTGGGGTTTAATAAATTTCTCTGGTTCCTCCTTTCCTGATCAGGATTGGCAGGAGGGCTTTGTGAAGGTGAAAAGTGTTAGCAGAAATGCCATGTGAGTGGCAACTTTTCTTTTCATCCCAGTGAGGAGCTGGCCAAGTCTGCATTCCCTATTTTTTGTGAGCTATTGTCCAACAGCCCCAACTTTGGGCTGTTCTTTGAAATCCTTCAGGACATACCTAAACACGCTGAGTACATCCCTTTTTTTTCAAGATTATGAGGCTTGGCTTTTTATGGTATCTTGAGATGCAAGGAGAACACCTTCAAAGAGCAGGTTTGACACTCCAATTTGAAGCGAGGTACTTCCTCGCTTCATTGGAATACCTAATTTGGCTTCTTGGGCATACGCTTTGATTGTGCAATCAGAGTGGGTTTGTTCCTCTGCAGAACACCTGCATCTTTCAAATATCCTGCTTGGACAAAGCTTGGTGAAGCAGAAGCTGTTCTGGGATGCTTTGCTTTCTCCTTGCTCGCTATGTGGCTGCGAGCTTTGCTTAATGTTAGTGTTAGTGCCCTGTTCCGGAGGCATGAGACAGTCTCCCTGTGGCACTGAAGGAGTTCCTCAACAGAACATTCAGCTGCTCTGGAGAAGTTGGCAAATGCAAATGCTTACAGTGCTGCTGTAGTAGAGAGCTGAGGGGAATGGGGTGCAGGTTAAAGGTACAGAAAGCACCCGTTGATCTTGGTTTGCCAGACTTTCGGGAATACGCAAGCAATACCTCAGAGTATTGCCGTGGGGACAGGAGAGGATCCTGGAAGTTAATTAGTGTAACTAGTGAATTAGCGTAACTCTGCCTTGTACTTGAAGGGCTGAATTTATAGGAACAATGACAATAAAATCAAACCAATGCCTCGCTCGTTCGCCAGCTCATGTTGGCTTCAGCCGAATTTGGGAGCATCAATTGCATCAACAGATGGGATCCCAGGTCCAGCCATGTTCCCAGATGCAGAAGGGTGCCGATGCTGGCAGGCAGAGACTTTATCCTTAACCCTCTCAGTGCTCATCTTTAAACACGACACCAGTGCAGCTCATGGCTGCATGCTCATCTTTCTTCTTCCACTCCTGTTTTGCAGCAGGAGGTGATGGTTCCTGCTGCTACCTCCTCCTCCCACTTCAGCAGAGCAGTTAAGTAGGAGGAGAGAGCTGGTATCTTCTCCAGGCTGTTAAATGTGTCCTGGTGATGGCTAGCCAGGTGACAGTGACTTTGGGCTTCCTTAGTGCCAGGGAACACGCTGCTCTTGCTCCGATATGTTTTCCTCAGTCTGTTCATAGCCTTGATTTTTTGCAAGGTACTCGTACACGTGCAGGAAAGAAGGGGGGAGGGATGCGATACCGTACAGAGGAATTGAGCCACGTGCGTTCACGCTATCCTGGTGACGCTTTGTTTTTGCCATGTGGCCCAGCCACCGAAGCTGTGTTTGTTTGATCTTGACATCTGCACTCTGCAGGAAACAGCGGTGAACTGGCTGGAGCAAACAAAGCGAGTTAATGTTGTTGGAGGGAACTTGAGCGCGCACTAAGCTTGAGAATGGCTCTGTTTCAGCGAGGGCACCATCTGCTTTGCTGCTCTCTCTGAATGTGGGCAACAAGATTCACTTAGCTCTGTTGTAAAAAAAAAAAAAAAAAAAAAAAAGAATCTGCAGGAATCAAATACTTTATAGCAAGTATGTGGTACCTTGGCACGTTCTTTTTGCTTTAAGTAAAATACAAGAGTGAAGTCAAGGTTTCTTGCCCAGGATTTTCAATCCAGGATTGAGTGGAGCAATCCTACCTAGTTTTGAGGTGGGTGCAAACTGAATTGCAGCCTGAGAAGCAGCGTACATAGATGTGGTCAGGCTGAATGCAGGGCACCAAAGGTGTGCTCAGCCCTAAATGTATTATTGCAATACAGCCAAGTGTGGGAAATGGAGAAAATCCCCAAGACCTCCCAAAAAGTATCTTGTTTCTTACTCGTTCACGTCCAAATCTAAACAGGGAGGCGTGCAAATACGTTCTGCATAGTTGCCGAGTTGTGTGTGCTGTCGGTTTATCACGTGCTCAGCAATTATGCGTGTCTCTAGGACTTGGGGTCAGCTGAGATGGTGAAAAGGCTTTTAGCCCTGGCCAGCTGCTAATCCCCAGGAAATACTGCCATAATCATTTTTGTTATGACAAAAGTGTCCTTCAGTGTTCAAAGCAGGAAACCGCAAGTCCTCCAGCAACCTGTTCTGTGCTCGTATGCAGGTCACGGCAGTGCTCTGTGCCTCAGTTTACCTGTTTGCAAAGCAGGCGTGGGTGTCCTGGCTGGGCTGGACACAGCTGTGAGGATGGAGGGAGGAAATGATACCAGAGCCTCTTCCGTAGCACGCGATGCAAAAATACGCAGTGCTAACAGAGATCGTAATGAGATTGCTCCTTGGTGGGGGAACCTTTCTCGTGCTTTAGAAGTGCAGTGATCTCCTCGTTTCTGGCTACGGCTGAGAGCAAATAGAAAGGTTAAATCTTGAACTGTAAACCTTCTGTGATCCTTAATTTTATATACAGAAGTACCGAATGTGAAGTAACTGGTCTTATCTCTTGTGACCTACATGTGCTGCTGACACCATCCACTTGTTGAATGCCCGGACTCCTTTTAAACATAAAGGTGGTACAAGACAGATTATTACTGCTGTTAAAATGGCAGCATGGCTAAATGCGGAGCATTTTACACTGGGGTGAGCTCCAAACCAGCAGTAACAGAAACAGTTTTGGCCAAATTCACGGTGGTTGCAAATACTAATTGTGCTTTGCAAGAATGTTCAAAGTTTGGCTTGCTTGTTTTCAAATATTTAGAATTACAGTTTGCGTTGCCTGCTTTCCCTGTAGCTGCTGCAGGTGGAAAAGCTGAAGTGCTTGGGGTTTTCAGGAACTTGATTAGTATTTGGGGGTGGGGGCAAATGTTATGAGGAGTATTATAGCCTAACCTTCAGATTGTTGTATTTTTGTCTAAAGAGGACGGTCCTGCTGTAACTTTTGAGTTTCCCTATGCAAAGTTTAAAGGGGTATTTTGACGAAAGCAAAGAAAGGGACTGCAAAGCTCCGACATGGTGGTTTCCATCCTCCTATATCTCCCGGTCGGTATGGCAGAGAGTGGGTGCTGCCTGCTGCCATCTGATCCCATAAGACGGGAGTACCAGGGCTGCAAAGCCCAACTCCCGTCTTCTGGTTTTACTTGCTCCTTGTGGCACCTCAGGCGCTTGTTCCCCAAAGAGGTGAAATCGTCCCCAAACCACATTGACATGCTCGGAGCCAGCGGGTGCCGTAGAAATGGGAGCACAGCTGTCTAAATGCTCAAGAGCAAGTGTATTTGCAACTGTTAATGACTTATATAAATGCTTCTGAGCTAACCTGATAGATTTATGGACAGTTCCAGAGGCATTACTGGGTGTTTCAGTTGTACAGGTTTACTTCAGGTGCTCTGTAACTCTATTTCAATTTGCGGTGTAAACTTAAATGTTCTGCCAGGTTTTGCATATCATCAAAACTTACCTTAAAAATCTGGAGCAGCCTTGGAGGAAAAGTAATTACTGTACAATTTGTAGTCCACTTAAGGATCTGTGCAGCCTGGCTGCTCTTAATTTTTTCAGAGAACCTGATGGAATTTGTGTACCAGGCTGCTGAAAGTAGAGGGGTGTGTGCATGTATTTATATACTTTTAAGAGCAGTGGTTCCAGTGCTAGAAACAAAATCACATAAATAATTAGCACTGGAAGTCTTTACAGTTCAAACATGCTGCTTTAGATCAAGTTAATTTTTACCTGTTAAAATAAGTGGAAAAAGAATTTGTACAGTGCTGGCTTCGTAGGAGAAGCAGCTCTCCTGATTTCTTTTCACTGGTTTGAGGGGTAGAGCTATAAACCTGGTGAAGCATAATGTTACTCCTGCATGATCAAGCAAGAACGAACCACTTTATTTTACTTGCTTTGATTGTCACGAAACCTATCCTAATGCTTGCCTGTTGGTTGTTTGTACAGTTTTTAAGAAATATTACTACCATGGGCGCACAGGAGACAGTTACTTGGAAAAAGCACGAACTGATGCTATTCCAAGCCTCGGCATCAATACCACCTTCTTGATGAATTCATCAGTGAGCAGATCCATGTCCCTAGAGAATCAAACAGGCACGCATGATGTGCATTATGGACGTGAAACTGCCGTCCTTAGTCTCATGTTGATGCTGGGTACCCTTTGGCTTGGTCATACGCTCTATCAGTTTAAGAAAAGGTGAGTTACTTCAGTCTTAGAGCTCAGACTACTGATTATTTCATATTACCTGTGAGCAATCGCTAACGGTTTACATCTTAATTTTGTAACCCAGAAAACTCAGGTGGAACTCTTCCATTAGTAGTGGTGGAAGCCAAAGCCAGGGATGAACTTGGCTGGCCACCTGGAAAATGTTAGCAGCAGAACAAAATGTTCGGTCACTGGACGATGCCCTTCCGTATTTGGTTTGGCGTCGCAAGTGCCTTTTTAGAAAGCGTTGGGTGAACCGTGTATTTCATGTTGGAACTCCTGTAACTCCCCCCAAATAGGCATCAAACTGCTTTGGTGGGCAAAAATCCCTGATGATGCTGGAAGATCTACTGGGAACGTACCTTCAGTGGGCTCTTGGGATTCAAATGCCCAGCTCTAACTTGGGTTTTACTCCCATTGACCTTAAAATTCTTCGTTTGAAATGCTTGAGTAAGCAATTAAACTTAAGTGGAAATGAGACACAAATTGGTGCTTGGAGGATGTTTTTCTAGCTTGCATCTTAGTTTGTTGTTTCTTTGTGGGTTTTGCTTATGCATTCATCAACCTTCAAAGGCTATAGATTCCAGAGGATTTAAGGCTGAATTATAGACTAATTCTTCACTCCAAGGATCTCTTTAGAATTGCGAGATTGGACTGAATTTTCACTTGTTGAAGCATTAATGCTCTCTGGATTGAGTGATTGTCCGTACTGTATGGGGCTGATGGATATTTTTTGTCTTTAAATTGCAGCCCATATTTGCATGCGAGAGTACGTGAAATTCTGTCCGACTGTGCCTTACCAATTTCAGTTCTGACCTTCTCTGCTGTGGGTTCCTACATCTTCAAGGAAATTGAAAGTAAGTTATATTTTTATTCTGCGGAATACTGGGGTGTATGAAAGAGAAGCGAAATCCTCGGAAGGTTTTGTAAAATACAGCAAAGTTCTTCGACGTCATTTCACAAAATACTGCGTGTACCTCCCACCACCTCAAGAGCTCAGGTTTCCTCAATACTAGATTTAATTAATTAAAAGCCGTAATCAAATGAGGCTGAGTGACATTTTTTCTCTAGACAAATTATTCCAGTGTGTCTTTTCTTTTCCATGTCATTTAAAGTATGTATCTCTTACAATAAAGAGTATCAACAATTTCTGGCAAAGAACAAAGGGCAGAGTAATTAGCAGGCAGGAAGGGTTGTTGCCAGTCAAGCAGACGTAGAGTTGATGATCCCAGTCTATCCGCTTTGTCTCCAGTTTACGTTTTCCTAATTTAGGTGAAATGGTGCAGAGCATCTGGGCAGTTCTAAGTTATACAAGGAAATCTAAAAATGAGACACCATTCGTTGGCCAAATAGATCAGCTTTTCCATATCAGGAAGCGATAATGGGGACAGGAATTGCATTGTCCTGTGGTGACGTGAATGGGTGATGTGAGGAAATGTATGGAAACAAATAAGAAATGTTTTTTTTTTTTTTCTGTGATGGCCATTCCATCCAGTTGGATAGTAAAATGATGTGTGGCCATGTGTGATTTATCCCTAGTCATGGATTTCTTCCAATGGCACAAAAGTAGGGGCATTTATACTAAAATGCCTTGCGCAGCTTGTTGGGTATGAGGAAGTTTAAAACTGCCTCTGTCAGTTGATGAACTGAGCAGGAGGGGTATGCTGCTAGGTAGAAATAAGGTTTTCTAATCTAAAAACGCCTTGCATCTGTGGAAAACAAGTTTCCCTCTTTTGTTTTGCTCAAATACGTGTAATGCCTCACTAGAACTAGCAGTAGTCTGTCAAATCAGGATGGCAGCCAAGTTCTAAGAGGATGAAGGAAAAAAATAAACTAAAACAGCCAGATGAGCCTGTCTTGTATGGCCTTCTGGCTCCCACGTGCCAGAGCATCACACTTGGTTGCTGCCTCGGTTCCCAATAATTCGTGGTGTGGGTAAAACATTACTTGAGTCCATGTGGATGGTTGGACAAGAAGGTACCTCCTAACATCATTCACTTTCTCTTTCCAGTGTCCAAATTTAACTATAACCCATCTGAGAGCTTGTTCGTGCTGGCCCCCGTCCAGTCCCTCTCCATCGGGTCAGTGATGAGCGCCATGGGCCTGGGGTTCCTCCTGTCAATGCTCTTCTTCATAGAGCAGAACATTGTGGCATCACTCACAAATGCCCCGGAGAACAGGTAATACTTTTGGTACTCTTCTTACTCTGTGGAGGGACATCCTCAAGTCTCTTCCCAGCACTCCTTGTCCAAAGCTTGTCTGAGTATCAGAAAAGATATTCAGGACATGTTCTTCAGAACTTCTGTTGTCACAGATGAAAGTAACTCTACTGCCCAAGTCCTCACCGTCCCCAAAAACCAATATTGTGACAGTGAGTCAAAAGTGTAAAGCATCAACGAACTCATGACATCAGCTTGTTTCTTCTTTGCCCACGTGTGAATGTTCCGTAGGTATTTTTTTATGGTTTGAGGTCTGTGGATGTACCTCCAGATACTTAGGGAGTGTCTGACACGTGTGGATGCTTGCGCTGCTCTTGCAGTACAGAGGATTTTTTGAAAATGAAAAGTCAATGACCTGCATAAATGTCATAGCGTGATATGCTGCAGTGGAGCATCAGAAAAGAAGGGTTTGGAGTTGCTAGTCTCCCAACTGAAAAGGTGGAAGTGAAGTAGAAGTACTTATAATGTCTGATAAGTCTCATTTAAGTGCAAACTTGAGTCGAGATGTTGCACTATTAAAATATTCCCTCTGATGTTTTTGTGCCAACTGCAATCAGATGTGGTATCGAGAATGAATGTGTATGACTTTTTTTCCGGGGAAAGTACCATGTCTCAGAAGATTTTTTGCTAATGTAATGTGTGGGAGGGTTCTCTCCTTGCACAACATACATTAGCATTCTCCATGTTGTAGCTGGAGTGACACTGAATTGGGGGAGAGAAGACAAGCTCAAATTCAGTTATACTAATTTGGTTTTCTTCGACCACACAGGGTTTTTTTGCTCTTATCTTGATTATATCCCTTTAAGCATTGCTTAAATCTGTAATGTAAGTGGGTCATCTCTTTCCTAACATGAGTTTCTTCTAAAACTTTCAGTATTTTCTTCTACAGTGTCTTTAAGGAATGTAAAGTATTCTTTGGAGTTCTTCATAATGCCTTGTTACAGGGCTGAGCTTAGGTATGAGGGCATAGGTTTTTAGAGACGGAAGAAATAGAACTTGACACCTTCTGTTTGTGGTACCATCCCAAAATAAAAATACTGTTGTCTATACCAGCTAAATGGAGAATGTGCTGCCTTGGTGTCTTATCAAACGTAGTAATTTCCTCCTGTTGGAAAAACAGGGAAAAGATGATGCTTGCCTTGAAAGTCCACCGTTGTGCTTTTGCTAAAGAGTAATCAAAGCAGGCATGTAGGAAGGGCCAGGGAGTACTGAGCTGATTGGGCAGCATGAAGAAAACCTAGGGTAAGGCGTCTAGATCTTTGTATGTGTGTTGAGCTAGACAAGCTCGGTGGAGCCTATCCGTTGGTTAAAGCAGGTGTATACCACGCACAGTGCTGCAAGACTCCTGAGACCAAGCAGTGTCCCAAGGGGGCTAAAATGATGCTGCTGTTAGATGGATGGCCTTTGTACACAGAAAGCCCTCTGAAAAGGGCACGCGGGACAATCACACGGTAACCCTGGGGATGCTGGAGATGTCTTTGCTCTAGGAAAGCAGCACACGAGCAGGGGCCGTGCTTTCCAAGTGTGAGCCAACAGAGGAAGTGTGTTTACAATCCCACCCTTCCTGCCAGCACCTTCCAGCTTCAGAGGCATTGCAATGTAGACACCTACCTGACCTAGTCACCCTGGGGCCGCCTCAGTCAATGGAGGTGAGCACTTCCAGTGAGTCTTTTTGTTCCAAAACCCAACCCCACCCAAGATTTCTGCTGCCCAAACAATGGCATCTGCTGCCCTTTGTGACAGATGTTGGGCATAGATCTTCACGTGCTGGGTCATGTCTGCCAGCTCCAGGCACCTCATGTCCTAGAGCACCTCAGATGGCTCCGAGCCTCTGCTTAGGTATTGAACAGAGCTTGCTTGGGTGGCATTAAGACACCTACATGGTGCGTCCTTTCCAGTTGATGGTGCCCAGAGAGCAATTCAGCTGATCCCTTGTGTCAGGGTGACAACTGCTGTCTGCTCTGACGTCCAGGCAGAAACGCAGCTATAGACCCTTAAGTTAAGTATCCAAGTCTGAGAGCTGAATCCTTCCCCAGCCTTTTTCTAAACTTTACTCACAGTATCTGAGCAGTTGGCACCTGATGGGTGTATTCAGGAAAGGGACACACCTTGCAAAAAATGGCAGGGTTAAACTAGATGCGAGTTGAGTGTTAGCAGTTGCTCTCTGTGAAGTCCTTGCAAAGTGAATGTGGTCAGCTTCCGTGGTCAAGGCTGCCGGTTTCCCCCATCCCCTAACAAATAAAACAGGGACGCTGCCCTGCATTCCTCAAAGTTAGGAGAGTATCTTCTTGGTTGACTACTAAGGAGGAGCTGAAGCTTAATGAAGTCATGTCCCTTTTTTTATCATGCAGTAGCAATTACATAATTAGGGGATGACTGCAGCATACCAAGCACATGTTCTGCTCGTGGGGAAGGAGGAGGATCAGGGTTAAAAACAAGGCAGGTGGGAAACGTCAGGGTCAGCATCTTGGCAACTCATGCCCAGGTTTCTAACCTCTCCCCACGGGACCCTGCCAGCAGATACACGTGTATATTTTGACTGGATTCTGCAATAAACGTAGTGGCAAAACACTGATTAAACTTTCATGGCCTGTTATTTTAGTGGGTTGCCTTTCTGCTCGGCGTTGTTCTTTCAGGGAGATGACCGCTTTGGGAGCGAACTATCAAGTTTCGTTACCTTTCGTGTTCTTGTCACACAGACTGTAAAGCGGGAGGAGCGTGAAATCACTCTTGAGTGTGGAAGTGCGCTTTGGTGTTTAGCATTCGAGCTCAGGTTCAGCAAGAGTAGCCTGTTACGGTTTGCACCGGCTGTAACTGCTGTCAACAAAAAAAACTTGTTTCAGGTTGGTGAAGGGAACAGCTTATCACTGGGACCTCCTGCTCGTTGCGCTGATTAACACAGGGCTGTCCATCTTTGGCCTCCCGTGGATCCATGCTGCCTTCCCTCACTCCCCGATGCACGTCCGTGCCCTGGCCTATGTGGAGGAGAGGGTTGAAAATGGACACATCTACGAGACGTAAGTAGGAACTGTGGAGCTCTTCCGAATCTCTTTGGTTTCATTTTTGGTTTCCTAATCCTTTGGGTGTACGGTGGGTTACGTGGTTGGGGATTTAGCTGTCTTCTTGAAGACCTGCAGGATATGAAGGTGCGAGGGGAGATGCACCAAATGAAGCCGCCTCAGCCAGCGTGGCCTGTGACCTGGCTTTATCCCCCTTCACTAAAGCACTTGCTTTAGGACAGCCACAAATTTATGCTCTTGTCAGTGGCTGGCAGCAGCCTGCAGGGATTCCACCCACTGCGGTGCAAATTGTTCTCTGGAAGAGTCGGCCAAGGCCTTTTTCAGGTTTATCCTTGTGGAAACCGAGGAAATATTTTGGCCAGATCTTTCCAGATGTCTTCACCAGAAAGAATCCAGTCTGATTCATTGCCTGAAACCTGTCTGGTGGTTATTACAAAGGGCAGGAAAAATGCAGTATTTCAGAGCTCCCATAGCATCTTCCACCACGTTTCAGGAAGGCGAGATGCTCATTAAATTCCCTTGGTTTAAACCAAAAGTGACTGTGAAGCCATGCCCGGGTCACGGCTTTCTATTTAAGACCAGCTTTTTTCGCTGTTCTGAGTTGTCCCACACACTCTTATCAGAGACCTGTTTAAAAAAAAAAAAAACACCAAAAGCACCTAATTTCTCATGAAACCTGCTCCAGAACAGAGATTATCTGGTCTGTTTGATCCCAGTATGTTACAGTTGAGTGCTTTTACCTCAGAAGTGGTAATTTCCACTCACATGCTGTTAGTTTTAACTATCCTGTCTTGGTTTCCATTTTCAGAGCTGCCACTTATCAAAACTGAGGCTAAGCGGTCATGTACTGGGGGTGGGGGTGGTGGTGCGGTGTGTGTGGAGTAGTTCTGATTTAATTTCAGTCTTGCCTTCATGCTGTTCTTGGTGCCAGATGGCCCAGCCCAACCTGGCACAGCTGCTTTTTTGGGTCAGCGATGGACAGATTTTATCTTCCACATCTGGAAATTGCTGAGTGCTGCTGCGCTCTGCAATGCTTTTACAGACCTTTCCTGGGAGATCAGTCCCTTGAGCTTGTATTCCCATTAGTGCGTGTTTGGTATTAGCTGTGCCCACAACTACATTTGTCTCCAATAAATGTAAACCCTGTTTCAAAAAGAGCAACTTTGTAATTCGAGTTCTGTAGGGTTTTAATCAATGCCTCTGCTCCTGGTGTCCATGATCTGTTCTGGGATACCTCTGCTCTCCATTTCTTGACAAGATGCAGAATTTACACTTTGAAACCCATGTGCCAGGCGTCCCTCCTGTGTCTTCTGTTGTTAATTTTAATACCTGGTGGCTTTTTTCCTGTTTTGCCACCCACTGTCTCGATTCCGTGTTCTGGCTTCTCCTTGACAAAGTCAGGTCCTCTGCCTGAATTAAGGACTACCTTCTGCCCTTGTCCTCTGCTCCTTCACCCGGCTGCCGCAAAAAAGCTTCGGAGAGCCCTCTTTAGCCATGCTAACCTGGGTATGTCTCCAGTGATTATCCTGAAAGGGCTGACAGATGCCCTAAACTCACGAAGCGTGTTCCCTTGTGGCACAGTTCTTCCTCTGGAGGCAATTCGGTAGGTAAACGAGTGCTGTGAACTGGATACTGGGGGTGAAAAAGGGAACAAGGATTTCCTAGTTTGAACTCCCTCAGAGACTGAAGTTGTTTTTTTTCTCTGCAAAGCACTGAGCTATAAACAGGAGGCTCTGAGCAATGTTGTCTTTTTATTTTATTTTTATTTTTCCTCTTAGCCAGCTCTGCTGATGAAGAAACATACTGAAGCCCTGTTGAAAAATCAGTTCTTTCAGCACTGGCTCCCTTGGCAGGCTCCTTTCCTGCACTCAAATCAAAGCTCTCAGTGAGGATGATGGTATAAACAAGACTAAAGATGTATCACAATGAAAGCAAAATTTTCTTCTCCCCTGTAAAGTAACCACTTGAGTTTCATATGGTAATCTGCAAAAAGGCTCTCATTACTCATACGGAGGAGGTCCGGAATGGCTAATCCTGTGCTAGCCATATTTAAAGGATTCTGGGGAAATGAGCCTGGATTATGCTCTTTAATCTCCATTAATTACTTCGTTTCCATTGCAGCACAGGCTTTCTGGAGCTGTTTCCTCAAGGGCCAAACCAGATTCTGAACGTATGCAAGTTACAGGGTTTCTTTTGTTGACTTGATGTCCTTACCCTGGAAATAAGGTGCTAGAATTGGTAGAAGATGAATTTGAGGCTGGGAACTCCAGCTTTAAAGATGTCATGTTTGGTCGATCACGAGCAATTTTAACTATGTTCTGATAAGAACTTCCAAACTACTTTCCCTGGCATTGGAAGGAGCTGACAGTAGTAGTTGCGGTACATCTTGTACGTGATCAAACGCTTCAGTGCTCTGATTGCTGCCTGCCCAAGAGATGACAGCAGAAAATTCCATGAACTTCAGAAATCCATTACCAAAGGGCTGCTACTCTGAGCTCTTCTGTACTTGCAGGCTTGCATCCAGTTGAAATGTGGTGGTTTCGTATCTCATTTTGACCCTGAGCTCTTTGGCTTGCACAGCTTCACTGTGAGGAACCTAGCAGACTTGTGCATGCTTGGACTGATGCTTGCGTGTCACAAGTGTCCCCAGCAGTGGGTTAGACCTTTGCCTGAAATAGCAGAACCGCTTCTATAGCTTGCCCAGCGGTGAAGCCAGGGGAACCCTTGCTGTACCTGAATGAGGTGAAATCGGTTAGTGCATCCTTTCGCTCCTGCTTTACTGGGCCACTTGAGAGGCTCATAGTGGTTCTGGTAGCTCTGAGTTAGTCTGGCCACTCCTTATCGGGCTACCAAATTCCTCTGAATTAACACTTGCAGTTGCACTTGAAGCTGCTTGCCTCTGTTCGTCTCCAAGACTTCTGTGGCAGTCCAGACCTGGAGGCAATGGGAAAGGATGCCAAATTATATTCACCTAGGGTATGTCCCAGTTCTTTCAGAGCTGGCAAGAGCAGTCTGCAGGTAACAGAGTGAAGTGCTGTACTCTTCCTCAGCTTCTCAAGGCATTGGCAGGGACCTCTTGACATAGGAGACTTGCAAGAGGATCTGAAAAAAAAAAAATCTGTGGTTTCTTTTCTCTATTTATAAGTAGTCTTGAAAGACGAGGGTTTTCTTTCCTCCTATTGTTTCTGGTAATTATTTTTTTTTCCAAACTAGAAGATGCTCAGAGGTTTAGTTGAAGTGAAAACAAGGCAACCTCCCGTCACCCCCAAGTAGGCTCTGAAAGTTGCTGCGTGCTTTCCTGTCAATCTTCCCCTCCCCATTTAAAAAAAATAATCTGTGGTCTGTCAGCTCTGGAGAATTTGCATTAATTAATTACATGTTTTGCATGGTAATAAGCAATTTGCAGTGCAACTGCTATTATCCAGAGCAGAATTAAATTTCTAGCTCTGTGTAGTGCTCTCGGCATTCCCTTCCATATAAACAAGAAGATCCTCATATACATCAAAAATGCTGACTCGCAGTCAAGAGCGTGCAGACTTTTTTTTTTACAAGAGGTTCATTAGTTCCCGTAGAAGTCAATGAGTTTTATTTTGGATAGAAGCCAATTGCATATGCACTGGGTAAATCGAGGAAAGGATTACTGCCCAGAAAGAGGATTCTTGCCTGGGTGTTTTGAGGGTGGGGGTTTTTGTTGGTTTTTTTTTGGGGGGGGGTTATTTTGTTTTGGGTGTTTTGCAATGTGCTAAACAGAATTAGTTCAGAGGGCAATTTAGTTCAGGATAGGATCTGTGGAGCTTTGCAGAAGGGGAACTTGGCATTTTTCCAGCTGCTCTGTTTGAGCTGTGGATTAAGTGCCTGGCCTGGATCCAGCAGAGCTCTGCCTTCTCAGTGTCAGCACGGGGCCAGAAGTGCTGATCTCAGTGCAGTGGAGATGAGTTTCCCTTTCCCGAGTGGCACGTGTCCTGCGCCTACCCAGCGTAGTGACCCCCAGCGATAAGCTTACATGGATACTGGGGCACTATCCTACTCCCCTAATCCCTGGTTTCTTCCTTCCAGGATTGTGAGCGTGAAGGAGACCCGTCTGACGAGTCTAGTAGCAAACTTCTTCGTTGGCCTCTCGCTCCTGCTCCTCCCTTTCCCTCTCCAGTGGATCCCAAAGCCGGTCCTCTATGGCCTCTTCCTCTACATTGCGTTGACCTCCATTGATGGGAACCAGCTCTTTGAAAGGGTGGCTCTCCTGCTCAAAGAACAGGTATGCAAACTGGGCAACCAGCCTGGTGGAACGGAGAAGGAAATTGTATTTACAACCTTAGTGCTAAATTGTACTAGGAGCTGATGTGTCAAGCTGCTGGTGTTGGGAAGGGGGTTACCCCCAAAACTCATATTCTCAGGAGGCTGATTTCCAGCTCCAACCTGGGCTTTGTGTATCCCTTTCACCTTTCTCTGCAAAGTGGCAGTGAAACTTGCTGTCTGTAGTTTAGCCTGGCTGCCACTGAGACGTGAGCAAGTCTTTTCCGTTAAAGTGGACAGATAGGTGGGAGAATAATGCAGTGTCAAACACCAAGTGGCACGCTTATTGTCGGGTTAAAAAAAGGTGGTAGCTGAATCGTTCATAGAACGGCACTGCATCTCGTCTGTCTCTCAAATTTCTGCATAAATTGCTTTCTGCATTTCCTTGCCACAAAAGAGTTTGAGCTTTCTTGTTCAGAGTCATGTCTCAGAGATAATCTTCTCTTTTCAGTCTGCTAAGAATTGCTCTGGAGTCCCTCCCTCCCTCCAGAAGGCAGAAATGAGGGCGTGAGTGGAGCCAGGATAGCTGTTACAAGTGAAGATAGCCCCTAAACTGTAGAGTGCAAACAAAAAATACGTTCAAACAATTGCACAAACTTGCTCACTGAATGTAGGGTGTTTGTAAATTTTAAAAACCCACTGTGATGTTGTGTCAGCTGCACAGTACATGCACTTTTAAAATAATAATAAAAATATTTTAAAGCACATGCATAATGTCAGTAAATGGTGATCTTTGATCTCCCCAACAAAGCTTCAGAATAGGTAATTTTTTGCTATATTTTACACTTTCATTTTGACTTGTGAAATACCACAAGGTATTTTAAACTCAAAATGAAATTACCTGCATTATTGAAACCCTTCTGATGTGGGTGAAATCTGAAAGATGTGTTTTCAAGCCATCTGTGTTACAAGTGTGGAAGGTGTTTGTTTGCAGTGCAGGCGGTACCTGGGAGCAATAGCGAGTCTCCAGCTCACCTTCTCTTATGTAACAAGGGTCAAGGGCTTAACAAGCCAAACATTTGGCTCTGCGTCTCTGCTAATCCATCTTGATCTCTAATATTACAATCCCAGAGGTTAAAACTGTAAAATCCGGGTAAAGATTACATTTGTCATGTCAATTTTCGAATGAGGATTGAACAGTTACTGATGTACGTGGAATATTACTTCTGGTTTTAGTACAAATTACGTGTGGAATTTTCCAAGCTTTGGTTTGGAAAATTAAAAAGTATTCTGAAATATGGAGATCTGCCTTTTCTGGAAACCTTTTAATGAGTCATGGCACAATCTGAAATCCATTGAGCCTGTATTGGTGCCAGCAGACAGTCGCTCATACTCTTCATTGATGTATAGACAGTGAGTCAAAGCCTGTGCTCAGACATGAGCAAGTAACTGTCAAAAGAAACCATGAGCGATATTTAGCCTATTAATGTCACTTTTTTCACTTCTTTCTCAAAAATGAATAGCTTATATGAGTTGAGAAAATAATTGCAGTCTGAGTACAGCCTCTTCCCACGCCTCCCCAGTCTCATCTCCTGGTCTTCCCCTACGGGGGTTCAGCCAAGAAATGGGACCACCAGGGCAAGCATGACCAGTAGAGGACAGAAGGCTATAAAACAAGGAGGAGCTGGGTTTCAGGTGGAGAAACCATCCAGGGGTAACAATACCCAAACGCATCTACTTACCCTCACCCCCGTCCCGCACACCCCAACAGGCACTTCACGTATTGCAGCAAAGCTCTGATAATCCTATTCGGGGGAATCTCATTACTTACCAAGATACTTTATTGTGCTCCAGATGCTCCCAAAGGCAATTTTAGCTGTGTGGCGTCTCCTCTTCTCTGGGTTTCTAGTGCCCAGTTATCTTCTGTGTGTCGCTGCCAGTGCTGTGGTTTAAGGCGCTCGCTTTAACCTCACAAATCCTGCGTTCAGCTGTTGAACCTGTTAAGGAGTTAAGGACTCTGATGTTGATGCCCTTTGTGTGTGTGTGTAAATTGATGGCTTCCTTTAAAACCTTTGTGTTCAAGAGCCTGTACTACTCCTATAGTCACAAGGCCGGGTCACTGCACATCTAATGTGTAACTCTTTTCTTCCCAGACTGCCTATCCTCCGACGCATTACATCCGCAGAGTGCCCCAGAGGAAGATCCACTATTTCACAGGCTTGCAGGTCCTGCAGCTCCTCATCCTCTGTGGTTTTGGCATGTCACCGTTGCCCTACATGAAGATGATCTTCCCGCTCATCATGATAGGAATGATCCCAATCAGGTATGGTGCTTTGCCTTTTTTTTTTTCTCTTCAGTCTCCCATGCCTTTTTTCTTTAGGCTTAGACTGCAGGACAGCTAGGCGGTCTAGTAGAGCGGCTGGTACTTTGCTGAGTAGCCAAATCCTAGAAGCGGACAATGGTGAACTCTTTTTCACCAGCTACTCGGGCTTGAGGAGGAGTACTGCACAGAGCCTCTGATTTCACTGATACTGGGTGTTGTGCGAAGTATTTGATATATCCGGGGTATTTGGTAATGTTCCTTATTGCTTTGCAGTTTGATTTCCTAAGGCCTGTGCTCAGCACAGAGCTAGAAACTTCCGAAGAGGAATCCTTATCTCTTATCCAGTGCTGTGGTGACCTTACAGACCTCCTGCACTGCTGAATGCCATTGCCAATGATCAGTTAGGTCAAGCTGGCCACACTTAGTCTTAAAATGTATCTTTAAAACTGGGAGGACCGAACAATATCTTGCAGTTTTGAGAGAGAATCATTGAGAAATTTAAACTAATTTCTTCCTTAATGTTCATTAACAGTGACTGCCCATCATTCTCCAGTTAAATCATTCATGTTCTCCATCCTTTGGTTATAATGAGAAGCCATAATAAGATCTTGGAAGGAACAGATCTGTTTCCAGTCCATTTGATTATTTTTAGGCCAGCATGGCATCCAGAGATATTTGATTGTCTCTTGAGCTTGCAGTCTCAGAGATTTTCTGTCTGATCTCAAAGTTCAGGGCTACCAACGTGTGATCATCTGCCAAGGCAGCTATTGTGGTCTTTTTTCCTTGGGTGATAAAGATGGGTCCAGTTCTTGCTAAAACAAAAGCAAATGTCAGAAGTACCATGGCTTTCAACAGAATCAGGTTAGAGCTATTTGGGCTGGATTTTTAAAGGTAAACAAAATCTTGGAAAACACTGAACTTATTGTTCCTACAGTGAGAGTCTCTCACCCACCCTTCACATAGGTGTCACTTTGGATGACTGGTTAAGTGGCTGGTAAATACTTCAGCTGTGTGCAGTGCTGGATGATTGACTCTTGTGGGAATTGCAGGTCTCGCCACAGAGCAGCTCAAAACAAAAGAAAGTGTGGGACACTTTACCAAACATTCAACTGTCGGACACAGTGTAATAAGCTAAATTAGTGTGGAGAGTGTGCTGTCAAAGAGCCTCATTTTTGTAATAAGAACTAGATAATTTAGTGGCACAAATCTATCTTCTTTTGAGTAAATAAGATACTGTCATCTTGTACTAGCTCTGTTGCTACCTCGTTTCTCTTTCCAGAGGAGCTTTTTCTAGTAGCTGGATAATCAGCCCTGCTGCTAAGGTGGCACTACCTGGCACGATACAGAAATCTGCCCTTGGCTTTTCCTTTCTGAGATTTCTTTTGCCTTCATGTAGTTTCTGTGGAGTCCAGCTGAGAAGGCAGCACCATGATGCGTGAGCTCTGTCGTTAACAATGACTTTCTTACAAAGATTTGGCACTCTAAAATACGAGACCGAGTAGAAGTGAAATATCGAAATCTCTTTTCTAAGAAGGGAAGGGAAGAGGAGGAGGTGGGACAGTAGCCAGGGGTCAAAGTCAAGAATCAAACCCAGATGAGCGAGTCATGGCTCAGTGTCCCATCCAGAAAACCAACCGTGTTACTTGTCTGTCTCAAAGCCACATTTCCATCGGTCCGATAGCATTAGACGCATGATTTGCTTTGTCAGTGGTGAGGGACCATCTTTTTCCACTGGTGTAGTGTTGATGTGAAAGATAATGGATTACAACGGCTTCTCATTATTGCAGTGGAGAACAGCCTGGTGGGAGACAATGTGATCTCTTTGGCTATCCCCAGTTCCTGGCTTTGATTCAAAACTTTGGGATGACTAGTTTTTGGTTGCTCAGAGAGGAAGAATCTTCTTTCCGAGTTCTCTGTGATGCTTATCTGTGGTCCCATGGCTCTCAAGCATTTTATTTCATGATAGGTCTATTTAAGCAGATCCTGGTACCTATCAGTAATAAGTGCTGTTTGAGATCTGTTGCATAGCTATTGAAAAGCCCTTCCAAGTCTTAAACTGGCTTTCCTATTGCTTTTTGCCTTATTTTAACAGCTGAAGAGTAGCTTCCTTGTTAAGCAAGGAAAAGTGTCAAAATAAATACGCAGTAGGACTTAATGAGAGCACCTTCATAGCATAGTGTTACGGTGCTGTGCCTTTCTCACCGGAGTACGTTAATTCACGAGGATGTTCTTGCAAATAAATTAAAAAAAAAAAAAAAAAAAAAAAACCAGACCCCAAAAGTAAGGGAATCACTGTCTCCGTGATCCAATGGAGAATCCAGACACCAGGTAGGATGGAGGCTTACCAGCAGCTGGAAGAACGAATGTCACAGCCCTTCTTAGCCTCTTGCCATGGTATCAAGTCTTGCTGGCATATTTGGTGCTTCTCTAAGGACCAAAGCTTCTGCATCGTTTATTAAAGCTTCTTTGTGGTGAAAGCTGAAAGGAGCGACCTGGGGAACCTGGAGAACTGATTAAGTGCAAGACAAATAACCCTTGTATGCAGGTTTTTGAGCCAACGTTCCCACTATAGGGAGAGTGGTGAGGAAAGTAGAAATTAGAAATAAATGGTGATTCTTGGCAAAGTAACCCATCCACTAGCAAACTGGAGGCAGCAGGAAGCTATTGCCTGCCTCCCCAGCACAAACCAGGAGCGTAGCTGTGGGTCAGGTGAGATGGTACATTTTGGCACCTTGAAGACTTTTTGGTGACAGTGGGCTCTAAGAAAGTGACTTTTCTCCTGTGAGGATGCTCTCTTTCCTCTTCAACTGAAATGAGGAGGCTTCTTCCAGGAGGAGCTCCGCACTGTTATTCCTATAAATGTTGTATTTGCTTGCAGGATTGGTTGTTTTTACTTTCCCCTGCTTCACCTCTGCTTCAGCTGGCTTGTATGCGTGGCCACGGACAAACTCAAGAGTTTGAGAGTCTGGGGATGGACAAAATGTTACATGATTATAAAAAAGCACTAATGCTATCTCTCTGGTTCAATCTTAGGTATAACCTGCTCCCTAGGATCATCGAAGCCAAGTACTTGGATGCTATGGATGCAGAGCATTAAACGGGGTCCTCCCCACATGGAGCAGTGAGGACAGCTCTTTCAGAGTTGGAAGGCGGCTTTGTCGAGGCGTAGAACAATCTATCTGCAGTTCTTTCTTTCACCACTTTCTTTCTGCTCTAATACAGCATTGGTAATGCACACATATCAAAGAGCAATTGAGCGTTGAAGTGTCAGACCAAAACAGCCTTGGACTTGGGAGGCCGATGCTCTTTGGAGCTGTGAGGCAAGCAAGCTTTATGGAAAATGCTACTTTCCACATCCCAAAATTGGAAACCCCAAAGATCAGCCTGTCTGTACGGTTGGAGCATATGTTCTCAGAGTTGTCACGTGTTCCCTTGTTTGAGGGTGGAAGGAATCTGGTGGGTTTTTTTGTGCACGATGCCCCTCTCTTCCAAAACACTATAAGGACAGCTACCGACCCTTTTTTTACAGAATGACAGTCCTGTTCTGGCCTTTGAATTTCATTTCCCATGCATCTAGTATTTCCAAATTGGTATTCAGGGTGGGATGGCCTCGTGCTAAACCGATGATGTCAGGAGAGATGTCTGGCCATCTCTTCAGATTAACAGGGTTGGAAGCAGATATATTTTGTACTGATACAATCCACAGCTCTGGATGAATATTGAATTCCTACAAAAGGGTTGGAAAAGTTCAGAGGTTGGGCTTGCATGGCAATGTTGATGAAACCACATCTGGGTCTAAGCTATTTGGGAATTTTGGATCTTTCTACCATTACTTCTCTGTAATCAAACACAGAAGTGTAGTTTTGCACGACTGCAGCATTCTTGCTTGTACCCAGAGTCAGATGCTGAAACTTGTCAAAGGGCAGTTCTGCTAATGATTGCATATACATATGTACAGTAGTGCCTATGTGTACATATATACATATGGATTTGTGTATATATTTTGCATAGATTATACAAATAGGCCTGATTCTTTCAAAATAACGGAAGTGTTTTGTGCAGTGTTACCTGTGATGTCTTGACCATATACTTGTTCTCTGCTTCAGTGCTGCTTTTTCTCATTTGAGATATGGTCACTTTTTTCCTTTTGAAGCTGCTCAGTTGCTGGTTTTGTTCATGTGTTGCTTTATTCAAGGTGTTCCTTTACTGCTTTCTTCCCATGGCTTGAGACCTTCATCATTCTGTCTTGATGCTCCAACATGTGAATTTTGCATTTAATTTTTATGTACAGCACGCAATGAAAGTTTTCCTCTTTCGCCTCATCAATATTTGTTGGTCATTTCATTGTTTCTGTTTTGTAGCTCGTCTCTGGTTTTCCCCACTCCCTGACGTTATATTATATTTCTGGATGAATCTAACTTCTGCTGTCTTTTGTATTTCAGTTTATTTAATTTTGCTTGTACTATGGACAGTTTTCTTATTTGGAGTACTGTGAAACAAGCTGCCCTTTAGTTCAGTGCTTGCCCTTTGCTGCACACTACAGATCACAGGTAAAGCGTTAAGAAAAATGTGGACACCTGAAGATAATGGACTTTTCAAAGTAGTAGAAATGAGGGGGGAGAAGAGTAATATAAAATGAAATGCCTATGTATTATTAGCACAGAGAAGTGTTTCTTACCAATTGCTTGCCCAGTAAATGGTGCAGAGTTTTTATCAGCACGTGCCCTGCCGATCGGGTGTTCCTCTGCACGATGAGGAAGACCAACTCTGTAATGAGGGAGGAAGGCATTGGGTGAAAAGCACCTATGCTGAAACTAAGCCAGACTCAAGCCACTGAAGATTCGGTGTATTTGCACTAAATATCAGATAGTATTTCATGTTAATGTAGCTGCCTGTGGCTTTAAAACAGGCATGAAAAACTAGATTTTTGCTTTCTTATGGATACCCTTCATCTTTGTGTTGATACTTGATGGAGCCGGAGCAGTAAGAGCGTTCCCAAGAATGTGGCCGTGGTTTATATATCCCTGAGCAATGGCAGGGGAAAGCCCTCAGCTTAGCAAGCAAAACAGTGTCACGTGACCTTGAAAGCATGACCTTCATGTTGCGCCAACCAACTCTTGTGGGACTGCTGAGAAGTCCCGGGGTCAGGATGACCACCCCAGTACATCACAGCAGGTAATGCCATGCATTTGGCTTTCAGCCTTGGAGGCAGCAGGGGGAACTAACTCATGCCATGGCTGGCAAGCGACGCGATGATGGCAGGTGTAAATCCGTGCGTGGTTTCTGACCACCTTTGTCAATATTTCCTGGCTTTTGAGTCATTTCTGGGGTGAGATGACTAATAGCTGTTACTAAGGTCTACATGTAGAAACAGGGGGCAAACAGTCACCAAACAGGATTTCGAGGCAGTGTGAAGGCGGGGGTGGTAAAAGTATGTCTGATCTTCAGTCAGCGGAAAAAAGAGCAGGTGACAGCAAACAGTTCAGTACCTGTTGTAAGGCAGGGAGCGCCAAGGCCTGATGATGCTTAAATAACATGTTTTTCCCACAGATGTCAAAAGATTTAACCAAAACTAGAATCAAAAGTGTTACCCTCTGGTTGAGTAAGATACTAAACACGTGTCCTGGGGTTGCGTTTCTGGTGTTTCAGCTCTTGGCAGGAAGAAGTCACCCTGTGGGATGGTTATATCACATTGTGGATGATGTGGCTGGAGGAAGGAGAGGATGCGCCCAAGGGACTGTGACTCTTTGAGGAAGAGCAGGGGCCCTGGGTGAAACTTCTTCCAGCACAGAGCGTAGTGGGGTGAACTGGCATGCAGGTCTTGCCAGCAGAAATAGTTTTGAGACGCATTCTCCATCCACCCTCTTAAAAGGCCCCAAACCGTCCCCATTCAAAGCCTCTTTGAAAGCATTGATTTCAGATAGTGTCAAATGTTGCTAACGGAGATTGTTTGACATCCAGATAGCTTGAGGGGGTTAAAGATCCATCGCAGCTCTTGTTTATATCTTTTATTGCTGTTGCTTTACCGGTATGACTTCAGTGTTTGCATTTTCTTTGTAGCATCAGTAGGATTCTGTTCTGCAGGGCTTTCTTTCCACAGAAGTCAGGGGCCAAAGAATTAACTGATGGGAAATCAGCACAACTCGGGGAAAGAAGTTGTGCTGACTTAGACTGGTCGAGCATTTGAACCCATGTCTCAATATGTGGGTAGAAGGGAGATGTGAGACTCGAGGCCTCTTGTCTCATAAGGGGTTGTAACGATCCTGCGGAGGACTTATTTTCGTACAAGTACCTTTTCTCTTCTTGTTTGCTTCTGGTTTTGCTGACTTAAGTGCAGGCGTTTCCAGGAAGTAGGCTACCTAGGGAAGGAGAGTTTGTTCGGAGTTGATTGAGCACTTTAATACTTCTGTGAAGGTTAAGACAATTAGAATGTAAAAGAAGTTTTATTATAAGCTCTTTATATACGCACAACGCTATGTATAACTGTTGCCAAAGAACTGGGTTTGAAAGATGTTCATAGCTATTAAGAGAGTCCGTGATGTTCACCTGGAACCGCAAGGTAGTAAAAAGCTTCTGAAACAAGTGGATATTGGTAATTACCTTTTGACAGCTGCCAAAACGATCAGAAACGGGGGATGGAATAAAGTTCTACTCTCCAACTTGTGGGTTTTGATCCTTGCATTGAATGTAGGAGCTAGAAGTTAGCTTGACAATTAAAACTGGATTTATACCCAAATAGTTTTGTTGGTCTGAAACTTATTTTGTTGCCTTCAAAAATGCCGTTGACATGCTATGTATGGAAATGGAGGTGTTTCTCCATGTAAATGAAGGAAAGTTGGTGAAAACATGGGCTGCTGAACAGGCAGCATAGCACTTTCTAGATTGCTTAGGAGGCGAATCTGACAACTTCACTAGCAACAATCCCCAAATTCTCTGGCGTCAACATTTGAAGCTATTAATAAATGTCAAGCTCTACTTGGATATGCATCAGTGCATTGCTGTGAAAGGATGGGGATGGAGTAAATGAATTCAGCTGGTTTGCTTCAGAGCTGCCATCTGGTGAAATGCTTCAAGATGAGCCCAATGACTGTGGGATGTGATACATGCTTCCTGATGACCTGTGTGAACTGGGATGCTCTGAAAAGAAATACAGTAGATGATCACGTTTCCGTATACTGTAGGTCGAACAATTCTCACCAAAAGGTCCACATCCCCAGCTGTACCAAAAGACTGAAACTTTGTAGACTTTTGCATATCGTATTTGGCTGCTCTAGAAACTGCTGCTGAACCGCGTTCTGTGGACACTCTTTGAAGAAACATGAAGTTGGCCAAAGCTGGATATAGCTGGAGAATGCTTGGGGGTGGGAGGGAAGGGTTGTTGGGGTTGGTTTGGGTTTTTTGTGGAGTTCTCAGCAACAAAAAAGGGACCCGAGACGTGCCACGTCACCAAAAGCACCTACCATTTTCCAGTCTGTGTCCCACTAAGCATGTATCCACACTATCTGTTGACACATGTTCATGTTGCTCCTGGATCAAGCTTTTTTCTTGTTTGTGGTGTTCTGTATCTGCCCCTTGTAGGGTTTCTGCCTGCCCGGAAGATTGACAGGCAGAAGCAGGGTTGGCTCAAGCTCATCTCTTGTGTCTGTCCCCCCAGAACTTCGGTGCAAGCCATTTTTTTGTCATCTCCTGACCCAGCTCGCATCTTCCCCAGCCCTCCTCTGGAAGTTGGCTCTGGCCACTGTGGAAATGCTGCCAGGGTGCCGAGTGGGAGTTCTTCTCCGGAGAAGTTGAGCCTGTGTCTGAGCAGCAGCGGCTGCTCCCTTGGGGCTTGCTTTGCCATAATAAGCAATTATGATGGATTCATAATTGTCCTACAGTTGTGCTGCCTTCTGAATCTCTTTAGACAATTACTTTATGGTGCAGTGTTCCAGTTGGGCTGTTCTCCTTTTATCTGTCAAGCTTCCAAAACAACTTAGATAGACATAATGGGATGGGTTTGCCCCATTTTCTCTGCTGAGGCCTCTGGATGTTAGAAAAGAATAGTCTTCTCTAATTGTTTTCATATCTAATTAAGGCATTTAAGTACCAAACCCTGTCCATTACACTACTGGCTGCAGATCTGGTTGTAAAGAGCAAACCATCAATATTGTGTAGAGAGCAGACAGATGAGGGAGTTGCCGGAGTACATGCTTTAGAAATACAAATTAGCACTTTCCTCTTCGGCTTTTGTGTGTTTTCCTTTCAAACTAAGACAATTCTTGGCTGTGTCTTTCTTTCCCTTGTAGAAAACCCTCCATGAGCTCGGATCATTTGGCACAGTTCTGATGTCGCATTAAATATTAAGAGCCTGTCCTGGGGGAGATGCTGCCTTCTGCTCCCCATCTGCATCTCTGCTGCAAAGAGCTGCTTGCTTGGAGAGCTGAATTCTGCTCTGGGAGCAGAAGAGAGGGTGCATGTGGCATCTCAGTTGGTCATCTGTGTGAAAAATTCTTGCTGCTGCAAAAGCCATCAGTATCCCTTATTTAGCCGCAGGTGGGAGTCCAAAAGGTGAACAAAATGGCAAAGAGTAGGAAAAAACAGTTTGCAATTAAGTTCACTCCCTCTTGACCTGAGCTATGCTGGCTTTTTGCTCTTAGCATGCAAAAAAAAAAAAAAGCTCTCTAGCAGTAAAGTGTTCGTTATGTGATCAGGGTTTTGCAGAAAATCAGTATATCAAATTCAGCAGCTGGAGTATCAGTTTCGCTGCTTGGGAGGCTTGCTGAAGGGATGAGATCCGTTCTCGCTCTGCCTATCAGCAACAATTGGTGTCTCGGCACGCTTTTTCCAGGCATTGAGTTTAGATAAGTTTCACGTGATTGGATGACTTCGATGGTTTCTGCAAGTGTCCAGACAGGCGATGGCAGGGTAACACGGCCATGCTGGTTTCTGCCAGATGTGCCTGGAGCAGAAGGTGCAGCTCTTGGTGGTGGGAGTGGTGGCATCTCCGGTTTCGCAGGGGATCCCTTTTCAGGAGGTGGTTGATTGACATTGAGTGACAGGAGTGAGCTCATGCAGTGTACCCTCCTCTCCATGAACGGCTTACCTTGGGAGCTGTGTTGGCCACCTTTCTGTTATTTAAAGCATCACCGATTTCCGAACTTCTCAAACTCGGGATCAGTGTCACTTTATTGCAGACTGCATCCCCAGCACAGTCCCAGCCTCTATAAACAGGTTTTTAAGTGATTCACATCTTTATTGAGGGGCTTCCTTTGCCTGCCCCGTTGTTAGCAGCTATCTCCCATCCCCAAGACTGCTGCTGCCAAAGTCTAAGTAGGACCCTGGTTTTAAGTGCCCGTGTCTGGAAGCTGTGGCCGCTGGGACGCGTGTTGGATGTGTCCATCCCCGGCAGGTGCTGGGCTATGCTCTGAAGTGCCCGGCAGCTCTAGGTGGATCTGTTCCCGTGGGAGAAAGCATGGTTCAGCGGCAAAGCACAACAGCTGCTGGAAAGCGAGAAGCTTATTGCGCGATTGACCCTCTGAGGATTTTAGTCTCTTGTGTTTGCTGGAGCCGCTCTGATTGAGTAAGTAGGGTGGCTTAGCGCTCTGTTATTTTCAGAAGAGTTTAGCCCCTCTGTTCTCCCTGTCCTCTTTATTGATGTGAAGTTGTACATTGTTCCCACATAGATGTTACTCCAGAAAACAGGAATTGTCTTACTAAAGACAAAAAAAAAAAAAACCTTCTCCAAAGTACACGCTCCTGAACTTCAGTGCAAACCAAACCCCCTTCCCCTTGGGCTGACCTGAGAGAGGGACTGTATCTTAAATACTCCCTCATTTCCCCTCCTGCTTTCCTTGGAGGGAGTGTAAATGCAGGATAAGCTCCGAGGAGGTGATTTAAGAGGGGAAACCTTCCTGAAGCAGAGCCGGCTCATCGCAAATCCTGCGTCCCGTTTCCGTGCAGGCCAATGCTAGCAGAGCCGCTTGGCTGGGGCGGTCTGCAGCGTACGAGGAGGAGACCACCGGTGGGTTTATTTTCCAATGTGTCACATGGCATGTAACTGGTTAAATATTTCTGGTTTTGGTGACCAGGAGGTTTCTGTCACAGATTGCTGGGGAACTATTTTAAGTGAGGGAAAGCACATGTTCCTATTTAGGGAGATATGGCCTATAGATAACTGCACTTGCTAAGTATGCTCTTAAAGTGCATGCCTCTATCTAGTGTTGATTTTACAGTGAATGATTTCTTTTGATAAGAGTTGCTTGGGGTGACGGGCAGGGAGGGAGAGGGAATTCCTTTATTGTGTAAGGAAACTCTGTATTTAAAAACAAAATAAAAAGAAATATACTGTTTATATATTTCTACTTTGTGCCTAATCAAGTGTCCTTTATTTAACCTTAAGCTCCCAGCATAATTTGGACTTATCTCCTAGCGCTGATGTACGTACTTCTCTGGTGGCTGGTGGGGATCCCTGTAGCTGAGATACTTCTGCTATCCCCAACACCTGGAGCATTTGAGCATCTCAACTGTGAATGTAAGGACACAGGTTGCCTTACATTCAAGTAAGTGAATGAGTCTGGGGGGTCAAAAATGGGACTCCTTCATGCTTTAGTGGGGATACATAAGAAATAACCACACTGCTTACCTGATACGGTGCACTGAGAGGTCTGCCGAGGGTTTCCCTTCTGCCTCTCACTTCCTTGGCATCAGCCAAACCAGAGATGAGCCCAAAACCTAGTGAATTTTGTGTCGTATGGGAGCCTTGAGACTGATCTGGTCCTCCAAGGAGTAAATTCAGTAGTTCCCTACCATGGGCCTCAGGCTTGGATAGTTGCCCTCCAGCTCATCAGGATCCTTGAGGAGCTCACTTTGCAGAAAGAGGGGCTTTTTGCATGCGAACACAAGCTTGAGGTAAGGGTAAGACTGAGGATGGCTGTGTGGGTCTGGTAGCATCATCGGGGAGGAACTTGAGTCTGCAAATTTTCTCCTTGCCTCCAGCCGCTGCATCTCTCCAGGTCCTGTGGGATTCCTCTTCCACGCAGGTGACCAGTTCTGGTCTCCATCAGCATGAGCGTCCCTGGAAGCAATGTTGGTCACCATCTTAATATATAAAAAAAACATATGTGGACAGCCTACTGGGGAAAGGGGGAAGCAGTCCTTGTGGTGTTCACTTCACAGGGCTGTTGGGTGTGTGGGCAGCTTCACGTTTCTGGGATCTGGGCTGCTCCGTCCTCTGGCATAGGGACCTCTGAGATGCGCCAGTCCTTGGGGAAGCAAAGGAGCGCTCAGACTCTTTGCCGCACCAGCGCGATACCATCCTCTTCTGCAGAAGGGTGAAGGGGAAGCAGGGCTGGGGGAGGCTCACGAGCCCTTCTGCAGCTCTGTGTTGCCTTCAGGCAGGTAGATTGCACCCCACTTCACAGCAAGGTCCCAAAAGGGACCTCCAAAAGGAGCCAAATACGGAGCTCCGCAAACTGGCGTGCAAGGACTAAGACCTTGGCAGCAAGAAGAACCTTGGGGTGGGAGGGGAGTGGGGCATGTGGCAAATGTCTTTCCCTTTTGGGGTCTCGGACTGTGCTGAAGGATTGCCTATGTGGGTTGATCGTCCCAAACTCCTGGGGATCCTCTCGCAAGATGGCTGGAGAGTGAGGGGGTGTTCCTACCCAAGATGGATCCCTCGGGGACAAGCAGAAGGTGCCAAGAATGGACGCAGAATGGGTAAGAAGTGGTCGTGCACCCATCGGAGAGATCTTCCTGGGAGCTACGGGGTCACCTGGGCCCATGGTCTCTCTCCGGCAGCTCTTTCTCCCGTCCGTGAGGATGTTTCCCCAGGACAGCCCCCAGCTCCCTTCTTGGTACCCAGGAGTAGCCTTGGAAAGCTGGGAGGGCTGTACAGGCTCAGGCAGGACATGTTTGTCACCTTCTGGCTGTCACTGCGTGGAGTTTTAGCCGATGGGCAACTGACAGGCAGCTTGGCAAGGCCATAACCCTGCAAGGGGTGTAAAGTGTCCCCATTCGAAGCAAATGTCTAATAATAGTCGGTTTAAATGTCGGTGGCATTTGGAGCTGAGCTGGGGAAGGAAAGGGTCAGATAGGGACAGGTCTGTCCCATCCCCCCCCCCCCATGTCCTTCCCCACCAAGGACACACATGCGAAGCACTGCCAGGAGCTTTGCAGGAGGAATTTAAATAGCCATCGGTCAAAAATTACATGGATAAACTGTTCAAAGAGGAGCCAGGCCCCAGGGATATGATCTGCAGTTTTGCCCTGTACCATGTCTTGGTGTGGAGGGTGTGGAAAAAGGGATTATTTAGGGTGGCTGCATCTGGGCATGAGTTTGTCAGCACATTTTCCTTCTCAATGTCCTGCTTTGATTTAAACTGAAAAGGGAGTTGGCATGTTCCTCCCTATACAGGACTGAAATACCTTCCGAGAGAGATGCAGGTCCAGATGTGCACCTGCCACTGCAGCAAAGCTGGCGAGAAAGGACCCGTTAGCCCCTGTCCGCTGAGTTTTGGGGGGATTGAGGACCCAGAGATGTACTAAAAGAGAAAGCAGCAAATGTTGCAGCCACCAAGGGGTCAGGTATCTTGAGTTTTTGCTGTAAGAGCCAAAAAAGCCGTTAATTGTAGCTTCTTTTTTTTTTTTAATGTTTGGGGTGGGGTTTTTTTTGTTTGTTTGTTTTCTGGCAAGCAGTTTGCAGCCCTGAGCCTTCCCAAGCACCAAAACCTGCTGGTTTTCATCAGGGATTTAATCTGCTGAGAGCAGGTGCCATCTAGGGGACAGACAAAAGAAGACAAGGAGGGGTTTCATTTTCAAACCTGTGATATTTGCTCCACCACCCCAACCCACCTGCAACCTCCAAAGAACCTCAGTTCCAAAGAATCGAGTATGGAGCATCCCGGGCTCAAAATGGGGAGCTGGTGGGTCCATGGCATGATGCAAGCTTAGCCAGCCCCCAATCCCGAGCAGAAAGCATCTGCCTTTGTGCAGCACTCATCCCTAAAACCATGGACCAGAGAAGCCTTCACCGAGGTTGTTTTTCGGTGGTTTGCTCTAAGCCTACAGAGAAGCCAGAAGCAAACCAGAGCGCTGCGAGCTCAACTCTCTGTAGGCACAGCTCGTGTTTCCAGCTCTAGGTTTGCCATGATGTCCTGAAGCAACCTCCCTTCTTCCTGCTGCTCTCCAGAGGGCTGTATCCTGCTGGATTTTAGAAAAGGTTTGGCCAAGGGTGCTTCTTCTGCATCATCCACTTCTCTTCTGCTCCAATTTGGATGGTCCGGAGGTGTAACACCAGGACCATGCATCAAGGGGAGTTGGTTTGGTGCTGCATGATTCTTTATCTGAGCCCAAAAAACTAAATCAGCACCTACCTCAGGACACATAATTAAAAACAGGCTCTACCCAAATCCTTGGAGATGGTGGATGGGAGAGCGGTAGGTGGAAATGTTGCACATCCATGCTTTGAATAAATAATGAGCACTAATGATATTGGCTCGCTAATAAAAGTCTGGCAAATGGGTGACTACAGCTCTGAGCCAGAGCTGCAGGGATGAAGGGTTTGTCTTGGAAACTTCAGCTAAACCACTCATTTTGCACCCTTTCCTCTCCTATTTCAGGCTTTTTGATTTTTCTCTGCTACCTCCATCAGTCCCCCTGGAAATCCTTTTAGCACCCACCATAGACAGCTTCAGAGTGGGTAGCAGGGTCTGCAAGCCAAAATTTTGCTGTCAGGGGCTCCTCTCCCTCCACCTCATCCCCATCCTGTGGCAAATGTCCCTCCAGCTCTTCCCTGTCCTCCCTGGGACAGTCCCACCTTTGCGGGACACCGGGATGAGGCATTGGGGCTGGCAGCACCAGGCTTGCCCTGGCTTTAGTTGTGATGGGGCACAGAGATAATTTTAGGAGAGCTTGCCCAGATACCCCAAATTTGCAAATCATGGGAGATTTTAAACACTAAAAGCTGCTTGCTGTCTGTGCAAACTCCAGCAGAGGGAGCGTGGCTGCCTCTAACAATGTTAATACCTGTTTCTCCTCAGCAAATGCACCTTTTGGAGATGAGATATTGGGACATCTCCTTTGGATGGCATTTTCCCACGAGGTTCCCAATTGCTCCCCATCTGCTCAAACAGTAAATGCATGGGGTGCCTTTATAATAGATTTAAAGTTTCCTTTTTTTTTTTTTTTCCTCCTCTCTTTGGGGGAGATACAGTAAGAAAAAAAACCAAACCAAAAACCCAACTCTGAGAGTTTTAAGTCACAGGTAGGTCGTTAGCTTATCAATGCTGCATTGGCTTTTCCCTTCAGGGCAAAAGGATTTTAGGCAGAGAGCCCTTTGCTGGTTGGATCCCCTTGCTAAAATCTTTCGGCTACTGCTGTCACTGCTATGGGACGGGTCCCGTGGTCCCCCCAGGGCACTGTGAGCAGCATCCCTGGCCATGCTCCTGCTATTTGTACCTGTCCTGGAGGATGGGTTTCTGCAAGGAGGCGAATCTCTGTATTGCTGCTGTGGGGCAGAGGGAAGCTAAAGCGATGGGACGATGCGGGGCTGCTCAGCTGGGCTGAGGGCTTCACGCTATGCAAGAGGACCAGGGAAGAGATCTTCTCCTAGTCCAAGCAAAACTGTTCCACTTCAACGCTATCGTGTCCTATTTAGGGACTCTTCTTGGAACACCTTTTGTCCTGTTTAAAATTGTGGGTGGATTTTTAAAGGACGCATGTAGTTTGAAAGTTTAAATGCAGAGCTTTGCTGCCGCCTTGGGCCTTTCAAGTGCCTCGGTTTTCCCTAAGCTCCGGTTCCTTTGCTGCAGACCTCTGCCAGCCCCATTCCCCAGCCCACGGCACCGAGGGGCTGAGACTGGCCACCCAAGTCAAGAGGTCCACGTCTGGGAGACCCAACCATCTCTTCTTGGGGGTACCACGTTCCCACCCCACTGAGATGGTGTTTGCTGGGTGACCACCTCTGGGGAGCTAGGCTTGGGTGGAAAGGGACCTTAAAGATCACCTAGTCCAACCCCTGCCCTGGGCAGGGACACCTTCCCCCAGAGCAGGTTGCTCCAAGCCCCATCCAACCTGGCCTGGAGCACTGCCAGGGATGGGGCAGCCACAGCCTTTCCGGGCAACCTGGTCCATGGTATCTTCACATGGCCAGGTTATTGGCCACCTTAAGAGGGTCAGGCCCCTCTGTTTCCAAATCAGAGAGGGTTTAGCTACCCCCGACCAGTTCATCGTGAACTTCTCCGGAGGCAAGAGCCGTTCTTAGTGATGCTCCTTGACAGCTGATAGCATCAAGTGATTAATTTTATCCATCTGGACAGGCTCTGACTGCTCAGAGGGAGAAATGTCAACACGTGCGATACTGGGAAGATTGCTTTGGGATGCTAGTCCTGAAAATATTGAGAGGTTGAGGACCTTGGAGTTAATGAGATTTCTCAGCATTTGCATATTAATAACTGTGCCTATTACCTTGCTATTAGACTTAATAGGGCGTAATATTAACAATTAATAGTTAATAAAATAGCCACTTTAATGGTCATTTGTACATGAAGATGGAAGAATAGATCTGGACACTGCCTTCATGAAACAGTGGGAGGACTTTGGCTATTTTGCATCTTCAGCTTCTCAGCTTTATTTTGCAAGGACAGTTTTCTTTGGGGTTCATCCATCTCACACCAGCAACATCCCTGCTCCTCCAAATCTGTGCTCTCTTCTCAGCCAAAGAAAGCAAGCCATGGTTAGTGGCTAGGCTAAGGCATGCTGGCCATCTTCTCCCTTAATTGCCATTAAATGCAATTAATGCTTCCTAGCATGCCCCAGGAGCAAGTGCCTTAACAAGGTCATCATGGCCTGCAGCTGGAGAAGTGTTTCACTAAGAACTTTAGGCAGAAGAAGAATTACTATTTTTAATCCTTCCTTCACACAAAAAATGGCATTTTCCCTCCTGTCCTCCCCAAAATCAGCCCGTGCAGAGAACGTGCCCTCTAGCCGCTCAGTGCGTGTCCCATAAGCTGGCCAGCAGCTCGCTGCCCTTGTTTTTCCAGGGATTTTGCCGCACCCCAAATTATCAGAGCAGCTCATTCCCCCTAGAAAGGGGAGGAAAAAAACCCCTCCTCTGGAGTCCCCAGCCCTACAGGGATTTTGGAAGGGAGAAGGTATAATTCGTATCCTACAGAAATGGGGCTGGGATGGGAGACAGGGAGGGTAATTCTGCACCCTGAGGCTGTACGTGGTTGGCCAGAGCAAAGGGCCCATGAAGTTCATCACCTTTATAAGCACCTTCTCTCTTTTCTTTCTCTGCCAGGACATGAACTTGACTGCTGTGCGTCAGCCGGCTGATTCCCGGCAGCGCATCCAGGGGAAAACAAATCCCTCCCTGTCTCTCCTTGCTAATGCACAGGAGCTGCTCACTGTGTTACTCTCCCAAAGGCAGCGCATCCAGGGAAGCTGGAAAAAACCCTCCTGCTCGTCCCCCACCCTGTATCCTTCCAGCCAAACCCCGGTCCCAGAGGCAAAAAGCAGGGCAGGAGTTTGCAGCTTGTGTGCGGATGGTTTTCCTAAAATTCTCCGGGCATCTGGCGACAGACTGCCTTGGCATGTAACAGCTGGTCCTTAGGGAATGGTTTTCTTCTCGGGTGAATTTGTCTGCGGTTTGAGGCTGCAGAATCCTTTGGTCCTGCAGCAGGGAGTTCTGCAGATCCTCCTTTTTACTTGGAAATACCGGGTGTATTTTTCTGCCAAATATTGAGGAGTTCGGACTGGCCATTGCAGCAGCCCCGCTCCCCAGGCAGCACAGGGACTGGGCTTTGCAGGTTGTGTTTGTGTATCATCAGCTCCATCCCATCTTGGCATGTCCTCGCTCTCGAGGGGCTGAAAAAAAAACCCCATTCGTAATGCAAAGAGCAAAAAAGCCAGAGCTTCAGCATACCCTGCCCTGGCGAGGAAGCTATTTTAGCCAGCCTCCCACGCATGCTGTGATGCTTGAGCAGCAAAGAAACCCTGGTGTTAAGTACAGCCTTAACAGCCCTGTTTTAGCTCGCCGGCACCTTCCTTGCAGGTATACTTTTGCAGGGAACTTCTGTCTCCAACAACATCTCTTGGGGTTGGCGCTGACCCTAACTTGAGGAAATGCAGTGCTCTGCATCTCAGAGATTTGAAGGTATTTGGGTTTTTTTCCCCCCATAATCAGCCCCCCGTGCTGTTCCTGGGGGGCTGGAGGGTGCCAGGGTGTTTGCACAACCCTGGGATGGCTGAGGGAGCTGGTGGTACCAGGGATGCAGGTCCCCATCTCGCTCCCAAAGCGCTTAGCATGGGGCAGGGCGGTGGGAAACATTTTCCGAGCCTGCAAACAGCTCCGAAACCGCCTGCCCGCACCTTTCCTGGCTGAACGCCCATCACCCCGAAGGATGCAGGATGAGGCCTCTGCCACCTCCCCGGAGAGGCAGCAGACGGGCTGAGCTCCTGGAGGAACTGCCTTTGGGAGCAAGCAATGCAGGAGATGGCTCTGCTCCGCTTTTTTCACCCCGGGAGGAGCGAAGAGCTGCTGTCTGATGCCCTGGGTTGAAGTGCCGGAGCAATTCCAGCGCCAAAGTGCCCATGAAACGTTTGGTGGAAAGGGAAATGGAGATGGATCTCTGCATGCTCTTGCCTGGTTTGTTTAGTCTCTCTGTTTCGATTTTACTAGGACAAGGGAAAGGCTCCTCTTTTAGGGATCTGCCTCTCCCTGGCTCTTTGCTGCTCTTTAATGCGGAGCTGAATGGATACGGGACCTCCTCCAAGTGGGGAGGGGGGAAATACATGGAGCAGGGAAAGAAACCCTCTCCTGTAAAAAAAAAAAAAAAAAAAAGGTGGGGAGGGGGGAGAAGTGTGCTCTGGAAATAGCCTTTCCCTGTACCTCTCTTTTTTTACCCTGCTTGCTGGGTCTCAGGCTGCTCCTCCTGCGCCTGCCTCGCAGCACTGCCTTCAAAGGCATCTTCCCAACTTCCAGCCTTTCCCTCCCCATCCCTGCCCACATCCCACCCCTCCACCCCATCCCCAGTTTTGGATTCAAAACTCTCTTTGTTTCCTTTATTAATAGAAATAGGGATTTGGGCTTGCACAGGGCCTTTTATACAATACAGCTTCAAAGATGAAACAGTTGTACTTTAAACAAACAGGCTTCTTTCTTGTTGAAAAAGCCTTCCTCCTGATCTGGCACTTTCAAAATGTTGATGGTGTATATGGCAATATGTATCCTAAGAACATAATTATAACGGAATGTGTATCATAAAAATTTCTCACTGGACATGCATTGTACGAAGTGTGGTGTTTATAATTCACTTTCAGCTTTCCATAGAAGTCACACAGAATAGTAACAACAGCTTTAGAAGCCAGATTGCTCTGTCCTTTACACCAGATTTTTGCAATTCTAGGTGCTCATGCTTTTGCATGAGTTCATTTTGGGAACTCCCTCCTTTGTTCCTGCTAATGTAATAACCTTTCTCTTCATGTCAGAAGCAGACACCTCTTCCATTATAAAACCCAGTCAGTTAAATAGTAAGCAACAAAGATGGTAGAGCAAAAGACTATCTGCTGAACCACAAGTCTCTTCCTTTCTACAGAAGCTCACGGAGACTTAAATGGGAATTATCTTACCTACTGCAGTGACTTGTCACTAGGTATCACAGGATTTAGCATTTCCTTAAGACAGCAGGAACCTGTATATTTGAGATGTCAGTAAAAGCACTGAGGCACCTATAAAATGATTTCACAACAAAGGTAGCAGAAAATAATGAAAAATTTTCACACAAGGTTGGTCACTGTTTTCCCTGAGAACTCCTTTCCCCAATGCACAGACTAACCAAATGTATTTTCAGGCAGACCTTTGATTTTGAGGAAAACGGAAAGCTGACAAGTTCAGATTTGCTGTTGTGATGCACACCAACTGAAGTCAGTGGAACAATTTTGACAGATCTTGAAGAGTTTTGAAACAGGTCCTTGAGGAGAGCTCACACTGTGTCCATTCACAGTGACCATCTGCATCATGCTCTGGGCACAAAATGTCCCTGATGTTACACAACAAGAAAGTGTGCGTAGCAATACAAAGGTGTAATTTGGAGAGAACTACAAAGGATCAGTCAGCCTAATAAAAGATCTTGAACCCACACCCTTCTTAGCCTCGTTATGGAGTTAATTTTCAGTCATTTGATCAAGCACCCAAACCACATGCCAAGTAAATTTCCATGGTGGCCAGGTATAGAACTGTGTAGATGAAGCATATCAGAAATGTGGACATACTGATTTTGTTTGTGCTGGCATGGCATGCTTGCTTCAGGTTGGAAACACTCACTGCTCCAAGTTTCAAGCATGTACAAACAATGTCATCTCCTTGACTTGTTGGGACTTGGCAGCATCAGGTTTTGTTTGTGTCATATTATCTGTTTGTTTATTTATAGCAGTTAGGTCTTCCTTAAGCACATCCGAAATGAACAAATTTAATTTTACAGAGCAAAGAGGCCTGGGGGCAGGGAGGGGAGAAGGGGGCTCATTCTCAAAATGTTCATTAGAGTTATTTGGAAAAAATGATTGTCAAAGCAAAGTGAGCTGCTGGCAGGTCAATTTATATCAGAAATTATACTCAGTAGAGCTGTTTTGGGCGCTTTCAGAACATTAAATTTGTTGGAACTATGCTGCTCTGCTGAAACAAACTCTTTCTCAGAACTGCTGCAATTTTGATAAGAGAATTTCTGAGATTTAGGGCTATCTCACTGCTCCCTCATAGAGACAGAGGAGGTAAAATGAAAAGGTAAACCTTTAAGTCAAATGACAGGGCACAGTAATTAGCCAGTCCCCTTGTCTGACTGTGCTCAGAAAGCTTTTCTTTTCACTTAAAGAAACCAAATCTCAAAGCTGAAGAGCTGCTGCAAAATAGAACTGGCCATTTCTGACCATCGGTGTGGGTGTGTCTTGCTTTGCTCTGCTGAGGGAAGTATAATGGACATTTCTCTGAAAAATAAATCTAGTTTTCCCAGTTTTCCTTTAACTTGCACTGTTAAAGATTTTAAAAACGTTGGGTTTAATGATAAAAATAAGCTTGCATTTTTTTTTTATTTCTTTTGTCTGAGGTACCTGTATGCAAAGGATTCTGTTCAATTCAGTTACTGAATATTTCAATAGGAACATGCTATTAGGCTCAGCACTCTGAGGCCATGTTGCAGTAACCTTTGAAATCTGTTATTATAATCAGTCTGTGGATCTAGCTCATTAACATCAGTGGTGCTACTTCTGATTTACCTTGACTTGAGAGACAGTTTGAACACATTGTCAAAAGGCAGTTTCCAGTAGAGTGAAATAAAGAAACACTTAGGGGATGGATCTCAGAAATTTTATATGTTGTTGCTTTTTAAGTATTTAGAAAACAGAACAATAAAGTAAGTAAAATAACACAGTAAGAAAATAAATCCAGGGGTTTCCCATGGTGCAAACACTGTTTACCTGGCATCTGCTCTGTCCTTCATTTCTGTAGCTGGAAGTGAAGGCTTATATTCTTGATTCCACTGGACCTAGCCTCTGTGTACTTGCTTACCTGCAAAGCTGTAGCAGGTAAAGCTAAGATCTGTTTGGTAAACTGTCCCACCACTGGAAGTGGGAAATAACAGATGCTTAGGAAAAAAAGTAAAGTGAGGAGCAGGCACTGAGGAATGCTGCCCTTTTTGCATTGTCCAAACTTACTGCAGAGTGTGGTTTAGGGACTTCCTGAGTCAGAGGGTCCATACATGCAAATGTTATGTATGTACTAGTTCCTGACTGATTTTTTTGCATAAATATATCTGATTACTTTTTGAACCCATCTGTAATTTTGGTTTCCAGTGGCAATGAGACCCACAGTTTGATGATGGCTCTTCACTTGGAGTACTGCATCCAGGTGGCTCCCACCTGGAGTACTGCATCCAGGTCTGGAGTCCTCAGCACAGGAAAGACATGGACCTGTTGGAGCAGGTCCAGGGGAGGGCCACAAAGATGATGAGAGGAGTGAAGCACCTCTTCTATGAAGACAGGCTGAGAGAGTTAGGGTTGTTCAGCCTGTAATGGTTTTAAACTAAACGAGGGTAGATTCAGACTAGATACAAGGAAGAAATTTCTTATGATGAGGGTGGTGAAACACTGGAACAGGTTGCCCAGAGAGGTGGTAGATGCCCTATCCCTGGAAACACTCAAGATCAGGTTGGATGGGGCTCTGAGCAACCTGATCTAGTTGAAGATCTAGCTCTTTGCAGGGGGATTTGGACTAGATGACCTTTGAAGTTCCCTTCCAACCCAACCCAATCTATGGTTCTGTGACTCAGCAGCAGTTCCCAAACCACTTGCAGCAGGCCATAGGCTAACAGAAGGGGGTTGGGTGGGCTGGCTTGCAAATCTGGAGTTATGCTGTATATACCTTGTTAGCAGATTGACTAATTTTTTAATTACAACCATTTGATTATTTATGCCAGTCATTGTGTGGGTATGAGAACAGGTCTGGACTGGCTGCTTGTGACCGTGAGGTGAGGAGGGGTAGTTTCTGATGTCTGCAAAACGGGCCAGAGCCCCAACATAATATATCTCTGGGAGCCTGTGTCTGTGAGTACTAGAGGAGGAAATCAAATTCCCTTTTTACTTCAAAGATGTAAACAGAGATGACTAGGGAGTAAATATTTTGACAAATGTTGTTTGGGAGAAGTTTTGTTTGTATAGATAAAGCTTAGTGATTTATAAATACATGATCAAATCAGACCACTTTATTTTGTAATCCCAGTGACAAGCTTTCTTCTCTTTGTGCTAATTCCCCTGGTAGAATGACTTTTGGGGTTTTATTGCAAGACAGCTATTTGACCAACAATGGTAAGGTTGAGTATTGTTCAAGAAATGGCTTCTGAGCTCATTTCCCTTCTGTTGTCTGTCAGTCATTGTAATTCTTTACTATGAATTAATGTGAAATAATCTCTTTAAATTTTATGAGCCTCTTCTTTAGGATGAATCTACTACACACCCCTTACCCTCTGGGAAAAAGAGAGAGAGCAGGAGCACTTGCAGAGTAGATAATGGAGGTCTGTATATTGTAAAAAAGTTATTGCCCTTCTTTATTACCACAGCATTAGCCAACTGAAGTACACTTTGAGAAACAGTTTATTCAACTGGGCTCATACGAAGTACTTGTTTAGCTAAAATGTCGTATCTTCTCTATTGCCACTTTTGTACTAATGCAATTGGAAAGCAAATCCAATGATCTCGAGGCACTCTCTTCCTGTTTCCCCACATACAATATTTATACTCTATATAAATATAGTGCTTCTTAATTGACCTTTCAACATATATTATTATAATATAGTGTAACCACTATCCCTTATTTATTTATTGCAGCATGCAGATATTTTTATCACTCATAAATCAATCATTGAAAAGTATAGTACACTTAAATTTGTGCTTTATTTTTAATTTTGATTGATTTGATGCACTTAAAGTTTACACAAAAACTAATGATGAAGAATTCTGCTCTATGAAATGAGAATAGTTGGTCACCTTAGGACTCCAAAGTGGCCTAATTTTATAGAAAGAGCTAAAGGATTTCGGTATCATCTCCAAAAAATGTTCCAAGATTTATCAAAGTTTGTTCAATTCCATGTGGCAGTGCCTTGGTATGAACCTAGCTCTTAGTGGGGGGAAGGAAATTAATGGGAAGCTTCTGTCTAAGAAGGTTTTTTCCCAAAAGAAATCACATCTTACTAATTTTGTATAAACTTCACTGTGGCGTATTGTTTTCCTTAAGCTTATAGACCATACAGCTGATCCTGATAAGAAAATGTTTCTGCTTCTCAGTGGATCTAAATTTCATACTGTGTGGATGTTCACATACTGTATTTTATTTAGTCAAAAGTGATATGTGAAATCTGGAGTCAAACCTGGTTCTGAATTTGAGAAAGCCCCTGGAAGAGAAACATTCAAGGTAATTCAGATATAGCGCTTTGTTTCAGATTGTCGTGCTTTAACCCCAGCTGGCAACTAAGCACCACACAGCTGCTCACTCAATCCCACCCTGATGGGATTGGGGAGAGAATCAGAAAAGTCAAAGTGAGAAAACTCATGAGTTGAGATAAAGACAGTTTACTAGGTAAAGCAAAAGCCGTGCACGCAAGCAAAGCAAAACAAGGAATTCATTCAGTACTTCCCATCGGCAGGCAGGTGTTCAGCCATCCCCAGGAAATCAGGGCTCCATCATCCGTAACGGTTACTTGGGAAGACAAACGCCATCACTCTGAACATCCCCCCTTCCTTTATCTTCCAGCCCAGCTGTATGTGCTGAGCATGATG
>JANZLQ010000056.1:44806157-44816389 GCA_026212715.1 Elanus axillaris | reverse complement strand
GATAAGGATGCTCCGGGGGTGGCTCTTTGCTTTCTTGCCTGCCCGGAGCTCGCAGGAGCTCGCCTGGAGGATGTCTCACCCCCTCGGCACAGGTAAATCATCTGGGAAACCCAGCACCCCAGCCTGGGGTGGGAGCGGGGGGGGGGGTTGCAATCCTGCTTTGATTTAAAGAAAAAACTCCCTTCAAGGGGAAAAAGGGCTTTGAAACAAAAAGAAGAGGATGCAGGTTGTGCATGATGCTTGGAGCCCTGCATCGGGGTGAGCCCTGCCCTAAAGTTTCCCTGTTGATGGCTGGGAAATACTTACAGGGGTGAATACCTGGGGGGGTGGGAGCGTGGTAGCTGCTCTCCGTGTATTTCTGCTGTGTGTGTGGTTGGTGGAACTCCCAGCTCCAGGCACGGGCTGGGATGCCCTGACCATGCGTGGTACCCTGGGGATGCTGCATGGGATGGATACGCTCCCACTGGCATCTGCACCTCCGCACCGTGCTCCCGTGGGGATGTACGGTCGCGTGTTGCCATTCCACGCCACGCGCGTGGATTTACAGTCGCGGATTCGAAGTTTATGTGTTAACGCATGCAGGAGATACAGCCGGCGATGCGTGTGCACACGTTTGTGACTTGTGTTGTCACATACTCCGCCGCGATACCCGCATAGGAGGACATGCATGTGGTTGCATGGGATTTAAAGGTGTGGATGCACGGGAGAAGTGCGAGACCAGCAGCACAGCTTGGCAGTGACACGTAATAACATGGGCTGTTAGGATCTGCTGCTGTTATCCGTGCTTGTGGAAAAGCACGCAGGCGATGAGGAGCCGTTGCAGGCGGATTGAGCAGCTTGTGCCCCTTTAAAAGTGGAGAGGAGCTTTTTCCGAGCATCCTCCAGCAAACTGTGTGTCTTTAAGCAGACTTGGGAAGCGGCTTCTTGCTGAGCACGTGAGATCCAGCCACAGCTTTGGGAGGCAAGATCTGGTNNNGGTGGAGGTGGGGGGGGGGATATTTTATTTTCTTAGCCTGTTTGTAACAAAATGTTCTGGTTTGTCACTGGAGGTGTCGTCGCTGGGAGAAAACTCGTGCCGTTGTCCGCTGCGGTGAGCTCAGAGCATGTTGCTAAGGGTCAGCCCCAGGCGATTTCTGGAGCACCATCTTCTCTTCGTGGAGAACGCAGAGCAGCAGCACCCGGCTCAGAAATTGCTCCCAAACCCATTCATGACTGAGGAACCCTCCGTCCCAGCCGAGCCAGACCTGCCGTCCTCCAACCTCACCAACGCGACGGACTGCGGCGAGGAGATCTTGCTCTATGGGGACACTGAGAAGCTCGTCATCGGAGCGGTGCTCTCCATCATCATCCTCATGACCATCGCTGGCAACGGTCTGGTCATCATCTCTGTGTGCATCGTCAAGAAACTCCGGCAGCCCTCCAACTACCTGGTGGTGTCTCTTGCAGCTGCCGATCTGTCGGTGGCCTTCGCTGTCATGCCCTTCGTGACCATCACAGACCTGGTGGGGGGAGAGTGGCTCTTCGGGAAGGTTTTTTGTAACGTGTTTATCGCCATGGACGTTATGTGTTGCACCGCCTCCATCATGACCTTGTGCATCATCAGCGTGGACAGGTAAGGGAGGACAAGGCACCTGCCACGTATTCAGGTGGGCTTGAATATAAGGGTGTTTCTGGAGGTTGAGGGCCGCTTGAATGATCTTCCTGGTCGGATCAATGCTTCTGCACGTGTCTTTCAGGAGCGGAGGGCTCTCTGTAGGAATTAGGTGCCTCAGACTCTTTGGAAGAGCTGGGCTTAAGGTGCATTCTCAAGTAACTTCTCTAAGTTCCTTGCTTAGACCTCCCCCTCTAGGCAGCTGCTTCAGATTTGTTTTTCCTTGGCTTGAGGAACAGAGCTCAGAGGATAGACTCGTGACCTGACCTTCTCCATGGAAGGTGGCTGGACCATAAAATTATTCAAGAAAACAGAAAAAAAAAAAAAACCCACCCCACCTTTGAAAATCCAGGTTATGGGGCTTATGGAGCCCATTCCTACGGGATGCTCTGCTGCTCCCTGCACTTGTGCCTCGGCTAAGGATGTTGGCAACTCCCCGACCCTATCCCAAGTCCCCAGAAACCCTGGTTTAGCACAGTGCATGCACTTGTGAGGATTTGCTGGCTTCAACTCCCACACCCGGGGTCGGGAGGAAAAGGCTAAGCCCGTCTGGCAAACCGGCAAGACTCGGGCAAGTCAGCACCTCCGTGGGTCTAATTATAGCAGCCTGCGTCATTAGGAACATTGCGCTGATGAGCCGGTGGGCCAGATCCAGATCTGACGTGCACGCTGGCTTTCTCGGGGGGGTGGGGGGGTGGGGTGGGGTGGTTTGGGTTTACGCTGGCACCGCTGAGCCAGGCTGGTTTGTGATAAGCAGCTCATGGAAAGGAGACAGCTGATGAGATGTGTTGGCTATACCACCTCCCTGGTGTATTCACCAGGTGTGAAACTGGGTGACGAAGCAGAAAGGACAGAGAAAATCCTGCTGATGATGGCTGATGTTCCCCCCCGGCAAGCAAACAGCAAGTCTTGCTCTGAAGCCCTCGTCCCCCGCCAGCCGCTGCTCCCCCACGAGCTGCCTTTTGCTCCACGGCCCTGATCAGCTCAGCGCTGCTGGTTAGAGAGCAAAATCACTCCCAGGCTCCACGAAGAGGTCCAGTTCTCCTGCTGAACTTACTTTGCTTTAATAAAAAGCCTGTTCATCAAAAAGCAGGTGTACTCAGAGCTTACAGGAGTCTATCTCTGTTAGAGGGAAAAGATTAAATGCAGTAATGAAATATTTCAATTCTTCCTCTTGATGAGTGAGGAGCAGGGGAGCAGCTGCACACTAATCAGATAGGCTTTGCCTTAAAAATTTCCCTTCCCTTCCGATCCCATCTTGGAGAAAGACTCTTCCAAACGTGCAAACAAATAGGACAGGCCTTTCACAAAACTGATTGCAATTGATTCCACTTGTTCATCACATCTCTCTCTCCCAAAGCCACCGCTCCCGTGAACAGACCAAAATCTGAGGATGCCGTGAGGGCAGGTGCCTGGGGTTGACATTGAATTGTCTTTCCCTGTTGGAATGGGACCTGGCAGGAGGTTTCTGGGGAGGTGCGGACACCAGCATGGAGGGGTCTACACATGCCGAGGCTGAATCCTGGACGGTGCTGAGGGCCGCAGGGAAGGCAGCAGGGAGGAAACTGCTCCATGTGGGATGGAGAGGAGTTGCATCTGCATAACTGAAATCTGTGGCTTAAATGGGAGCAGCCCTGTGGCTGCTCTAAGTTGCACCCACTGGTCATAGAGCCAAGGAGGACCTCTTTTAGCCTGGTGATGCTGGAGACACTTGTGGGTACACTTTTTGTGTCTCCAGCATCCCCCCACCTCTCTGGGGGAGCATCTCTGCCCAGCTCATGCCAATGAGTTTGGCAGGGCTCAGAGGAGCCCACGAGTGGGGCAGCTTCAGGTCCTTGCTGCAAAACTCATGCTGCCAGTGCCAAGCTGCAGGGAGGGAAAACCATCCCACCCCCCAGGGACACATCTCACATGGCTCTCAAACGCCTACTCACCTCTGCTGCACCTTCTCCGGCTGCCAGCCATGCAAACCCCACCGTCCTTTTTGGACGTCGGAGAGGAAAAAGGAGCTGCGGCAAAGGAAATGATGGAGGGAGCAGGTTGCTTCAGACCTCTCAGCAAGGTGATGGAGGAAAACCTTGCAATACAAGAGGCTGCCACAGAACTTGAGTCTTCTGGCACAGGCTTGTTCTTCAGGTGTGTTTGCACAGGAACTGCACCATGCTGGGAGTTCGGCTGGGCTGCAGCATCCCTCTGATCCCAGACCTTCACAGCATCACCCCCCCAAATCCCTGATGGGGAAGTTGAGCAGTTAGAGGGCAGTTGCTCGAGGTGAATTTCTAGCCAGAAGAAGAGCAAAAGTTGTAATTTGAGCGGAAGGAGAACTGGCAGGGCGTGGGTAGTCCTCCCAGTTGTGTCCACCTCGGCTCTGGGTGGAAGTATCTTGAGCATCCTATAAGTCATCAAAACATCCTCCTCACTGCTCCCACAAGGCAGCTGATGGAGGTGGATTGAGGGAGAGCACGGATCCAGGACCACGCCTGGATCTCCACCTCTCCCCAAACTTGGGATGGGCAGGATTTTTGGTTTAGCTACTGATGGAAACGTCTCCAAAAGCACACTTTTCAGTTTCTATACCAATATAAAGCAAAGCCAACCACAGAGCTAAAGCAAAAGGGTAACTGAGTTTGCAGAGAGCCTGAAACACCCGCTCCAAAAGAGATGAAATGGTTGTTCTTCTCAATGAGGTGTTTGCTGAAATTTCCCCCAGTGACGCTGGCAAGCTGTTCCTCCTGCCCTGCAAGAAAGAAGAGGAACAGTACTGGTGCTTCTCGGAAGCATAAATATTTCTTCTAGTTCTGTCATGAATGCCAACGTGGTCAGCACTGTTAGGCAGCTGCCTCCTTCTGCCAAAGAGGAGGTTGTGTTTTTATTGATGGCTGAAGTGTCCTTGTATTCTGGTTAGCTTACATATGAAAGATGCTTGGTTTGCCCAAGGTGATGAGTATTATTGAAATGCAGGTTGCTACTATTGATTATTAATGCAGAGCGCTTTCTAAAAGCCTTCTGATTGAAGCTGGTAGGACTAATCTTGTCTGAAGGGAGATTTGATTGATTTTCTTTTAAATAAAAAAAGAAAAATGCTGGAAACATCCGGTTTTCTCTTACATTTTTCATATGTAAAAGCCTGCCAGTGTTATGGATTCTTTAATGCCACAATCCAAAAACAAAACAACAGCAAAAAAACCCCACCTATTGGCTGTCCAGCTTTTGATGAAGCTCTCCATAAAAATGCCAAGCAGCTGACAAAAGAAGCTCCCCAAACCCCAGCTACCACTTCAGCTTTTCCTAGCGGAGAAAAAAGACGCCATCCATTTCCCAGGCAGCCCCGCTGGGGCTCTCCCATCTCCCTGGCAAGTATTTTCTACCCAAAAATCGGATTATATGCTCCAAAGTGGCATCAACCTCAGTAAAAAGGATGCCTCCCAAAAGAGTCGGTGGGATGGAACCTGCACAGCATTTTGCTGGATTGCCTTTCCTGTGTGTGTCCTTCAACTGAACGTGTCCCAGGCCAGGTAAATCCCTGCATTGTATCTCCGGTGAGCTGGGATGCGTCCCTGGGATGCTCCCACCAGTCCTGGCTTAGGGCACGGGCAGATGAAGCCACAGGTAGCTGCAGCCTCCAGCTGCCCTTTGCATCCTCCACCTGTAGGCTCCCTCTCCTCCAGCGGGATCGGGCAGGAATAGCATTGGCTTGGAAGTCAGGTACGGAGCTTAAATTTGGCCCAGAGGAGGCATGTGGGATTGTGGTAAAACAACGGGATCCAGGAAGCCCCAATTCTGGGCTCATTTGGGCTCAGCCAATCTGTGTGAGCAGAGATTCATCCTTTCCCAGTTCACCAGCTGCAGAATGGAGATAGGGGCACCTTGGAGAGGTTTTGTTTTTCTTTATTATTTAATCCCTGAGATAAGGATTCAACAATTACCGTGACATGGAGAATAAATGCACTGAACTGGCTCGTCCGTGGGGTTGATGGTGGAGCCCAGCCTGGGGCAGGTCGCCCACCCCGTGGTCAGGGCTCGGGCTGCCCAGGCATCCGCAGGAGCGAGGATGTGGAAAGAGTTTATTGCACAAGGAACGAGCGGCCACACAATCAGCTCTGCACAGCGGGAGCCCTGCAGAGCCACAGAAACTGCACACAAGCTGCTTTGGGAACTGGCTTTTGTTACCTGATTACCACTAAATTTGATTAACAACAAGACACACACCGAAAAAAAAAAAAGAATCAAAGCAAGAGAATTTGATTTGAATTTCATCGCGTGTCTGTGCAATCTCGCCTCCCCCACTGCTGTAAACGCTGGCCTATTTTGAGGTCTTCCTGCTCTCATCAGAATTATAAGCAAAGACCTCAAAACGGCCCCATTTCCTCCAGCAGCGACTGCACAAGGCACCCACAGATGAAATGTGTCAGCTTTGCCTGCTTTTTAAATCTTGTCACTGTGCATTTTGCTTTGCTAGTGTGTAAATTCCTTGAAGTTTCAGCAAATCCCGAGAGGATCGGCTTCTAAAGAAAACCCAGTAATAGCATAATAAAGTATATCACACAACACAGCATATATTAGTTTGTGAAGTTCTCGGCTTGGATATACAGAGGAGTGATTTTTGGGTGCTGAATTTGGAGATTCAACAGCAGGGCATGGTTTTCTCCCAGCCTAGAGGACATCGAGTCTGCTCTCTCCCTCCATAGCCCCTTCCTACGGCAGGAGGGATATTCCGCAGCATCCCTCCAGCCTGCTCCCACCCATCTCTCCGAGTCCCGAGCTCCCAGCCAGGCTCATCACTTCTCACTGTGCCCAGCCCAGGTAGGAAGGAGGAGATGGTATGTTTTGGAAGAACGGTACCAAAAGCCCGTCCTGCTGTCCAACCTCCATCTCACCAGGTCGTCTCCTTCACAGACACTGCTGGGCGTTCAAGCAACGTAAGTGGTCGTGGAAAGTTTTGCCTGGTTTTTGTGACAAAGGCCAGCTGAAGAAAATACAGAGGAAAACAGAAAGAGAATAACTCCGTGAATGAATTCAAATTCATTTTATCAGGGTGTCAGAGGAGAATAATTCGGGCTTTGAATTTATTTGGCAGTTGGGAGGGGAGGAAGAATTGGATTATTTTTTTTATTTTGTTTCCATCTTCTTCCAAACTTGGGGGAGGATCTGGAAAAGGGAAATAATCAGGGAAGAAAAAAATCTCGGAACACCTACGATGAGACTGATTGTCAGAAAAAAATAATGATACAACAGAGGTAAAACTCTCTATAGAAATTTTCCTTTTTTTGGCAGAAAAGCCTCTTCTGCCCTTGAACAGCTTTCAGCAAAAGGTACCTATACAGCCACTGTTCTCACTGCCCCTCTGGACTGACACGGTTTATCCAAGAGCAATTAAGAGGTGATGTGATCCTGTCTAAAAATGGCTACAAATTCCTGACAGCAGGCAGGTTTTAATCAAAAAGGCTGTAACATAAAGGAAATCCATACGAGGAACTAGAGGGTTTTGCTGGATTGATTGAGACTGAATAGCAGGCAGAGGTTTTTTTTTCAGTGGGAACGTTGGCCGACAGTGGCCAACTCCCTCCTGGTCTATTAGTTTACAATTGTAATTTACCAACTGACAGCTGACACAATTTCTTAGTGACAGGAACCTTCTCAATCAAGGCTGGGGATGGTTCAGAATTACACCCCGTAGTCTAACCAGGAGCTGATGGTTGATGCAGTCTCTGGCTCCTTTCAGTCAAGCTAACGAGGTAACTCCTAACTCCAGGCATCAGGATTTATGAACTGGTGGGTCACCACATGCTTTTGGGATCTCCTACTCAGAGCTTCTTTCATTTTACTCTCAAGGAAGGGCTGGACACCATCACTTCAGGAGCTACGGGCTGTGGAAGGGAGCAGACTGCTCCAAGCTCCTATCTTGGTTTCCAGAGATCATCTCCAGTAGATATTGCAGGAACCTGTAGGTTTGTCCTAACGCCGCAGGCTGGATAGGGAGGGGAGTGGTGGGATGTCCCATGGTCTCCCATGGGTGCCAATGCTGGAAGACGCAAACGCACAGTCCATGGGCTGGAAGAAGGTGTGGGTCAACAGCTGCCAGCCTTGCACCGCAGTCCATCACCCCACGACCAGCTTTGCTTTCTGAGCCCACCCAGACACATCCTTAGGTCTTCCCAAAGGCAAGATTGCTCCTTGCTCGCACACTGCCTCAGGAGCATCTCAGCTGCAGGTTGTATTTCTGCTCTGAGTTCCCAAGCTGCCTGGACAGATAAGAGAGGGGTGTTGCCTTTCCCACTTCCCATTAAACACTGGTGTGAGTCAGTCCTGATGTATCCTGGTGCAAGTATTACTCTGTGGATCACCCACCCCACTCCTGGGAGGGCAACAGTCTGGAGTGAGTTACGTGCCATGGCTGGAAGTTGTTGCATGTTCTCTGTACAAACTACTTCTGGTGGAAAACTAAGCTTTTTTTAAAGCATATTTATTCCCCAGGAAACCATGCGGAGCTCGGACTGCGCTCTGCAGTTAAATGACATCTCTTGTCAGTCATGGGGTGGTTGCAAGAAAGCAGTGGGGAATAGTCAGAACAGGGTATTTAGGCAAGAGAGCTGAAGGAGCGTGAAATGCATTACACAGAAGATACTGCAGCTGCACGTCCCTGGGAACACTTTCATTTGGCGAACTTATTTCTTGCCCCCCTCCAGGGCCAAAATTCTCCTGTGTTGGAGCATTAACAGCTGATTAGGAATGACCCCCAACAACAACACTCACACCTTGCAAGCCTCCTAACACTTTGCAACTCCTTTTTTTTCCAGGTATCTGGGTATCACTCGGCCGCTGACGTACCCCGTGAGACAAAATGGGAAGCTGATGGCCAAGATGGTCTTCATCGTTTGGCTCCTATCTGCCTCCATCACCCTTCCTCCCCTCTTTGGCTGGGCCAAGAATGTCACCGTGGAAAGAGTCTGTCTCATCAGCCAGGACTTTGGGTACACCGTCTACTCCACGGGCGTTGCCTTCTACATCCCCATGGCGGTCATGCTCGTCATGTACAGCAGGATCTACAAAGCCGCCAAGGTCAGCGCCGAGAAGCACCGCTTCATGAACTTCCCCAAGCACTACGAAGAGGAGGGCGTCTACTGCCTGGAGGCCTCCAGCCGGAGCCACCACAGCTCTAAGCGTACCAAAGCCGTAGAGGAATGCGCCACGCTCTCCAAACTGCTCCGGCAAGACCGAAAAAATATTTCCATCTTCAAACGGGAGCAGAAAGCAGCCAGGACCCTCGGCATTATCGTGGGAGCGTTCACATTTTGCTGGCTTCCGTTCTTCCTGATGTCAACGGCTCGGCCTTTCATCTGCGGCATCCGCTGCAGCTGCATGCCCCTGCGGCTGGAGAGGACTCTGCTCTGGCTGGGATACACCAACTCCCTCATCAACCCCTTGATTTATGCTTTCTTTAACCGAGACTTGAGGACTACTTTCTGGAACCTCCTGAGGTGCAGGTACAGGAACATCAACAGGAGGCTCTCTGCCGCCAGCATGCACGAGGCTCTGAAAGCCACGGAGAGGCACGAATGCATCCTGTAGAGCCGCGTCCTCTCGCTCAGTGCCTGACCAACAAATTCCTGCCTCTCCATTTCAGGTTCCTTGCTTCCCTTGCCTCTCGGGGCTGGCAGAAACCACGCGTGCCGTTGTCTCCCCTGCCAGACATCACTGCTGAGTGACACCCCTTCCCCTCACCCCGGGAGGAGCTGCGGTTCTCCTTGCCTTGGGAACAAGTGGGCAACCCTTCCTTCTCACCGTGTCCCAGGCGGGAGCTGAAAAGCCGTGAGCAAGACCCGGGGGTCCAAGGTCTACCACTGACTGTGGGCAAGTCACACCACCTTTCTGTGCCTCAGTTTCCCCATCTGTTTAAAAAAAAAAAAAAGGAAAAGAAACCCTCCCAACAAACCAACCAACCAAAAAAAAATGTAAAAACTTGATAAGACTGTGGCTCTCCACCTTCAAAAAGGGCTCTAAGGTCTGTGAAGGGCACACAATATACTATGTAAAGATGATGTTGGCTGCGCTTCTCTATTGAATATGACAGCAGCTATAGGCTCCGTTGTAGATCCAAGCACTCATGCCATCCCAGCTTATATGAACTCCTTCCACTGACGTAACTGCGTTTTACACACTGAGCTCGTGTCCAGGTTTGCACGTCAGAGCAGTAATACTAGTGACCCCATTTCCCCTCACACTGTAGCACTGCAGCACTTGAAAGAGGCACACTTGTAGAACAAAACACAAACGAACGTGATGTTTCCTTTAAGGTTGGATAGCAAAGTCCAACAGCCTCCTCATCAGGGCAATGACCAGTGAGCAAAGACAGTTATGTTTATTGGGTTGTACTGTAATTCATTCTCAGACAAGTGATGTGTGTTCATAATTTGTGGCTAATTGACTCCATAAAAGCACGCTTTGGTTGACAACAGAAAAAAGTATATAATTTCACTGACAGCTTTACAGTGCTTCAGTATGATGTCCAGCAAGCTTGAAAAAAATTACACTAAATGATGTACCCTTTTTTTTAAAAAAAAAAAAAAAAAAAAAAAGTCTG
>JANZLQ010000056.1:44774016-44797332 GCA_026212715.1 Elanus axillaris | reverse complement strand
ATGCTGCAAGAACCACAGATCAGGGAAAGAAAATCCAGCAAAGAACAAATCAGGATGTGTGTTGTTTTTGGAAAATCATTGTGATGTAGCACCTTTCCACCTCTGTTTTTTATATAGCATATACATTTTATGAAACTCAATAATTTTTTTTTTAAAAAAGCTTAAAGGAAAGACATATCAACAAAGATGAACTACGAGTAATACTACTGAGCCCAGAGAAGAATAAAGCAGTACAACCATCAGATGTAAATCAATACATCCGCACAATCCCATTGTTAGGCTTGAATTCTATTACCCAGTCTCCTAAATCAAAGCGAGCTGCAAGAGGAGGCAATGGGAAGGGAACTGTGCCTTCCCATACTCCGATAATACTTTGCAATAAGTGACAAGGAAAGGTCGTTCTCAAATCTAAAAACTAGCAACTCTTGGGCATAGCCACTGCCATACACAGGTTGCTACCCAAAACAGCCTGTGCTCTGATGGATAATTTTGCAAGACAATATTTAGGGCATGCCAAGCCCGGGGAGATATTCTTCTGGCAACCTCCCCATGCAAGAACTGGCATGCACATGTTGTGCGTCTGAGTTAGCTCCTCTCAAACCACGACTTGCCCAGCTATCAGCTGCAACCTGCTCTTCAACTCGCAGCTCTCGTGGCTGAGCTCACTCCCATATTGCAGAATTTAGGTACTCGGTTCAGGCAATCAAAAAGGGCTTTGTTAGCATGGCAGCAATAATTCAGCAGAGTAAAAAAGGAGCTAAAGGGGATGAGCTGCAGTTCTTTGAAGAGGCCATACTCCCTTTCTTCTTCTGGGTCACAGCACAGCATGACAGAGCCATCTCTTCCTACAGCCTATTGCCAGGAGAGCATTTTAGGATCTAAAATTTATAGGGGACCGTGTCTAGACATAAAAGGCTAGATGTTTCCTTGAATTTCTTTCAGGAATTACTTCAAAAGAATATGAACCTGACTGGCTAGAAAATTAGTTTCTTTTACCTTTCACAGGCCCTACCCACAATAGATTCCCAAACCCTTGCAGTATCAAGACACACAGCTTATCTCCAATTGCTTCTCTGGTATCCAGAGTCACCAAACCATTTCTCTTCAATTTAAAATTTAAATTCAATTTAAAATTATCCATGGACCACAGAAACAGGTGGAAACACTTAATTTTTGGATCCCTGCTTATGCTTGAGGTAGTCACACAACACTCCCATTGCCATTTCTGGGGAGAAATAAACAATTAAGGGGTTATTTACAAGTCTCATGAGGAGCAGCTGAGGGAACTGGGGCTGTTTAGTCTGGAGAAGAGGAGGCCGAGGGGAGACCTCATCGCTCTCTGCAACTGCCTGAAAGGGGCTGTGGTGAGGTGGGGGCTGGTCTCTTCTGTCTGGTGGCTGGAGATAGGACAAGAGGTAATGGCCTCAAGTTGCAGCAAGGGAGGGTTAGGTTGGATATTAGGAAAAATCTCTTTACCGAGAGGGTTGTCAGACATTGGAATAGGCTGCCCAGGGAAGTGGTTGAGTCACCATCCCTGGAGGTATCAAAAAGCACATAGACAAGGTGCTCCAAGACATGGTCTGTTGGGCATGGATGATGGTTGGACCCGATCTTGAAAGTCTTTTCCAACCTAAATGATTCTATGATTCTATTTTCTTGCCCTACTGTAGAAGTCTGCTGTGGATGGCATTAATTTCATCCTAAACTGACTGTTTCTTTCCAGGCACTATAAAGAGAGCCCACAGGGATTTGCTCAGAGCAGATGTCTATGCTGGAGGTCTCTGCATTTGAATGGATAAATCCTATCATGCCTGTATATAACTTTGCCATAGCTAGAGCTCTAACTATGTCTTGGAAAGCTGGGTCAAAAACACTTGGCATAATTGGTTGGTGATGACTCAGAAATCCCACATAAACAGGGACTGCCATGGTCTCTGTTAGCAATGCCATTAAAATCGGATCACAAAATGGATTAGAAATCTTACAATTTCTAGCACAGAAGAGTAGAGAGAAATAAGATGGCCTTTAACTCAATGGGAAAATTGTGAGTACTTCAGTGCTTGCTGGAAACTCTAAAAGGGTCAGACCTGGGATGAAGCCGATGCACTAGATCACGGTGTCCATCCTGCAACAGCTGGGTCTCCTATGGATGCACCTCCAACTGCTTCTGTATTGGGAGATACCCAGGGAGACTCTTGGCCCAGCACACGGGCTTTCACCTCCCCTGCCCAGCTCAAGATCTCGGGCTGAAGTGGCCATTTAGAGCAGTCTCATGGTTTAATTTGAATGTGACGGATGCACAAATGCTTAGCTGGCCATGTAAAAGCACCCAGAGGGACTGTGGGATGTCAACTTTCCCATCAACTATGCACTGACCCAAAAGACACGGCTCCTTGGTTTTTAAGTCTCATTGCTGGCAAATCTAGCTTACTCAGCCTCACTAACCTGACAAATTAGAGCCAAAGCTGACTGGGGGTGGGGGTCTGACCAGATTCAAACAAGGTCACCCTAAAATAAAGTTCACCCCTTGATTTAAGTCAGTGACTAAAAAAAAACGCACACACAACGTTTTGCACACCACAAGGACTAAGTCAGTGACACTTCAGAAGTATCACAGCTTTTATAAAGCTGAGAAGACATTATTCGGGATTTAACAAAAAAAAAAAATCTGACTGACACAATGCCACCAGCTGATGGGAAGTTCTAGTCTCTCTGCACCTCCCAATGTCCTATAAAAATAAGCGATAGAAGAAAAAAGATCATAGAGAGAAGTCTCTCGGCTATCAAAACATCCATCAGCAAGATGAAAAACAACATGGACATCTTATGCTTAGTAGTTTTGTTCTTACTGCCAAAACTAAGACAGAAATGTTCCAGTTTAGGATCTGGACAATAAATCAAACAGCAGGCCTTGGAAAATGTCTTAGTACCAAGAAAAGTTACCTTGATACCTACAGAGAAGAGACCCACTTACATTTCTCCAAAGTTTTTATTAAGGCTCTCTTTGCACATGTGCTATTTTTTCCCCCTCACAGTATCTCACGGCAGGTGGGAACAGGAAAAAATAGTCTGCAGCCTAGTAATTAAATAGGCTTGGTTTTAATACTGCAAATTACAGCTAGATGCAACTGTCTCAGGTATATATAATGCTCCAGTCACTGTCGCACCTCAGTGCTCCTCCCTCTGCGGCGTACTTAGTCTCTCATCCCCCTGCAAGGCATGAAGTGCTATTATCTTCATTACAGAGGCAGGGGTGGAGGACTGGAGGGACCTCCTGGGCACCTCACAGACACCTTGTTGTACAGCCCCTTTCTTGGCCATACCAAGGCCAAGCGGAAGAATCAGCTCCCCTGAGCTTCCCCCATCTTTTTCCCTTTCAGGTGCTTTTCAGACCCTCACAACTGTATCGCCCAAGATCTCCCCTCTCCATCCCAGCCTGGATCGCTTCACCATGAGGTCTGGGCAGTTTCCAGTTTGGCAGCAAGAGCTTTCCGTGAAATGGCTCTTTGTTTCTAACGCTTACTTCTTGCGCTCCCTGCTCAGGATATTTATAGAGAATAATCATATGATGTCTTAACTTTCACTGTCTAGCTGGGATGAGCCAAAAAAATCTTTTTGTCTCCTCTTCTAAGACAAACTCTTTGCTATTCTCCCTTTTGTCTCTTCCAGTTCAGACCCATTTACTGGACACAGGTGACCAGAAGAGCACAGGCACCAATACATGTGCTCCTCCCAAGATCTCAAGCAAGGCACCAGGAGGGAAAAAAAAATAAATTAAATTAAAAGATGTGTGGACTTGCATCTGTTTTTTCATGTGAGCTTCCAGCCAATACTCACATAGAAAGCCTGATTGTCCGGGTTATCCCTGATGGCTCACTGTGGCCGGACAAGGCAAGGGGACTGCCCAGATGGGAAAACTCAAGCTACACCTATACTGCAAATGCCTGCTCCTGGAAGGCATCTCAAGCCACCCAGCACAGAGGGGCTCGTGCCCATAGGGCTGAAGGTTTATCTCTTCTGGGTCAGGGGGGTTGTGTCCACCCTACACAACTGTTGGCCTCTATATCTTCTCTGGGCCTCATAACGCAATGCTGTGGCTGTAAAAGCACATAAACAAATACATATGTGTATCTAATTATACTTGCAAATTCTTGAATGCACGCACATTTTTTTGTGGTCTTCGGAGGATCCTGAACAGTGCGAGGACTGTCCCACAGACAGAGTGATGTTCCAATAGCACGACCCTAAGAATCTCCTTGAGCGTGCGTGAGTGTTGCGCGTCGTGCAGTGTGGCACTGGGCCGTGCCGTGGTGCCCGAGTGGCGAGGCTTGCTGGGGCAGCAGTGGGAGCCCAACCTGATGCAACCTCACCCGTAGTGCCTACAAAGCCTGCTCCCTGGGGTGGACCATCCCCAGACCCACACCTGAGCTGTTTCTTAAAGGGAATGAATCATTTCCCAAAGAAGAAGGAGGTAGGAGGAAGCACATGTATCAATGCGAGCAGTTGGTGCCCAGGGCCCTGGAACAAACTGGAAAGAGGGGTTATCTACCTCTGCACCTAGCAGAGCAGATGGGACTAGTGCACCCACATGCCCTGTTACTACAGAAGATATTGAAGCAACTGCCTTGACCTCCTTGGCTCCAGGAACTTGAATTTCAAGTCAAGCTACCTGAATTTACTGCGTAGGTAGTCCTAAATACTATTGCCATTGGTGCTACTTTACCAGCTGGGCTCTATGCAGCCTCAGTGCAGGAGAGCTCCCAGGAGGAAAGCTTTGCATGGCCCATAGGAGACCCCCAAAATCCCCCTTCCTTCCCGCACAAAGCAGAGCTGCAGACTCAGAGACATGCAAGAGATGTGTATGTTGGCCATGGTCTCACTAAGGAGGCATCTGGTTGAGAAAGAAGTGTTTGCAGCCTCCAGAAGAGGTCTAAAGGCATGCATGCATGCTATGAAATCAAGCTTGTCCCAAACTGCCCTCTGGTTACGAGGCCAATGGGTACAGGACAGCCTGTCCAGCTGTCCTCTTCTCCACTGCAGAGGGGCCAAACCCAGACACCCAGTGTTGGATGTCCCTGATTCATGTCCATTCCTGAATCCTCCAGATGTGAGGCGACAGCCCTTTCATACATATACAGTAGTTGCTTCTACATGTGTGCTGGCTTCATGCCAAATAAAAACCAAGCTGTCCTGCAGTGAGCAACCTCACTCCTACCACATGGTAAGGGTAAGGCTTTCACCATGGGAAGCTGTGCTGGTGCAGGAGTAACTGCAAAGCTTGCGTGATCCACTGCAGTCAGAGACAGGTCTGGAGCTGCCTTGCAGCCTGAGTTTCATTTTTAAATCACCTTTCCCTTGGCCCACATCGCAGCTGGGTTTGCCGCTGGATGGGTTGTTCTGCAGGAAGAGGAATGGGAGTACAAAGGCAGGTCAGCCACCACCTTCTCTTCTAAGCAACCATGCCGACTCTCACACCACTACTTCGCTGTCAGAAAGCATACCCAAAGCTCCCCCCACCTCTAAAATACCCCCAACTCAAGTGAAATACCTGCTGCTTGTCCTCCATGGGAATGAAGTGTCCTAATGAGTTGGAAGGACACCTGGGCTCTCTACCAAGCTCCACCTATGACTTGCAGTGCAAGCCTGGCCAAGTTGTTGGACTCCCTGAGCTCCTGTTTCCTCTTCAACTCTGAGTCTGGTTTGTCTCTGTTTCATGAACTTCGTGGACAAGGAGTAAAAGATCATATTCAGCACCTAGGCTTACATTCATCTCCAGGTAAACCATCTCTGGAGATGTCTCTCCTGACTATACATTCATTTTGATTTGCTCTATATAGCTGTGCTATACCTACGGCCAAGGAACAGTCATTGTTTGCAAAAAACATATCACTAATACAGTCAGAATTCTGGGATTTCAATCCAGAGGGGAAAAAAAAGGCTTTTAAAGCAATTAAAACAAACACATGTTGCATGAAGTGACAAGCAGAATAATCCAATTGCTGAGTTTTAAAAACAAAAGAATTTGTTGTATGCTTAAAAGCAAAAGATGTCCCAAAACTCTGATTTTGCCAGTTTAAATGTCTCTGATCAGTTTTCTTGTCTGATTTTTTTTGTTCATTTTCTGTGTAGCCCACTAGAGTTACTCCATCTCCAGTTCAAATTGCATCTCTGTCTCTACTTGAGCATAACACAAGTCACCTTGGAACGAGCACAGCACAAAATAATAAATAAAATAAAAAAAATATTGGCAAATCTTTGAACAGTAACTGAGGAACAGCTATTTCACTAAAACCAACTTCAAGTCAATGTGCTCTCTCACTAGGCCAAAAAAATGTTCCTTTCTTGGGATTAAAGCAGCTCTCCTAAATGAAGCTGGCTATGATTGACGCTTTAATTGACTGGCACAATTTCATGCTTTAATAACTCTGGGCTCCTCAGTTTAGCCATGAATAAATTTAACTGTTAAGTCCTTGTGTATAAATCCTCTTGCCTGGAAGTTCCTATTCTCTCTTTAAAATGTAAACTTGGATTAACAAGACTCACCGACATGTCAGGAGCTGGACACAGTAATCTGCAGGATCCCCTGGTCCACGCGCTCACCAGTTCCCCCCAGTTCTAGACCACAACGGGCTGGTAAGGGGCACCAAGAGCGATGCCCTTAACCCTCAGCTGGAGAATCCCTCATGCATTTTGGTAGCTCAGCACCACACTGATATCTGGTCAGCAATTAGTGGGATAATCAACTTGGGCTGAGGCTGATGACCAACCAAAGAGCAGGAAAACATCTCCTTTCTGAGCAGCATCTTCTGTGGCTCTGGTACTTGCCCTAGGGCAAGGATAACATTGTCTTGGGGTGCCTCAAGCAGCCTTTTTTAATTTGGTAGGCACAAGGTCTAGCCCTGGGCAGGCATAAGAAGTTGTGCTCAGCATCTCTTGCCTTTTCTAATCACATATTGTCCCAGATGTGGCTTGCTCATGCTTGTAATTTTGCAAAAACTCGGGTGTGTGATACCTAAGGGGAGAGCTTTAGGCTGGCTTATCTCCTGCTGTCTTACATCTTCTATGTAGTATTAAAATTATGGGTCTGGTCTGTGGCTGTAGTGCACTTCTTCTTTGGTTTAGAAGAGCCCATACTAAGGAAGGGTAAAAATGCAGCTCCTGGGTAGACTCCATGTTTTGGGCCGTATTTTTATCTTTTCAGTCATTTTGCTTTTTTTCCCATGTGTCTCAATCTCCTAATTTAGCAATCACAGCTGGTTCCTGGACCGCACACTTTTTTTCCAGAAATCTCCTCCTCCTCCAGCACCTTAAGTTAGGGATATTTAGATTCATTTCAGGTTGAAGAGAAAAGAAGCTGCAGCTGAAAATTCAACTTTTTGACTAAAATTCATTTAGTCAAAATGCTGTGAATCTGTCAGTCCTCAGAGGCTTTTGGTTTCCCATCCCTGTGTCACCACAAGCAGCGAAATCACTCAGGCACCTAAGAATGTGTTTGAGTGCCAGTGGTGTAGAAAAAAGCCCATATCCTCCAAAGATACCTTTGATTAAGTGAGAACCCCCCTCTATTTCCAAGATCTCCCCTCCAGACACCCACCTAGCTTCAACTGACTCCTTTGGGCTCTCCTTTCCTCCCCAGGGAAAAACTGGTCAGAAGCTGGGATGTCTGCAAATACCATGAGTCCATGTCCATGGCAAGGAAGATGCCCTGAAGATGCTCATGGGGGTTTCTGGATGTCAGACAGCCCCATCAGAGTGACTGATCCAGCTAGACTTTTGGTTCATCCTGGATGAACTGGATGAAAACAGAGGCAAAGAGGAGGTGACCAGGTAAAAACCATTAACAGGCCACTTCTGCAGCACTGAACTGGGTCTTTGAAGTCCTCCCTGGCAGGAGGTGGTCTCAGATGCCCCCAACAGCTATGGCATGACCCAAAATCCTGCCAGAAGCAAAACTCCCTGATCAACACGCCTGCCTGATTAGTGGGTCTCGGTGGATCACGTTTCTTTGCTCCTGGTGTCAGAACCTTGAAGCCAAAATCTGGATATAATGCTCAGCTCAGAGGTGTTGACTTACTAACATAGAGCTTCTGCAGGCTTTCTCCCTGGTGTGCATTAAAGCACTGGTGGATGTTGGTGAAACAGATGGTTGGTGCCTGCAAAAAAAAAAAGATAGTGCTTGCCAAAAAAAAAAAAATAATAAAATAAAAACTAAAATTAAAAAAATAAAAAAATAAAAAAAAATAAAAAGTACTTGCCAATATATGGGGTTTTTCAGGCCTCTCTTTGTGTTGTAGGAACGGGCTCCCTGAGGAAAACTTGAGACCCAGACTGAGTTGAAGGGAAGTGGCTGTGGTTTCCTCATGCAGTATCTCTGCTGCCCATTAAATCACACAGACAAGAGGTGAGACCCCCATCTGTTGGCTCTCTATCCGTCTGGCAGAAATTTGGCCTTGCAATGATGTAAGAGGCAGACAGGGAACAACATGGGGCTTTGCTGTTTTGTTATTGCCACCTGAACCGCGTTGCTTTAGTTTCGTTTGGGCGGGCTGTGGGGTTTTGGGGAAAACTCATCTCAAACCTAAGCTTTGGCCTTGCCAGTCCTAAATTTAGACCCTATCCCTTTTGTTAATGAAATACAAAGCATGAAAGTGGCACAAATAGGAACATTTCTTGGTATTTCTGTAGCACCTTTTGCCTAGTAGCTTGTAATAATTTGCATTACTTTCCAATTCATGTTGACCTCTGAGGATGCTAGAAATTACTGGTGTCAATGACTGCTCTCTTCACCAAATGGAGCAGTTTTGTGGTCACAGCGAGGGACCCCAGGGGCCCGATAAATGGCTCAGATAGGCTGGATGCAGCCCAGGGAGGATCAGTCATCCACCTGATAGAGGCATAAGCCTGTAAATCTCATTGGGTTCATGTGTGCAACTGGGAGCTACGTTCAATGTGAACTTCCCTGCACGTGCTCTTTTCTGAGCGCGCTGGAGGTTACTGCCATAGCAATGCATAACGCTGACAAGCCCCAAATCTGGTTCATTTCTTAATATAAACACTCCTGGCATGAACAGAAAATATTTTAAAGAGGTTGCGGCAGGATGTCAGGAGACGTGAAACTCCCAAGCATCCTATTCCAAGGACTTGCTGAGCCCCTTGTCTCTGCTCTTTGGCTTTCCCCATCTGTAGGGGGATGTCCAGGTAGACCCAAGTGTGGCTGTGGAGTCCTTGGCTGGCTGAGATATTAGGCAGGATGAAACCCATCATCTCTGTGACATCCCTCTGACCCCCTCAGGGGTGTTTCTGGGATGCAGAAGGTCAGCTCTGGCTCAGCCCTCCGGTCATTGCACGTCATGGGGTCTCACTTTATTCCTCCTTCATCCCTCCCCTTCCAAGCACAACCGCTTTGCGACATCAAAGCACTCGTTAGTGCCGTACAGCTGCCTCACAGTGGTGCACGGATGGATAGGAGGCAATGCACCACGTCTGCTGTTAGGTTAATAGTCATGGTTAATTAGCCAGCTTTCCCACGCAATAGATGAGGACCTGGAGACCCATCACACTCCTTGTCCTCACTTGGCACCCATGAATTTTCCGGTTTCTCTATGTAGCTTTCCACCATGGTCTTTGAAGATGGACTTGCTGCTTTCTCAGGGGACAGGCTGTGCATTAGAAGGGATAATGGTCTTCTAAGTTGGTGGCCCCTGCTCTTGTCCTCATAGCCACAAGTACAGGATTGGTCACCATCCATCACTGGGCACTTCCAGCTCTGCTTCCTCCTCCCACATCCCCAGGGCTGAGGCTCATCCTGCATCCTTGGCATCTGTGGTGCAGACCTCTGCGTCTGAGCCTGGCACATCTGGGTGGCTGCACCAACCCTCACCTTTCTTCCAAAGGAAAAGGCCGCTTCAGCTTCAGTCCGACTATAAATAACAAAAAGCCTGGCCTTGCTTTGGCCTGTCTCAATGCTCCCGTGTTGGTGAACGAAGATTGGTCAGTGGAGTTGGGAAAATTTAATTTGCTTTAAGGGAAAGCAAATATGGGCTGAATTGGTGCCAGTCGGTCGCAGAAGAAAGGTGATGCGGCGCAACTGAACTGCAACTTGGTGAGATGCTTCAGCAGCACTTAGGGATAAACGGGTTTTGAAAAGCACTTGTTTTGAAGGGAAACTGGCAACAGAAACAGACTTTTTTCGATGGGAATGGTGGGAGGAAGCTAAAAAATAACAGTGGTGGAAAACTTTACCAGCTCTTTTCTACGCCTCATCTGCTGCTTTATTAGTACTCCTAAATCTGTTTTGCTAAATATAAACATCACCAAATTTACATAAACTTCACTAAAAGCTTGTGTCTCAACTCTGCTGTTCCTGTAACACACCCAGGAAATGGAGAACTTCAAACTCCTCTGCAGTAAAATACACAACTGCAAAAGAAACAAAACAACATTTTAAGGGCATTTTTGGTTTTTCCCTGGTTTGTTTCTGCGTGTGTCTGCCTGTGCCTCCAAGGCTTGTGGGTGACTTTTCTTTCCCTTTGGGTTCCTTTCTGCCCAAACCTGGAGCAATGCTTCCCATCTCCTAAGAGTACATTAAAAAGGAGAAGTGGAAGCTTAATAAAATATCAAATGTGATTGGCATTGCTCTTCAAAGTGCTTTAATTTCCCTGCTGGTCCTGCAGCTCGTGTCCCCAGTGAGGCTGACCAGAGACACCCAAGGGACACGCTGGCAGTGCCGATAGAGGATGTCTCCTCTGAGATACACTGTGGGACTCGGGGACGTGTCGGTGAGGAAGAAGAGGACCATATTTCAGGTTGGTTAGCACTTAGCTAAAACTTAAAGGAGCGCGTCTGGCTGGCAGTGCTTGCTGGAGCCACAAATGCCGGTTTCGCTTTGGGGGAAGTCTTAAGGATTTGCTGGGATTTGGGGGCACATCCCTAGTGCACCCAGTGCCTCAGTTTCCCCAGGGAGTCTGGCTCTTGAGATATGTCAGGTTTGGGCCATTATATTGCACACCCTCTGATGGTGTATATATATATATATATATATATATACACATACACCTGAGGATTTCCTCTCCATATCCTTATTAATCTAGTCATGAGGAGGGGAGGGGAGGAGGGGATCTGGAGGCAGGAGCACGGTGTGCGCAGCTGTATCAGGACATCACAGACTCACCAACCACCTTCCATGCCCTCCTTGGGATCTCTCTAAGATGTGTCACCTCCATTATTCAGCACAGACAGTGTTTTAAAGGGAGGCATCCAGGAGGCTGGGAGTTCAGACCAGCCCTTCATTTCTACCCAGTATCCATCATTCATATAGACCCAGGAAAGTTGCTTTCCCTCTCATTGCCCCTGCATCAGTGCTGGAGCAAAACTGGGGAAGGAACCTGGAGAAATGTTTAGATAGGATCAAGTTCACCATCACAGTGTCAAGGATAGCATCTGGCCAGACAAATTAAAACATATCCTCCGCTTGCGTCCCTCCCCACTGCATTGGGGGTACTCTGGTGGGAAGAAACCTAAATTTCATGCCAGATCTGCTAAAAAACAGGTGGACAAGATACTTTTTCATTCAGTAGTGAGGAGCAAGGAAAGAGGTGAGTGCAAGGGATCTGGTTATGTTCTATTCTATCAGCAAAGCATTTCCACCTTGCTCTTAGCCCTTCCCAGATGTCTCCAACACTGCTAGGAACAAAGTTGTCCCCTCCAAGGTTAGCCCTACCAGTGCTCATCAGCAACAGCTGCTCCCACTGGACTTCCCCTAGATATTCCAGCTTGTGCCCACTCTTCTCCCACCAGTTTTAAACACTCATGACTGTGTGAAGGAGAGGGTGGGCTGCTGGTGCTGCAGCTCCACAGTATGTCCTCAGCCACGCTCCTTCCCCAGCTGCCTCTCTGTATGTGGGCACTTCTCCAAGGCAACCTCTCGGTAAGAAAATGCTGAGCCATGCAACCCTGAACCTCTTGTGTAAACCTCAGGCCTGGTTTCTGGCCAGAAATCCTCTCCTGGACAATGGGAGAGAGATTTTCACGCATGCAAATGCTCCGGGAATAACTCTGAGTCCTGTACTTGGGATGTATCCAAGAGTTACATCTACAGTAAGGAGGGCCCTGATCTCCCCGTGTCTCTGCCTTCACCTCTCAGACCACCAGATGGATTTATTTAATGAGGTGGATTTAGTAGATGGGCTTAAGAGGCAATCCAGTCCCTATGATGGAGATAACTTTTCCCGTGACATTGAGGCAGGGACAACGACCAGGCTGCAGCTCCTTGCACTGTGAGTGGTTTGAGAGGGGGACACGCTGCAAGCATCTGGCCTTTGGGAAAACCAATTCTTGATCAAGGTGCTAACACTCTGATTAGTCTGCTGCCTGGAGAGCTGAAATGGGAGGAAACACTAACCCAGTGGATGGACTTCTCTAGGGACCAAGCCAGACCCCACTGAGCTTGCTGCTCCCCAGAGTCATCCCAAGCAAGAGACAGTTTGTTATTTACTAAGGGTGCAATTTCTGTCTTTCTTTCCCAAGGGCTGTATTAATAATGGTCTTTGGAAAAAATTGTCTGCAAAACATCCTCAATGTGATCATCCATGCACCGGGGGTAGTCTGGGCACAGTCTTCAATGATTTGTAATACCATAGTCAGAAAACTCTCTCTCTAGCGTCGTACCCTGTGTGATAACAGGGGAAAACAAAACCCTTTGCAGGAACTGGTGTCTGCAGCAAAGAGCCCTCCGGATTCAAAGTATTTCCTTTCACTGGAGTAAATTATGTTTTATGACTATAATTAACTGGGAGCCAGTACACACTGCGCTGGTTTTAAGCTGACTCAATGCTGTCTGCAAAGCACAGTGTGATAAAACAATATTCAAATCAGCTCCTTAACTAAGCTGGCGAGTAACACAATCTGGAGACGGATGCCAAAAGTAAGTGGAGGTTTGCAAAGCCCTGGGCGCGAGGAGGGATTTCAAGGACTGGGAATATTTTATTTAAAGAGCTGGTTTCCAATCTGCAGTCTGTAGACAGGCCATGGTTCTGAAACAAGGGAAGTGCCCTGCAATGAGTTCCCAGAGCCTCACTATTATGTTATTTTTCTAGCAAAAAAAAAAGGAACCCAAAAGCATTGGAAACATCTGAGCTGGAAGTCACAACTGCTGGGCAAGGGGATATTGATGAAGGCAGATGAACTAATGAGCAGCTGTGGCTAAAAGGATCAACTCTTCCTCTCCACCAAGTGCTCGAGATGGAAATATTTTATGTACTGTTGAACACGCTGAATGAGACCCACGCGTGGAAGTTACATGTGTGGTCCTCGGCTCTGTGCGACTCCTTTCTGCAGGGTTTTGACATGGTGAAAATCAAACCTGTGGACTCACCACCTTGTCCTGCAGCAAAGGCATAACCAGAGCTAACTCCTGCTTTGGTCAAGTCTTTATTATTGCTGTGCTTCCAAGATAAGGAAAAGCAGTTCTTTCCTTATTCTACTTACATTTTCAGAGAAGTTTAGCAGTTTTTAGGCGGCTAGCTCCACTTCTAAATGTTTCACCCAGTTCCCTAAATAAAAGCAGCGGAAAGGTCAAGGCTCCAGAAATGGCCCCTCTTCCAAACCAGTGTATAGGTGAATGCTTACCTCAACAAGTTTTGTCAGTGGCCTAAACATGTGGGAAGTCAACGAGAGGTGTGAAAAGGCCTAATGTGGGAAATGGTTCATTGCCCTTGAAAAGCCAGTTTCAGAGAAATTAAAGCTTTTCTTTGTTAGGTGGTGTTCAATAAATGAGCAGTCCCATGAACCTGACCCAGTCTATCTCCAGCTCCGTGTGCCGTGCAGCTCCAAGCAAACAGCCAAATGGCAATGGTACCAATAGGAAAACATAACGCACTTTTTTCTCCCCATTGTTTTACAGGACTAGGATTGTTCCCAGGGACGGCGGAGTTGAGCAAGAGGACAGCTGGGTTCCCTCACACAGCCCAGAGCTAATGCCAGTTGTGCTTTCCAGGTAACACAACGTCAGGACTCTCTGGGTGCAGAATCTCTCCCGTAGCCCCAGTGCCTGAAGTCCTTAAGAGCCGCCTGGTGAAGCTGGCATCTGAGTAATTGCTCCACAGGACTTAAGCCCATCTCTTCCTCAAGCTTGCCACGATGTGAATGAGCAGGAGATACCTCAAGCTGACAAAAATCTCCATTTTGGGGTGGGTTTAAGTGTTGATGCCTACTTGTGAGCTAGCCTCTGAGGTGCCCCTGATGGTCACTGGAGGTCAGTGGAGCTGGAGAGCAGATCAGGCCACCCCACCAGCCTCTCCGTAACCCGGTGAAAGCTTGTTGTGATGACAAAGAGACTCAACTTTAAGCAATTGCAGCTCTAGTGCCTCAGGATGATCTGCTGAAAGCTCGCCTCATTAGGAGACCTTCCAAATTCTGGTGGATGGGATAATGAACCTGAAGGCTACCCAGAGAGATTTTATGACTGCACCAGCCCTAAAATTTATACGCTCTCACCCTCCTTCTCTCTCTGTATGATATGGCCATACTCGCCGGTGGTGCTCATAATAGCTATTAATCACCACTTCTTGGAAAACAATGTGGTTCTGAAGGCATTTGACCTTTATGGTGTCAACAGACACATTATGATGTTTGTAACTATTCCTTTCCTTTAATAGGATGCCCTTCTTTTAATAACCTGTTTTCTTATTGCTGCATATTATTACGTTAAAATCTACAGAACTGCAAACCAGCACTCTTACTGTGTTTTCTTTCTGTATGATAAAAAGTAAATTACAAAAAAACTGAAATGGAAATGAAACCTTTCATTTGAGTGAAGGGGAAGAATTTATAATTGGTCTGATGCAAAACTTGTATTCTTCTTCATGGGTAAGTTTGGAAAGTTGATCCTGTCTGGAACAAAACTCCTTGTTGAAATCGCAGATTCCTGCGCAGCTGAAGGCAATAATCCTCCCCTTAGTTCTTGCTGCAGTGGTGGGAGTTACCTCCATGCACAGCCAACTTCGTGGACTGCTCGGGAGAGGTGGGTTTTGTTTGCTCGCCAGTGCTAAGAAATATTTTAGAATTAGTGAAAATTTCATGTTCTGGATCAATATAATAGTAAATACAATTTATGCCTACAGAAATTAGTTACATCTGGAGTTCCCAGTGCAAGGAAAGGAGATTTCAGTGCCGCACTGATGCAAGGCAGAGGACACGAGAAGTTTCTGTGGAAACTAATGTGGTGGTATTGTGCTTGTGACCCATTCCAGAGTGTGGGGGTTTGGGTCAGCTTTGGGTCTCTGAGCCGCCAGAAGATGTGAGAGGGCGGTGGCACGCAGGTAGAGGAGGCATTACCTCTACAGGTTGGCAGTCCACTCTACTCCCAAACCCCAGGACCCCAGTATGGCTTTTTGGAGTAAATGTAAAGGCATATGACAGCAGATAGGTATGGACAAATGTGCTGGCCTGGCAGGAGACCCGGGATGGAAGATGTGGGTACCCATGCTCGCAGGCTGAGTAGCCAGTCCTGGGGCTGTGCAAATGTGGAGGAAGAAGAAGCATTTGAGATGCTCTGGGGTAATTCTCCTGCTTTCCTTTTGCCACCCTCCCAAAGGTGGTGTCACATCTGCAAGGCCATTGCAGATGTGGTGGTGCCCTACACACCTGTGTGGGCAACCAGCTCAAGCTCCCTCAGGATGTGCTCAGTCACTTACTGCATGTCTGTATTTTCATCTACCAGATGAATCTTGTTCATGAGGGATGAAATCTCTTACCTCTGTGGAACTCTGAAGGAGCAGGTCATTGCTGTGCTGCTGTCCCCAGCAATCCCACACTTGTCACTCTGTTTTTTTCTTTAATGAAACTGGTCAGAAGAGAATCATGGCTTTACTGTGCCTCCCCCTCTGCCTGGGATAAGACACGTTTCCAGGGGAGCACGGGGGACATTAGCCTGTCTCCTGCCCTGTTGAACCTGTTTGAGGTTACCAAAGGGAGCCTGGGCACAGGAACTATCGATCCTATTCCCTTTTTCCCCTGACGTGGAGACTCTGAAGCTTCCACTAGCCCATTACTGTCCAGTGAGGGTTCTGGTTTCCCATAGTTCAGAGGGGTATTAGAAGTGGCAGAAGCTGTCTGGATGAGAAGCAAAGAAGAGATATAGCTGGAGGGCAGCTATTACATCCAAAAAGATGATGAAGAAGAAAAAAAAAAAAAAAAAGAAAAAAACTAATAAAGCGCTAGCAAACTTCCTGGGGGAATGGAAAGAAGGGAAATAGACTTTCAAAGAACAGATGTGACATGCAAGGCAAGCACTTGCAAAGATACACTTTCATTCAGCAAGTAGTTGCATCCATTTATGATATTCCTGTCCTCCGGCTGTTTGTAACCATGCCGTGGCTGGACAAGGGGCCAGCAGGACGGAGCACGCTGGACATCCCATCATCTCTTCAGTATGAACTCTGATTGCTCTGCTTAAGCTGCCTCCTGCAGCAGCTCAAACCTACCCCCAGACTTTGCCCAGAGGCATCTCAGGACGGCCTTTTTGTTCCTCTTATGCAGTCCTGGGAGCCACAAAGTCTCCCAGAAGGGCCCAAGCGATGAGCTGGAAAGAGCTGGTCCTAACTTTCTTGTTTGCTTTCCAAGGACATGCATGATGAGTCTGTAGCGTCCTGGGCTCTGACCACAGGACCCTCTGCACTGCCTGTGGCACAGCGATGCTGCCTTTGCCTGAGCTTTGACATCGGTTGTGATATACCACATCCTGCCCGGCCTCCAGGATGCCACCAAGCACTGGTTTCTTAACTTCAGAGCTGTCCAGATGGTTAGAGATAATGTACGAGCAATAATAGATCACTTTGTGTCGCCGATCAGTATTTATTTCCCTTACTTCTTCCCTAAATTGTGAGTTCTTGAAAGTGTTGTCATGACTACTGAGGAGTGAACTCGACTCACTTCAGCAGCCTTTGTTCCCTCCAAGTGAGCTGATCTAAAATTTGTCAAAGCTCTCTTGTCACTGGCTGCAAAAATATTGTATCTCTTTCTTGAGAGGAGCTTCTTTTGCAAGTCTCTCTCCGCTGTATAGAAAGGGCATAGCAACAGTCCAAGCCTGCCATAATGCAGTGATTTTAATGCCCCTGGGTGCTCTCAGCAAATAATTCTTGAATTGTTCCCTTGTTTCCAGCAATCATTCTGCCACATACCAAAAGGTCAATCTTCTATGAGGTCTTCCGTAATCTCTCCACTCAGATGTGTTACAATATTTTCTGATCAATGGTTAAAATTGGCGTCTTTTTATTTTAATGGAACCTACACCGGAGAATAAATTCCAAAAAGGTTTTCAGGAGCACTGAAATGTATATCATGGTTTTGGCTCAAATTAATGCATGACATAATTCCACTAAAATCAATGAAATTGTACTCTGGGATGCTTCTTGACTGCTGATGTTAAAGCTATATGGCTATAGTTTATTGCTACTTATTGCTTACCCTTAATCTGTTTTAATATGATCTGAGTCCTCAGTCTGTCATGAGGAATTCCCAAGGGCTTCATGGGTGTTCGAGCAACTCGTGTTGAAATCGATGGACAGAAGTGAAGAGAGGAGTAAGTGGTAAGTATTGCCTGGGTAAGTATTTAGGTTCCTAATCTCACTGTGATATCAGTACATGTGGGAAACAAGAATATGCTCTCCCGAGAAGCATAGAGTCAAAAGAGATGATGTAGAGCTGTGGCAGATATTGATTTCTATAGCTATCAATATTAAGAAAAATCTGGTTTGCTACTAGGAAAGCTACTTAGACTACAGATTTCTCATGATTCAATAGACAACCCTTTCACAATTCTTAAAATAATAGTTATTAAATTCAAATGTGCAGAAAAAAAAAAAAAGAGATGTGCAAATACAGAATTGAGGAGGAACAAGGCGAGATAGAGGTCAGAACAGTTTGCAAGACTGAATCGCTCTCTGTCACAATGATGCTTACATCACCACTCTCCAAGAAGGTGCATTGTTCCTACTGCAAAAAGGCTTTGGGAAATGTTATACCTTGAAATGGCAGTTTAGATCTCTGCAGAACAGATGAAACCCCCTTGGCAAATTCTCTTGAATTTAATGGGGATAATATAAGTTAAATCTCATTCTACAAAAAGATGAGTAGAAAGAAGAACATGCCTTTACTTCTATGTTTTCTTGTAGTGTTTTAGTTCCCTGGACATATATATCATAATAACCTCCTTTAGCTTATTGTACCCAAAGATTTGTTTTCTTTTGGACTTCATGGTTTTCAAATGTGTGTTATTATTATTACCTCTGATCCAGCTATTGACTTAAGCATATTTGCAGAGGAAAAAAAATTTCTTCATAGCTTACTTCTACAGTTGCTTATTCATTTTGTTGTTGCTACTATTTTTTCTTTACTGAAGAGCTTTTCATTGAATGATTTCTGATTCCAAAACTGGCCACAAATGGGTTCATAAAGTTGATGTGTTAAAAGAATACCTTGCCTCACTGAAGGTCTGAAGTCTTTTTACAGTGCATTAATCCTGTCAGGATCTGAGTTACATGATATATATCAGAAAAGCAAGCATCACTCACTATTAACTGCACGAGGATTGGAAATGGCAGTTTTGTAACGCTCTGAATGGCCTTGGAGGCTGGTGTTGCAACACCTAACATACAAGTGAAAATTTCACTTGGATGTTCAGTTGAAAGACAGTTCAGAAATACTCCCCAGCACCAACCATTGCGTCAGGTACAGTAGAGAATCTGCAAACTCTTCTGATTTCTAACTGACTCATCTTGCAAGCTGAAATGATCTACTGCTCATCATCACCATGGCATCTGCCTTCACCTGTTCTTCAGTCTTGGGACAGGTCTTGAATTTAAGTAAGAAGAAGAAGAAAATGCTTTCCCATCCCAGGAGAAGTGATGATTTCAAAAATACTCCCCATCTTTTTGAAGGCAAAATGGATTCTCTGATGTTCGATGCAAACTCACACCTCTCCCAGATGATGAATGAGATGATGACTGAGGGGGACATGGTGGTGGAACCTGAGAGTGAAGTCTCCACTCTGCATCCAAGCTTTGCTCCTCTTCCTTGCCTCAAGTTTGGAGGAATACACAGACTGTGATCCCACCCCAAACCTGTCTCTTTTTTGGAGAGTACAGCATTACCAAATTTGTCCTACTCGGAAAAGTGCAGCTTTGATGGCATTCCCTTTGCATTTATACCCACCAGTGATTCCTCTGAGTCAAAAAAGGAAAGTTAAGACTATGTATTGAGGAAGAAACATTTCCCACATGAGGACAGTCGAGAAGTGGAACATGTTGCCCACAGAACTTGTGCCTTCTCCAACCTTGGACATTTTCAAGACCAGACTAGATAAAGCCCTGAGCAACCTGGTCCAGACATACAGCCGACCCTACTTTGAGCAGGAGGTTGGACTAGAGACCTCCTGAGGTCCCTTCCAACCAGAATCAGCCTACATTTCAATGATACTATGACCCTGTGGTCTCGTTAGGGAGTAGCCCAGTGGTTCCAGGAGTTTCCAAGGTTGTAAAGAGGAATCTTCCTGTGAGGAAGTTGAAGGTACAGACACGGGGCCTCTGACCTGTTGTCCATCAGGACAACCTCTTTGCAGCCCTTGGGCTTCTTCAAACCTTTCAGCCTGCAATGCTTCCTTTCTCTTGAGGATTCTTTGCTTTTTTCTCCTAAAATGCACTGGTAATGGAACCATTGGTGAGGACTGTAATGGCTGGGAAGAGATTTCTCTTCTCAGCACTTACCTCTTGCATAAAACTGTGGAAAATCATTCCCACTTGCTTTCCTTCTCTGCTCTCTTCTTTTAAAGTAGAGACAATTTAGAGCTGCAATATTTGTAAATGATTTAGCCCTGTGCCATACCAAGCCACTAAAATAATCATCAGTTCTCCCCCAGCTTAGGACTTCAAGACAATGGGGATTTGGACATGGGGTAGGCTGGTCTTTTGAACTCCCTGATGTCTTATCCTCCCCCACCTCCTTCCCTCTGCGGGAAAATTCAGTAATTCACCTGCCCCCATTTCTGGATGTATTCTCAGGCACTGAAGAGTTTGACCACTCACTGTTAATCAATAAAGTTGGAGTGTAGCCATCAGCCTATTACTGTTTCAAGCTCCTTCAAAGCAAAAAACGTCTGGAAAAAATGAAAGGCAGAGATGAAATACATACATTTCTCTGGTAATATTTCAGAGGCAAGGGCACAGCAGTAGCTTTCTTTTTTAAGCCTGTACCCTATATATAAAATATATTTGAGGGATTTGGAGAATGAAGAAAAATTAAAATAATTAAGGAGCTGACAGAATTGATTTAGAGAATGAGGAAAGAGGCAAAGAATTCAACATGTTCAATGTGGTGGAGCACGTCTGGCAGGGATGCGAGAGCTGTCTGGAAGTGACCTGAGCATGGCAGCGTGAGTCCCCATCTAACCAACCCCTGGCTCTGCTCCAGGGAGATGCTGGGCCAACACGATTACACCTGCGCCCAGGGCTGCTCTGAACCGGTGGGAAACCAGGTTTGGCTGCAGTGGTCTCCTGAAGATGCCAAGACCCGTCGTAAGGAGTGCTGTGGTCCAGGGGTTAGAGCTTTCCAAAATTAAAGTCAGTCCAGGGCTCAAGCTTGGGTTCTGGTCCCTCAGGGAGGTTTTCAGGTGTCCTGTGTAGACAGTCTCCATGTGGGCAAGGTCTCTCAGAGCAGTCAAAGAAAAGGATGTAAAATTCCTGACAACAGGTTGAAAGAGGGAGCAGTTTTCATTGGCACGATGGCATCTTGGCCTGCCTGGCCTGTGCCCAGAGCTGGCTGAACCTGTACCACTCACTTTCCTCCAGGTGACATCAAACCTTCACCTGTAGGGACATCAGCAAGAGACAGAAGCTGAGAGAACTTGGACTAAGCAAGTCAGGGATGTGTAAAACCTGTAGCCATTGCAGCAGGGTGGTTATTTTAAGAAGCGTGGCAATTACTGTAAACATGTCTGTGCTGGAGTCAGCAGATGGAAGATGCATAATTTATAACAGGAGTGACCAGACTAAGGTTTTTCCATCTGCCTTTCAAGTGCAGCAGTAGGACAAATCTGCTCACATCAGATAAGACTCATCCGGTAGCTTCACCTCCAACGGGCAAGCTGTGCAAGCCCAGACCTTCAGAGGTTCTCCTCTCTGAAAAAGGGCAATCTTCTCTTTTCCATTTCATGTACCTCTTCATTCATTCCAGTAGTAAGAATCCTAACTCACCATCAGGAGCCCTGTCCTTGTTTGGATTAAGAGCCCAGCAAAAATAGCATTTGATGTTTCCCAGGGAGCAACTTTACTCTGCATCTCCACTGTGACGGTCAAGAGTCCTTCACAGAAGCTAACTTAATTTCAGTACACTTAAGCAGTCCTTTCTCTTCTGCAAAAGCTAATTTAGTTACATGCATTTCACTGCAGATGAGCATGCACTTTATTGCACATGAACCATTCAGATGAGCTTTGACACAGGAGATGGCTGGACATCTTTCACTGAAATACCTGGATTTTTCCTGTGGAAAATGTTGGGTTACACCAAAGAAAGCTTATATTCCAAAGCTTCCAATGAAAGCAACTTGAAATTTTTTTTTAATGAGGAATATTTTCTGTGGAAGGCATTTAAATACACAACTTAGGACATCCCAAAGCTCTGTTTAGGTGTACTTTTTGAATGCCTTTTGGATTATTTCATGACACAATACGCCGCTGAATCAAAACCTCTAAATGCCCTGATCATGTCCACACCATGCTGTGCTGTGCGCTAGCACCAGACCCCAAACAAGCCAGCTAAGACCAGAGCTCCTCCGCAGAAATGCTGCAAAGACAGAAAAGCTCCAAGCTCCAAGGACTTCTCACCTAATGGGAGAAACAGCAAGACAGAGATATGGATGTGGAGAGGGCTTGGAAGAGAAAGCTGGTGGGATCTCCACCCTTGGAGATTTTTAAGACTGCGACAGACAAAGCCCTTATCAACATGATCCAGCACTGGGGGTAGTCCTGCTTTGAGCAGGAGGTTAGATTCAAGATTTCCAGAGGTCCCATTCAACCATTGCCTCTCTGAATTTCTCCAGACCCTCTTTTTACTCAGTCTAATAAGCATTTGGACACCAAAGATGCCATTTCTGTAGTGATAAGTTTCACACATTTAACTTCAGGTGGGATTTTTGCTCGCCTCCCTTAGTGAGATCAGCCCACATTTTCCTTTATTTGCAATGTATGCCTCTGTCCCAAGGAAGTGCTTTTCTTCTAATGTGATTAGGAGCAGCACCCCGCAAGCCGGCTGCCAGGTACCCATTGGCAAGCTGCCTAGAAAGCAAAAAATTGGGGTGGAAAAGTGGATTTTCCAGTGGCGAGAGTGAACTGCAAGCTGGTCTCACTTTAAAATGTTTGCACAGCTGAAATATCTGTAGCATAAGAGATTCAGAGAAGTGATTCCTCCTCCTCTTCACCCTGCTGCAAGTATGTATTTTTCATTAAGTGAGTTTATGAAGGTCGTTGCTCACTCCAGATCAGTTTGGCTACTTGAAAGCTGCCGTAGGCTATGATCCTTCTTATGCCTTTTGCAGCTACTCAGCCATCTGGACAGCCCGAAAGGGGCATCTGTTCACTCTGGTTTCTTGCTGGGATGGGGATGCTCCTCTGTCAGCTGAAAGCCAGCAGAATTTGTCCTGTCATTTTGACTCCACAGCATGATCCCTCAAAACTAGCATCATGTGAAAGGTTTGGTCACTAACAGGATGTTGAAAGTGCACTGGAAAAGCTGGAAGTCTCCTCCTGAAGTCAAAAGCATGGGCAGGGACAGAGTTACCAGTAAATGCTTTGCCAGCAGGTGGAGAAGGACTGGGCAGAGTACCACCATCCTGAGAGCAGAACTGCTGTCACGGGTCTAAAGGATGTCCCAACAAGATGATCCCATGGGCTTATGTAACCTGCATATGGCTGGCATGGAAATGGGGCAGAAGGAGGAAAGGCACGTACATTAGTGAAGACAGGTGACCCTATGAGAAGCCTGAGTTCACCAAAAGAGTTATGTAGAGCTGCAAGAAAGGTCTATAGCATCTGCTCAGGAGCAGGACCCATTCTTAGTTGCTCCTTTGTAGGTTTTTTTCAAATCTATTTCTGATCCCTGCTCCCAGAGAGCGCCTTAAATATTCACAGCCAGCTCTAAGGATTTTCCCAGCCTTCAGTGCTTCCTAACTACCAAACTAAATCCTTTTCCTTTCTTCCCTTCCCTTCCCTTCCCTTCCCTTCCCTTCCCTTCCCTTCCCTTCCCTTCCCTTCCCTTCCCTTCCCTTCC
>JANZLQ010000056.1:44696827-44770376 GCA_026212715.1 Elanus axillaris | reverse complement strand
CCCCCCCTCTTTTGGCATGCTGAGGTCAAGTAGGTCATCACCTTGGGAAGGCAGCTTAAAAAAAAAATAAATCTTTCACATTTTCTTCCTGGATTTGTATGCCTCCAGAGAAAAACTTCTTTGTGACTTGTGGTCAATTTAAAAAGTTCTTCCACAGGACCATGACTTTTCCAATTACCTACTGTTCTGCCATCACAGTTTTATTGAACTCCTTCTCTCTTCAGGTCTCCCTCTGGGGTGCATTCACCACTTCTTTGATTCAAGGATCTCTGTATTTGCCTTGCACGTGATTTGCACAATGCTGGACTGAAAGACACCTTGAATAGGACTATTGTACTCATGAGATTTCACTCAAAACATACATTTTTGAAGGTTGGCATGAACTCAAAATGTGGTATACAGCATCAAATCATGGTTGAGCTCTTGGTAAGAGAGGTCTTCTCCAAGCCAAAGCTATTTATGTGGAATAATGAACATAAAACAAAGCAAACTGTGGACTCACAGGCACTGGCTGGTTGTAGATATAAGTAATAAGTCCAGATGTGTGCGCTCAGATCAGCTTAAACCAACGCATTCCTTGACCAATTTTTGTTTCCTCCTTCAAAAAGAAATGAAGACATGAAGTTTGGATGAAATCTCTGTCCATCTGTCCGTCCTGGACCTTTTGAACCTGGTGGACCACAAAGTTTTCAACAAAATATCGCAGACAAGGAAAAGGGCCTTAGAGAAGACAGTGTCCTGGGACTTGGCAGGCACAGTGGCTGGTGAAGGAGAGAAACCCTCTTTAGCCCTCAGCTCATGTTTGCTTCAACAGCATTAACCACTGATAAAATTTGGTTCTCGCTGTTCTGAGTTAGTTAAAAGCAGCAGTTGCTGCAGGGGGGAAGTAACACTGGAGAAGCGGCATCTTGTGAAACGTGCACAGATTTTAAATTTCTCTTTATCCTCCAAGTGGCAAAGGATGAATCATATTTTTTTGGGGGGAGGGTTTGCTTTTGCTTTTAAAGAGGAAAGGGCATGTGGTTCTCCCATGGCAGCAGGACTCTGGGGAGAGGGAGGCAGGTTCAAATCCCTGAGAAGAATTTATCTTCTTCAGCAAAAAAATTCCAAATTTTGCCTGAATACAGGCAGGACCGAGACCGCTACAAATTCTCCTCGGAAGCCCTTTTTGCAAAGCTGCTTTCATTTCCAAGCTATTTTGGAGATATGAAAGTACCAGGAGGATATTTTCAGCCTAACATGAAAGCATCATTTTTTTTCAAGCAGAGAAAAACTATTTGATTGGGATTTTTTTCTTTTCTCTGCACTGCCCAAGGAACATGCCGTCATGTCGTCCCCATGCCAAACCTTCCTAATTTACATGTATTTTCTGGAGGGGATTGACTAAGCGTTCCATTACTCAACAGCATCTTGGCTTCTGCACAAAACCACTACAAGGTTGAGAGGACTAATAACATACAAGGTTATACTGAATGGGGGCAGAGAAGTTGCTGTCGGCTGAAGGTGACTTTGTTTTCCACCCTAATCTTGCTAAATAAATTAATGAATATTAATTTAGCTATTTTCAGTGGATCCCAGGAAGGATTCTTCCTAGATGGGATGTTATGAACTGATCCAGCACGGCTGCAAATAAATGCCTTGTGCTTCAAAATGTATTGATTTTTGTCACTTGACCCTTTTTCTGCCTGGAAAGCATCCCACCAGGTCCTGAACTCTGCTACCTCCTGGCAGAAAAACTTCAATATGAGTTGTAATAAACACAATTATTTTTGGCTTCATTGTATTTCTAAGAGAGCCACAAACATAAAGTCAGGTATAAAACCCCAGGATTTCCGAGACAGATGAAATAGAAAAGCACCACGTGTGGCAAATACAGTCTGACAGCTGCAAAATAAATAATTCCTGGCTATCAAGGAATCAGAGCAGAAATCAAGCTATAGCCATAATCTCTGGGTTGTAACAAAAAGGACTTAAGAAGCTCAGAAAGGGAGTTTATCACCACATTGCACATTTTCCATCTTTGCTGTCAGATGAAGCAAACTACTGTCCACAGCCATCCCTGTTCCCAGGGTGTCCCAGGCTGAGATAACTTTTATTCAATCTCCCTGCCATGGCAGTAACAGCTGTTCTGCATCTCCTTAATCTGGCTGACACAATGAAAGACCAAGTGCCTTTAATTAACAAGGAGGGAATAGGATGAATTAAACCTTAAGGTCTGAGTCATTAACAATTGAAAGCATTTAGACAAGTCTTTTTTCTTGCAGCATGGTGTTATTATTAATTATAATGATCAAGCGGGCAGATATTCCTCAGGATCCATAGCAAGGTATTAAATATTGCAGGGGAATAAGCATGCATTTTCAATCCACAAGAAAGGCTTAGAATGATACTGGTCCCTTTAGGTCCTGGGGCAAAGCATCAATGTGCCCGCTCCCAACTTTTGCCAATCCCTCTGGCTGCTGGGGAGGAGAAGTCCTGCTCCCACCAATCTCATGGTCAGCGAAACACGCAGATATTGTGCTCCATGTTTAATCAACATGTCAAGCATGGGAAGTGCCTTCCTTCAGAGATTTGCTCAGCTTTACAGCTAGATGGCAAAGCATGGTGTGCACACAGGCAAGGTGCCGGAGGCAAGGGTTGGGTGAGCAAGGAAGGGATCATGCTTTGCTCTTGCTCCCAGAGTACTGGGAAACTCCTGTCTCAACCATCTTTGACCTGGAGTCCGGCGCTGATGGAGCCAGGAGCTAAAACCTGTGCGGTTCGGAGATTTAGAGTATTTGATCTGTGGGTCCCACCAGCAGAGGTTGAAATGGAACCTGATCATGACTTGCAGATTGTGTTTGTTACGTTGGACCTGTACTAATTCTTCACTGCATCACTTGGCTGCAGGAAAAGGTGCAGTTTTGCCCACTGATTATATGACTTTAGTGAAGAGGCGTTGTTGGGAAGCGTGCACCTAGCAGTTGTACATTCCTGCTTTGCGTATCTTACTCAAAAGCTTCAGCATTAATCAGTCACCATTTTATGATTGGGAATGAGCTTTCCACAGGGATCAAGATGGCCCTTGTGGTTCCTGGTATAGCCCAGGGAGGGCTGGACTTCCTAGGATAACTGGGCATTGTCTCTAAAGGGTGTCCCTTGGACTGTGACAACAGCATGGATTTCTTCTCTTTTCCTGCAGCACACGGTGTGTCATCATGGCTTTTCCTCTTCCATGCAGAAGAATGATATTTTGTCCAAGTACCATTTTCACTGCAGCACCTGCTTTCTGGAACGACAGACTGCTGATGCTGTGCGGCAGCCACCCAATACTCGGTTGCTTTCACACCACCCTGGTGACAGCACTGTCAGCAATGTCTCATGGAAATCTTCCTCCTCGTGTTCAACCCATCTTGTGCTGGACCAAAGCTGGGGTTAGAGTAGCTTCTTCTCCTGAGGTCTCCTCTCCATCCCTCTTCCCAACACCAACACCTCTTCCAGTCTGAACACTACTTCTCCATGAGAGACTAAGGTCAGACTAGCAGGTCTGTAGCTGCCTGGATCATTTTTTTTCCATCCCTTAGACAGAGATGCTACTTGCTGTTCTCCAGTTATACTCCATCCTTGTGTTTGACTTTAATTCAGATTCATATTACTACCTCAGATTTGGGGTGTTTCAGTATTCAAGAACAGGATTATCTATCCCAAACAGAGCTGACCTTTCACCCTCAGACTAGTAATTCCCATTACCCACATTTTCTCCAGGTTTCAGAGAGACAACAGTGAGTATTTATTTGGTCCATACATCTGTTCATCTCCACTTGGGCTCTACCACTTATTTTCCCTATCCTCATATTCTTATATTCCCAATTACCTTTCCAAAGCTCCGCTTTGTCCAGTGAAGTCTGGACCTGTCACCCAGGTACCCATTTTCAGAGATTTTCCAATATGCAGTAAAGCATTTTGAAAAACTGTTTGTGGTCTCACTGACTTGAATTTCTCAGCGCTGCTCCTTAAGGAACCTCAGTTTGGAGTCCTGCTTTGCCTCTACCACCCAGCTTGATCTGAACTGACATATGCATTGGTTCCAAGCTCATTTTTGGTCATGGCCTCTAAAACCCCTTCTTTTCTTTCCAAAATAAAGTCTGAGACACCTTCACCTCTGTGAATCATTGCATTATTATGTGCCTTGCCTCATTACACGTTATACCAGTAATCTCTCTCTCAGCTGAAAATTCCACTGTCAATGATTTTGTATTGTGGCTGGGTCATTGGCAAAAATGACATGGCCAGAAAGAGCCCTTCAAGAGGACACACAAAGTCCACGTGTTCTTTCGGCAGCAGCTCTGCACTGATTTTGGCCAGGAAGCCAAGGAGCAAATCCGTGACCCATCCCTTCCCTTGTAGCGTTGGGGTTGGAGAATGACCCATGAGTTTTGGACAGGCAGAACCATACAACGTTCCTGCACCAAGTGACATGCTCAGCTTGGCTTCCCAACATTGCCTCCTCCTTTCACCCACCCACCCACTCACACTCCATTTATTTAAGCCCCCAGAGAACAAACCAGGAGAGAAAAAAAAATTATCTCTGAAGCAGCGCAGAAAAAGCAAAGCGATTCTGACCAGAAAGTTTGCAGAGCGCAGGAAGGGTTGTGGTTAGGACCGCACCGGAGGATGCTTACTGCCTCTCCACCACTTATCTCATCGAGGCAGAGCTATCACACCTCTCCCACACACCAGCCCTCCTGCAGCCCGCCAGGGTCTGAAGCACAAAATGGCCTCAAACTTAAAAGGGAATTATTTATTTATCCTGCTGCGAGATGTTTTTAATTAAGGTTGCAGCCAGAACTCAGCCTGGTATTCATAACTGGCGTTAAGATGCCTAATTATCGATTCAAAAGCCTATGAAATTTGGATGGGCTGTTCTGCAAAGTGCTGCTATTATTGTAATTAAATTGGGTAGAATAAAATTTCTGGAGTGATGTCCTCACTCAGAAGGACTCAGTGACCCATTGACTCTCCAGCTGACCCTTCAGGGATCAGGAAGGTCTTGAAGGTCTTAAGCCTCTGGCTCCTGGAGTCACGGAAACATCCACTAACATGAAAATAACAACAGCTGAGTGCTCTGGATTACAGGGAAGGGTGCAACACCATCTCCAGGTCCAAGGTTCACAAAGCAAAGTAAAAAAAGATGAATTATTCCTGTATCTGGGAGGGGTTGCTTGTCTTTGGAGCCAGTCTCAGTTGCTTGGTGTGTTTGACTCATGGCTTGAAGCTCCATGATTGGTACTATCAAACATCTTAAGAGGAGCGTGCAGGAATATACTCAGTCCAAAAATGTCACGAGACCTATTCCTGGCTTGAATATGGAGGAGTGGGGATATAATTCTAGCCCACTCTGAAGCACATTTCATCAGGCGAGGTTTTCTTTCTCCTGCAAGCCTCTTTTTCCATTTTGATGTGATTTTAAAAAATACATAATCTAAACTGTTGTAGAAATTTCTCATCTGTTTGAAAACCACAATGAGCAAATATTTTAGGAACAGTTGCTATAAGAAAAAAAGCTGTGAAAAAAAGAAAAAGCAAGGATTTTCTTCAGGGGAAAAAAACGCCTCTTCACCTGAAGTCCATGGGTTTTGGCCTTTTTCTTAAGTAAGGGAAAGAAGACATGGTTCAGAAAAAGCTGAACATTCAAAGAGGTGTGAAATGAGATGGCGTGAGAATTTGCCTCGTACTGACTCTTTTAAAGTCTCGACTTACCTAATAGCTCTGTTTCTTTTCAGCTAGGAGAGTGAGGAAACAATTTGTACAAATGATTGCTTGGAGAAAGGCCACGGCAATTTGTATATGCTAATCAGGTTGTACCTGCCAATCATATCTTATTTTCAGTAGTATCTGTGGTTTGCAAATGCAGAGAGTCAGAGCAGGGTACCTATTCATAGATGCAGGCCAAAATAGATTTATTTTCTCTGGTCAGAGCATCACAAAAGCATCCTCCTTACAATTATGCAACCCTTTGCTATTAGCAGTGATTCATGGATACCAGCCAGAATAAATATATAAATAGATAAAGCTGATCTCTAGGACATGCCTGAGTCACCTGGAAGCCGACCTTTTCTTTTGGGGGACAGTATGACCCAGCTTTTCCCTTTGCCTGTTGTACGACTGTGAAAATAAGATTTGTATGTGTCTCTGCCTGCCGCAATCTGTAAAATAGCATTTGTAATGTTGCAAGGATATGCGTGGCCAGAATTAATATCAAGGCAGAACAGCTCTAATCTTCCAACTCAGCCATACCTTTCTGGCTCATTTTGCATTTCAGCTGAGTCATGTTAAATGGGCCAAATTTTTGACAGGGCTAAGTGCCAGCAGCTCCCACTGACGCTAATAGGCTCAGCAGATGCTCAGCGCTTTGGAAACCGGGGCCCCGAGGTGTGACGTTGGGCAGAAAGGGAAAATTATTGCATCCTTCTGAGCTGTTGGTGGCACTGGAGCAGACGTTGGGTAACTCAGCAGGGCATTGCTGGGCAGGGATGGTCCCCTTCGTCATGGTGCGACAAGGCTGCTGTGGCTTTGTGGGCACCTCCAGGGACGTTGGGCATGACTATTCATCAGCCGTAAGAGATGTCCCACAGCCCTGCCAGCTTGGGGCAGCTGCAAGTGCAGGACAGATGCTTGTGGTTTGGCAGATGAAAAGCAGTGTACGTAGGAGCATTGAGTCAGGGTCCAGGTCTGGGGTGGATCGGGTGGCATAGACCCTGTGAGGACACCAAAGAGAGGGTCCTTGCTGCTCTGACCGTGGCGCAGAGCCCTGGGAACTCACGTCCAGCTGGCTTGGTGTTCCCAAAGCTGTTAACTTTCTGCATTTCCTTATTTTCTTCCCTTTTTTAAAGAGCAGAGTGCTGCCAGAGGTGAAGAGAGGAGGCTTAGAGGGAGATCAGTGGGATCTGCCTGGGATAACCAGGGTTCAGGCTTTATGAGCTTTTGAAGAGCAGCAAATAGAGCCACATGTGAGGGTCTGTGAAGGCTCTCACCCACGGCTGCGGGGTGATTTGATCCTTTCTGTTGCTGACGTGAGAAGCCATGGTGACTCCAGAGCTCAGCGATGGACCAGCACCTGGATAAAGGTGACCTCCCCAAAACGGAGAGGTGAGTATCGCACATGGCAGTGATGGGCAACAGCATGAAACTGTCCCAGCGGCATTGGTTTGGGAAAGCTGCCAGTAAATTCTTTCCCTGGAGCAGTTTAACTCCAGCAGAAATGCCAAGGAAAACATCAGCAGCATGGGAAGACTGGCCAAAAGCCTGGGGAGACCCCTCCCTTTATCCTGCTAGTGGTACTGCTTCCATATGTGTAATCATCCATCACATGGGCTTTCCAAGTGGTAAAAATTAATTTGCTCACCCATACAAGTTGTTGATTTTCTCTTGAGCTGAAGGAGCAAGAAGCCATGTATTTTTTGGAGCTGCTTGAGCAAGATTCCAGCTGCTTATCTGTGTCCAAGAGCAGCTATTTATGAAATTTTTAAGTACGGATTCTTACTTTAAGTTTCTGCTGCTTTTCAGAGCGTGGCCACAAGTCGTGGTCAAAAGTGAACTCTTCTCTTTATTGGAATGCAAAAAGCCAAGCTTTGGAGTTGAAATCTCAGCTAATGCAGCAGCCGCAACAGCAAGAATTGAGTCCGTACTCCACATGAGTGGCCAGCCAGGTACATTTTGCACCTCCCTTAGCCTGCTCCTTTCCATCGAGGGATTTCAAAGCATATTGCAAAGAGAAGTCTTGCGAGCCCCATGGCAAGCTTGGCCAGGGCTAGTAGCCGCTCTTGATCAAACACTTATCCAATATTCAGGATCTTGCTGTCTCTTCTGGAGTGGGATAAATTAGCTATTAGAAGGGGTCTGTCAGAAATATCCACACAAGCAAAATATGGATGAAAATGTTTCCCTGGTTGTGAAGGAGCTGGGACAAAGGCAGGTTTTTCTATCAGTGCTCCAAGACTCATTTTTTCCCCCATTTTTTCTCCTCTCTCTCACCTCTGGGTCCTACTGAAGATGAGTCTCTTCCTGGCCTCTGGTTTCCAACCCGGAGTTCTCTCCCGCATGCACAGTTCCCTTCACAGCCATACCCAGCCCGGCTCCACCACCCACTCTGCACTCTGTCCTCTCCAATTGCTGCTCTCTCCTTGACGGCCCTTGTTCCTTCAGGTATCCTAACCCAAGTGGGACCGGCTTTCTCTGAGAGATACAGTAGCTCCTTTCTCTGAGAGATGAGCTTTCACACCGTATCCATCACAGCCTTATTTCTGCCACAGACTTGCTTTTCTTTGTATGGACGATGTTTGCAGTTCCTCACCCAACTTAACCAATGCCCAAGAAATGTCCCAGTTGCTTGTGGAAATCACAAATACCTGAGTTGCGTGGTTTACATTAAAAATACTGGGTGAAATTCTGTGAACTTGGAACTTGTGGAAAGACAGATAAAGTTTAGGCTAGAAAAAATGTTTGCAATTTTACATGAGATGCTTCTCTGGTGCTAGCACGATTACATCTCTTTAGTGGCCATCTTCATCAGGGACCCCACGGCTTGGCTAAAGGACTATTGTATGAACTCGACAGTCATATTTCAGCCACAGCTGGCACCCAGGATCCAAAATATTTGAAATTATCTGCAGGGAGAGAAGAGGAGGGGGATGAAGTTGGGTATCCAGATTAATCCTCAGCTGGAAAAACCCACAGAAATGAGGTTGCTCAGCTCTCAGACCCAGACACACAGGCATCCAAAATGTGGACACAAAGGGCTACCCTGTTAACCATAAATACAGTTTTACCATGCCACAGCCTTGCCCCTCTCTGTATTTATGAAGCCATACGATGTTTTTCCAGAGACTTCGTCTTTCCTCCCATCTCATCATTAATCACCAGGCACCCAAGACAAATCTCCAGTGGCAGACGCTTCCTGCCACTTCAGACATCTCCTGGCACTTTGTGGCATGGCCCGTAGAGCTCTGCCCTTTCAGAGTATCTCTGCTGAGACAAGTTAAGCCCCCCAATGGGAAATGCATCCATTATTATCATGACTGGCTCTGACAAGAGACTTTTCTGGACTATTTTGATGTCGTGGAGCATGCCTTGTTGCAAGGACAAGATGGGAAAGGAGTGAGGGAGAAAGATGTTTGCATCTCAAATATGAGTCATATGAGCCCGTATGACCCAGCTCGCCTCTCCAGGCCTGTCTTTACCTGTCAGCTGGATTTTGCTTGTTACAGTGCAAAGCTGGCCTCCGAGGGTTTGGGTCTGCAAACAAAAATACAACAAAACCAACAACAACAACACAGCAACTCACATCTCAGACAACTAATGCTACAGGGAGGAGGACAAAAATAGGGGAGGGAACCTTTTTTTGCTTGTCTGGAAAGATTTATTTATAGCTCTGGCATGGCTGTGCAAGGACAGGGCTATGTCCAGCCCAACCAAAGAAGCTGAAACCAGGTGAGAATGTTTCTTCAAGTTTTGGGACTAACCACATCAGCTTTGCCAAATATGCAAAGTCTCTATCCAATAGCGAGCACTCAAGAATGGTGGTTTGCTCCACAGTTTGTGTCTTCACCCCAATGTTCAAGCACATCCTTGGAGACTGAAAACCAGCCCACAATCCAACAAGGAGGGGCATCTTCATGACAGCTCCCCACTTCTGGAATAAGTCTCTTGGGAATCCCCTGTTGCTGCATTTTGGCAATACTACTTGTTGGGTTTTGCACTGCCATGTGCTGGGGATAGGATGAGGATGGGGTGGGGCAGGTGGGATTAATACATGGACAAATGCATTTTTGCTTCCTCTCTCCTTCTCTTGTATTTGCCTTATTCATCCTTAGGGCACCCTTAACTTAATTTGTTAAAGATTGAAGGATTTTTGAGGAAGGATTCCACTATTCGTACCTCATGTTTTTCCTCAGTCATCTGCTGTTGGTCACTGCCAGATCATGGACAATTCTGACTCTCAGCATGGCCCAATTTGGCATCAGCATGGTTTTACCTTAGAATTTTGTACATCTTCAGAGCATCTGTCTCATGAGATCACAAGGTTTCATAAATCTGCAGGGTCTGCAGTATTCCCCAAAGAGGGACTGAGCATAGACCTGCCTGCTCCTCCACAGGTATTTATTTTAGAGGTAGAGCTCCCTGATGTAGAGCAATTGATAAGGGCTCGTGACGGTAAGGTGCCATGGTCACAAAGGAGTTTGACTGATGTAAACGTTGACATGTCATGGCCAAGGCCATGAGCTGGTACAGGGAACCAGGCGGTACCCAGCGACGGGCTGCAGGCGTGGGTCCCAGAGGGAGCTGTCCATCGTCTCCACCACAGGACAAGCGGGCACCTCCAGGAGGTATTCACACCATCCGAAGGTAAACCCTGAGAAGAAAGAAGAGTCACCCTCCAGAGGGACTCGTCTCCTTTGACCTGGGTGTCCTTCACCTCAGACACCTACATTTAGAGTCCCTCCAAAAGATGCAGCCATACCTAGCATGGCCCAGTATGGCTCTTTCTGCCACAGGACCTTCTTTCTGTCCCCCAGCTAAGAATTTGTATTTCAGTCATGATTCCTGGTCCCTGTGTGCTGTTTTCCCACAGCACACAGTAAGTGATTTTTTTCAAGTCCTCAAGAGGCCCACCCAGAAATGCTGGGATATATGTTCGTTGGGATGGAGCTAAGAAAAAAAAAAAAACACCTCTCAAGCAATTATGTCTAGGCACAGATTTATGGATTCACGTCTCCCACGCTCTGCCAATCACATCATGTTATCTCAAGTTCCTACAAAGCCTTATACTCCCTAATCATAAAAATAAGCATGAAAGTTAACTCCAATAATAAGCAGCCACTGAGAGTGGGTTCAGCTCTCTAAACACAGAGCCATGGGAAATGCTCTGGGTTATCCCAGCTGACCTCCAGCAACATCTTGATAAGGGCGAGAGTTTCCAACAAATCCTCTGTAGTAGCTGCCCATATAGATGGCTCAGGTACCCCAGGTCATCTCAGATGGCATTATAACACCTATATTGAGAGAACCAAATACCACTGTGGCTGTGTTTTCACCCCTCTACTGTTTTATGGTTTTACAGAGATGGGACAAAACCACAGTCCTTCCACAATCTGGATTCAGGGTTCTCACTTCTTCAACCATTTTTTTTTTTTCTCTTGGACAAGATCACACTAGCTAGGCGCTTCAGCCATGATGCGACCATGCTAGCAAATACTTTATGGGTTCTTAGGTTGAAAACATATCATTGTATGTGCACCATGGAAAAAAAAAAAAAAACAACTCTTTTTCCTCTAGATTTCTGTTCTTGGATGATTGGGTTTGCTTGTTGAAATAGATGAGCAATCTGGGTGAAGTGCTTCTGTGTTCCCAGTAGGAACTACCGGGCGTCTGGGATGTCTGAGCTCAGTCTGCATCCTCTTCTCAGTGGAAGCATGAGTAAGGTTTCTCTTTGGTCATTTTTTTTCATGAAGCATGTGCAAAACAAATGTCTTTTTGAGATAACTTCCCTTTCATCAAATGTGGGTGTCAAGCACTGTTTGGGACCACAGGCATAGAGGCTGCTGCTGCAGGGCAGGATCCCTCTGCCCCATTGCAAGTCTCTTCTGCGTGGGTGTCTCCATTCCAGCTGGCTACCACTGCCTTGCTCCACACCCAACAAAGACAAATCCACATCTCCTGGGCACAGTAAGACACACGTCTAGAATAAGTCCAACAAACTGTCCTTTCAGCGACTTTTTCTCTCCACTGACCACAGAGAGAGCTCAGGGTCAGGAGCTCAAACAGAAGCATCTACCCACCAGGCATTTACTGTTAAGTGAGGTGACTCCTACAAACACACAGATGTGCCCATAGGAACCTCCTCCAGAGAGAAGGTTAATACCCATGGATGTTGCTGAGTGCTATTTAGGGCTTAATTATTTCATTGTTTTATTCCTGGCCTTTTTCACATCTTACGATGGACTCAGGGCAGTTTGGATCAAATTCTCAATTATCCCTGTTTCCTCCAAGGATTTGGCTTGCCCTATGTCTCCTAACATTTACAGATATTCTGTACTAAAGGAGTTTACCTCGGTGACTCCCACTGCACAGACTTAAAAGCCACAGACCTACGGGGGCAGTAGATTTGAGATTGGCCTATTTTGTGCAATTTAAAATGGTGAATCTAGCCAGAAAGCCAAGGAGAAGGAGAAACAAGACCAAACATAGCAATGCAAAGCACTCAGCAGCCCTTGTTTGGATGTGATGGATGCTGTTTTTGTACAGAGCAATGATCCATTGCACTATATAACATCTTCATTACAAGCAATGCATAATTTTAAATGTAAACCCTCTTCCCTTTGGGTCTTCATTATTCATGAAAATTCTTGACATAATATCAAAGCACATCTTTCAGGTTCCCCTTCTGGCTTGGCCATCCTTATCACACCAGGTCTGAGAAACAACTTACCAGCTCATTTCTGAGTTGGACATAAAAACAGCACAGTCCTTTGGACAGTACTTATAAGGAACAGTTAATCATCTTAACCACTACTGCCTTCCTGAATAAAAGATTGTGAGTGGTTTTGCTTTTATCACTGTACAACCGGTAAGGGAGAATCCTACAGCTCATCATGTGAATATAACACATGCTCCCAGTGAGAACCTGGTTATTCTCTTTTACATTTCAAAAGGCAGCTATTGTGCAAAAACGCATCTTAAAGGCCCTGGAGCACTGTTTTTTGCTTTATTTTTCTTTCCCAGCACCTCAGTGAATTTTGTTTAACAAACAGTCATCTTCAGCTGGGTTTTGGGGCATAATGGGTTTTGCTGCTTGGTTTTTGGTTTAGTTTTTTTTCTTAGCAGCCCAAACCTTTGCTTTCAGTTCAGCCTGTGGTGCAGGTAGGATTCAGCTCCTGGGTTCTTGTTAAGAGGTGTCAATGGCACAAGCATTTCACCCATTACAGAGAGAGACCTGAGATGCAGAAAGTCTGGCCCAGATCTACTGGGGCTTTTTGACTCCCCAAGCCTAGTTTCTCCGCATATGGACTTGGTGATACGCATGCTTTGTGGTGGCTCAGAGGACTGTGTCCACGTCCCCACCGTCTTAACCACTGACCATGAGGTCAGATTCAACACCACTTTACAACCACAGCTATCTTTGCATTTGCATCCTACCGGTTTCTGCATTTTAGCTCCAACTTGGCCAAATGCAGCCTCCTCCCAATCCTTTATCCAGATTTATGCCTCCAGGGCAGCCCTGGGTCCCTCTTCCTTACCCTCCACCATCACCTTAGTGCCTCTGCCTTTTTTAAGCTCCTTTTCTTCAGCCCCAGTCTTCAGCTGAATTCTCAAGTTTTGTTTCATCTTGAACTAGTCGCAGGAGTAGCTATTAGAAAATAATAAAAGCTGAAAGCTGAAGCTGCAGAAAGGATTTGCCCTTGGAGGGAATTTCTGCAGCCACAGGAAGCAGAACTTAGCAGAGGTCCCCTGAGAAACCCATCATCGCAGGAAAGATAGTCATAGCTCCTCCGTGCAGTCGTCAAACTCCTCAGTGCTCAACTTCACCATCGCACGCTGAGCTGCCGTCGGTCCCGGGGGACCGGCACGCTCCCAGAAAATCAAGACAAAGGGTCACAGGAGATCTAAGTGTCTTTAAAAGCCCCAAGCTTTGCGCAGCATGCTGAATTTTTAATATCCGGTGTGCGCTAGTCTCTGGGCTGCCCATGCCCACATTCAGTACATGGGTCTTGCAGAGCAGCAGTACATGTCTTTGCAGCCAAATTTTCTTCACATGGCCCCAAGCCAGGGTGGTGAGCAAGCTTTTCTGGTGTTCACCTCTTCTCTCTGTTAGAAACTAAGCTCTTGCTGAGTGCAGTTGAGTCCCTACAAGGGCTTCGATGAAGTTTATGGACAGAAAGGAAAAAGGGAGGCTATGAATTTATTGTACTGTGTCTGTTTTGTTGTAATGGTGTGTGTGTGCCCCTCAGGAACACCAGGTATAAACTGGGGTAGCTACCTCCTAAGGTCCAACTCTGCCCTTATCCATAGTAACCTCAGCATGTGTTGGTATTTCAGCTCAGGATTTAATGCTTTGTCTTTATTCTTTGGGGAAAAGAGTAAAGATTGCTTGAATTTCACTTGTTGGGAGGCTGGATGAGTGGGAAATAAAGGGACTTTTAGGTAAACACAGTTTAATTGGTTTGCAAAATTGTAATTTTATCGCTATAATTTGGCTTTCAACTAAGCACTGACCTCTTCTTCCAGCTCTGCCTGGCAGGGGTGGTAACACATACAAACCAGCTGCCTGGGAGAGAGCACATGGGGAGAAAGGGTTATTTATAATCATTTCATGGACCACCTTCTGATGTCCTACAGACAACAGTGAACCACCAGCACAAGGTGGGTAACACTTTGCTACAGGATCTGATGCTATCTTCTGGTATAAATGTTTTTATCAAAGCTGTGCTTATAACCACACTTGAAAAAAAAAAGAAAGAAAAAAGTTTGTTTGTGATACTGAGAAGTATGTTCTTAAAAAGCACCTGGGATCTAAAGAAACATTTTATTTTATTGTATATCTTTTCAAAAGGGTATTTTGGGGATCTTTTAAAATAAAATCGAAGTAAGTTAAAAAAATTAAATGTAACATTTCAATGAGAAAACTGAAGCTTTTTCAGGCAAGAGTGTTAAAATGTTTCAACTGTCAAAATGTTTCAGCTTTTGCAGGGCTCTTTCCAAGTGAAGTGATGGGTGAATTATCAGGAATTCATGAAATGTTTCTTACAACCAGATCAGCTCTTTTGGTAGTTATCTCCTACTGCCTCTAACTCTAGAGGGAATGGGTCAGATTCTGCACCACCACAAATCCGAGCTGCTACTCTGGCAATTGCAGCTCCATTTCGGGTGAGATGAGACAAGACTTGACTCACGTCATTCCTAGCTGGGACTTTTGGCCTCTTGTGCATTTATTTGCCAACTGTTCTGGAGAGTGAGTCTGCAACCAACAAACCTCTGTGCAAATAACAACGCATCCTGAAGGAGCTGGTTTTGTGCGTATCACAGATGAAAAGGCTGGAAAATGTCAAAAACAGCAGAGTGGATGCTGACAGGAATCAGAGCCTGAGCTCTGGCTGTTCATGCTGATGGGGACATCACACTTAACTCCAGCATTTAGGACAAGGGCTGAGTTTCAGTGCGTTGCCTGGATTCCCTCTTCTGCCTATAGGGAGAGGTGGCTTTGATGGGAGCAATTAATCCTATCCTTCAGTTGGCAGGTAAAATGAAAAGGCTGAATCGCCTGAAGGTACCAAGGTCTCCCCACTGTCTACAGGAGGAGCTGGCTGCGACGACAGAACTGTAGGATCATAGAATCATTTCGTTTGGAAAAGACCCATAAGATCGAGTCCAACCATTAACTTAATACTGCCAAGTAAAGATGATGTATCTGACATTGGAATGGCTAAAATTGAGTGAGATGGGCCCCACTGCAAGGATTTACCAGCTCCCAGTGCTGACCTGAGCACTGCCATTAGGCACAGGAATTACCAAAAGACCTACCTGCAGCAGGTCCCACACACCAACAAATGGACAACTTCAATCTGGTATAGGAGATAATGTGCCCCAGCGCTGTGGCAGTAGGACAGGCTCATTTCTTCTAATCAGCTAATTTCAGTGTCATAGGAAGCAAAATCACGTTCTTCCTTGGAGGCAGGGCACGCCAAGCTTTCATACCGATAGGTGTTAAAACTTATGTTCTCCTCCCCATAGGCACATAATGTCAACAGCATCGCTGCAGATGTTAAAGAGGGATAATCCACAGAAATTATCATTACCATGCATTTCTAAGCAGGCATTGAACTGCCATATAGCATTTTGGGATTGTCTGCAGATCTGCAAAAATCAACTAGAATAAGAGTGCTGTTGTGTGCAGTGCTGTCCACCCGTGGCCCATGAGAACGAGGGAAAAGTAAGCACTATTCAGGCCAATCAGCCAACAAATAAAATGGAGAAAGTTGAAGGAGACGCAGAAATGCAGCCTTATTTGTATGTGCTGGGAAGTGGAAATGGCTGATACAGCACAGAGTCATGGCCAGTGGATTTTGATGTGAGAAGACAGAGGTGATCCTCGGATACAAAAATCTTGAGGCTGCTAATGCAGCCCAGGAGGCCCTTTTTGCCTGCATCACTTCAATCCAAGCTCACCACTCACAACTGTGCGGGTTGTATCCATCCATCTGCAGGAGATGACCAGCACGCTCACTACAGCATCTTTGATGGGTTTTTCACCCTGTTTCCTCTCCAGACCTGCCAGACCCCAGCCGCTTTCCCAGTCTTTAGAGTGATGGAGAAACAGGCTGCTCTGCACATGGCCAGGCAACATCTGCTGCATGGATGTCCCATGGTGTCCCATCCCACAGCCAAACATAATATGGGCTCAGCCCTCAGCTCCAAGGGGACAACATGGACTTGGAGACTTGGACTTCTGCTCCACCTCTTGCAGAGTCAGCAGGAACATACTTTTCTTCCCTTGACTGGTATTAAAGGGAATCTTTTGGCCCTCCTGCTGCTTGGACCAATGAGTCAAGCCACCTCCAAAGCTCAGGAACTCAGGAGCTAAAATTCATAACTTCTGGATACCCAAAGCCATGAACTCAGATGTGTATCCTTCACTATAATCTCCCTCCCATCTATTATCCTTTTTCTTTTATCTTTTTTTTTTTTTTCCGTTTTTCCCCATGTCCTCTTCCATTGGTACCAATTACCTGCTCCTACAGAGGTGCAAACCTCTCACCAGGCAAACAGTCTCAGTTTGGAGATCTGTTCTTTCTATTTCAAACCCCAACATAGACCCTGAAGTGGGTCTGATTCCTTTCAGAGTTGGTTTTACAAAAGATGGTACCTCCACCTACAAACCTTGACCAGCAGAGAGAGATTTGAAGATGGGAGAAATCAGGGATTCTCGACTATGATCTCAAAGTTGAGCAATTCAAGATGAAGCACTGAAATCCCCATCCTCCTTCATCCCCAGATCTCACCTTAAAGCATAAAGGGACATTTCAGATCTGAAACCACCTCCGTGTGACCAGACGGTAGCTGGGCACACAGGAGAAAGTGCCAGTACCTCCTGTCACTGGTGGTTTTATTTGCACCATCTTTCCCAGCTGCAATCTCACACCCAGCGTCTCCAGGACTGAACGAGCCCAGAGCTGGACTTTCACATGCCCAGGCCAGAACATAATTTTCACATTTAGAAAGGACTTGATTACATTAAAAGACCCATTGAGGATGGAGACTCCCTAGGCACACAGGAGCCAAAACTCCCAGATTTCTCTCTAATCAATGTGCAGTGCTAAATCGGAGCTTTCTAGCCTCTTGGAGAAATTTGTAGGCAAGGCACCGGAAAGGCTCCGGAGGCTGCTGTTGAATTTTGATGATGTTCATCCATTATGGATGAAGAGGTTTATGTAAGAGTCTTTCCCTGGCGTTCATCTGAGGCCAGGCTGTCCCAGGCTGCAGATGGTAATTCGCAGTGCATTGGAAGGGAGAGCAGGGACTGGAGGAGGGAGAGGGGACCAGGAGCTGGGATCGCTGCTTTTCTTCTGACAATTGGGACTGCACAGCTTCCCCTCAGAAGAAGCCTCCAGCACTTGATACGACCTTGTCATCTCTGCAAAGTACATCCTTGCTGTGTGAAATATGTATAAAGCCTCTGTTTGGACATGAATAATGCTGCAGGTTATTTGGATGCAAGCACACCTCTATCCATTACCTTTGCACCTCACAGAAAGAGGGACTTTTCATGGAAGGATTTCCCTCCTGTCCTCTTGGGTGATGCTCTGACCACGTTTCCCCTGAGACTGGTGAGACAGCCAAGCCTTGCTCACTCTTGTCTCTTTAAACAGGGAGGAGATTAATTAAGCCAGAGAGTTTGCTAATGCACTGTTAGATCTGTCCACAGACAAGGCAGGAAAATGAACCACAGTTAATTAGCAAAGGTATTATTAATAAGGCAACAGGATCAGAACCTGCCTGGATGGATTATCACTGACTGTCCCCAGGTCAGACCTAGAAAGCTTGTTAGAATGTCTTTGGACATCTCTTATTTTCCCTTCCTGACTTTGCCATCCACATATTTCCTCATCCACATGGATTTCCACATATTTCCTCATTCTTCTACAGAGACACCAAACAGACAGCTGGACGATGACCATCTCCTGTTGACACCCTGCCTGTGCTTTCAGAGCCCATACTGCCTGGCTGCTGAAGAGGTCTGCGTGTCTCCATGCGTGTGGGCAGGGCATGGAAAGCAGTCAAAGCCCTAGCACGACACACAGTGGGATGAGATGGGCCACAGTTAGCAGAGGCCACCACTTTTTGCAGAACTGCCCACAGATGTGGACCAGCAAAGCCCTTTGCCTTGTGTGTAGTCAAAAGGGCTCCAAAGTCAACAGGACATCTCTTCCTCCTTAACAAAGCCAAGGATCGGTATGAAAGCACGACAGGGGCGTTACTGCAAGATGTTCCTTTCAAGGAGCCCAGTTGTATCCTCAGTCTTACCCAAACATCTAGACCAAATCAGCCAGATCTTTCCACTCTCCCAGTTCTCAGTAAAACCCTGTCTCCAGCCTCCTTTCCTGTAACACCCAGGAACAAGCCCTTTCCACTCCCATATAGGCCCTTTTCCACGGGCCGGGGCGTTACTTCTGGTGATGTGCCCCTTGGTGGGTAGAGAACACTGTGCTCCCCATCCTACACTCCGTCTCTGATCTCTCATGACACCAAATATGTTTGCAGCTTTGCTGAGTGCTGCTACAGATCAAAATGACATCTTCACTGAGCTTGTCTGCATCAGCAGCTGCATCTTTGCCTTCCTTTTCCCCCACAGAGGTTTCACTGGCTTCAGAAGTTCTCCGTGGGCACAAAGTGCGTCAATCCAATTTGCATTGCCTTCCACTCGATTTGAGGCTTCCACCACATCTACCAACATGGGTGTTTCCAAAATACGTGGGACTCGCTGGAGCAAAGACAAAGCAGAAACATGGCAGAACAGTTCCTGCGCTTTCCAGGATTTTCTCGTCTTCCTCACAGATTCCCCTGAGTGACCTTGAAATATTATGTTGGTCCCACAAGATTGCAAATGGAAAAAATTGAGCATAAACCTGCTGCCTAGGGAGAAAGTGGCTGCTCATTTCTTTTCTTTGCTTGCTCCTCCCATGAGTTTTATTGTCTTTGCTCCGGGATTTCCTGTGCTTTCCTGTATACAGGAATTTCCTGTACAAACCTATAGGTTTGTCTACGCCTTCTTCAGATTCCAGGACAGCCTGTTTATATCCACTTCCCATTGGGTCATCCAAAAATTCAGCTCTAGTTTCAGCCCCCCAGCTAAGCTGAGCTGGACACCCACTATGCCTCAACATCCTCCTACCACCACCGAACAGGCAAACCTGACTTGTAACACTAGGAGAGCCTTTTGCTGTCTTCCCATGAAAAGCATTCTGAAAGCAGGATGCTTTATTCACCCCAAGGGAATCATATGCTGAGGGAGCATCCCTCTGCTCATCAGCTGTACTAATGCCAATGGAGCAAACTGCCAAAGGGATGGGACTTAACCCCTGCACCCAGGCTGCAAGCATGGGAAAACTGTCAGCAGCAATCTCTGCAATTCCCTGCTCTTGGCTTTTGCTCGGTCTGAGCATCTGCTCTTCCTTCCTTCCATAATGGTGTGAGGACCAGCCTGAGATGGGAGCTGAGTTTCCTTAAGACCCGTTCCAGGAAAGTCTAACATGTGTCATATAAGAAAGAGAAGGTGGAGAGCTTTGGGATGAGCTGCAAGACGTGAGATGGGCAGAGGTAGGGCTAAGTTAGTGATAGAAATACCAGCAAAAGAGACATTCCCAAAGATGCCCACCTTCTCGCTGTCCCCACTGCCCTCAGAACAGACCAGGGACTCTGCAGGTGGAGGGGGAACACACCAACAAGGGTACACAGCCACTGCCAGCAGCATCTCCAACTCCTGGAGGTCAGCATCCCCCCACCCCACCCCCCAGATTTGCTGCCAGGACCATTTCTGCGAATCCTCTCTCAGCACCTCAATCCCAATTAGCTCCAGCAGCTGATGCTCAACCGGTTCCTTTAGCCACCGGTGCTGTGCTCGGGTGCTAACACGGGTGAACCGCAGCTCAGCCCTGGCAATCACACATCTGCAGCAGGGTGTCACTCCTGGTGAGTAACCGCTGGACCAGAAATGGTGCAGCGCTCCAACCCGATGCTGTCAGACAGAGGGATGATGAGATCTCTGCCCTGCTCCGCCTGGGACTTCACGGAATGGATGTAAGCTCTTTGGAAGCACGATGCAATCTGTCACTCATGGGGACACTTGGTTTTCGGGCTGTGATCCCTCTCCTTGCCATGTTGTTGAGGCTCAGCACTGCAGACACTGCTGCAAGAGGGATGGATGAGCTTGGCTGGCCAAAAAATGGACTGCAGGGTTGTGACACAGGTACACTGACAGACCACCCCAGCACACAGGGGGATGAAATAAGGCCTTTGAGTGGATGGGAACTGAGATTTATGAGCTGCCATGAATGGCTGGAGGAGGGTGGGAAAGGAGGCATGAGCTTCTGCATGACCCAAACCAGCCAAGGTGTTAAAAAGCCTTTGAAACAGTAGCTCTGGCACTTGACAGCAAGTCATAATGCCCTGAGCGGGGAGAGAATTTGGGGGCATCATGTGAACCTGTTTATGTGTCAGAGAGAGGGAACGCCATGTAAGCACAGCCAGATGTGGAATGGCCTGAGAGCATCTCTGCGTGCCATCTCTGAGCCATCTCTCCTCTTCCAGCCATGCTCAGAGATATAATCCAAAAGGAGATGATGGCTTCTGCTGTGGAGTTGTGCAGAAAGCCATGTCCAGGCTAATACTGCAGCAAATGGAAAGAAATGTCCTTTTTCCTCTGCCCCACCAGAGAGGGAGTGGACCCTCCTCATCCAGGCCCCAGACTCCTCACCCATCACCACCCTCTGCTCAGGAGAGACGCTTGGGTTAGTCCTCACCACCAAAAGCCAGAAGTTAGGTGGGACAAAGGAGGTCTCAGTGCTTGTCGTTTGGGTGGAGGTACACGACTGTATTGGCAAGGTGGGGAACTGTGCCTTTGAAGAGGCTCCTCGCAAGAACCAAAAGGGTCTGGTGGCCAGGCTGAGGTTACGGTCACGTTACAAGATGCTGGGCAGTGAAGGTACAGCCACCCTGTCACACGTCCTGGCTGCACGGCATCACTGAGCAAAGGTCCTCTGGAGGATCCCACTAGGTCGGTACAGCTCTAGATGTATTTCAGGGAGAGTTTCCCTTCAAATTGAATGGGAAATGCAATGGTAGATGTGCCTCTAAAGGGTCTTTTTAGCCATATGAGCTCCAGTTTGACTTCTAGACAGGATGGGGTCTGTGGTAAACATTAGAGACAACGTGACCATGTGATCAGTGCTTGTTTTCTTGCACCTCTAGCTGTTTCCAGCATGAAGCCCCTGCTGTCTGGCAAGATATGATGAATCCAGGGAGCAGGGAAGGGAGAAACACGGCGTACAGAGACACCTTTCCATCTGCTCGTCTTCAGCAGCAGACAGAAACAGTTGGAAGAGAGCAACATTTTTGGCTGAGGTGACTATTTGTTGCATAGGACATCACACAAATGCACAGCCAACTCCTCTGGGCTCTGTCTGACCTCAACAAACACCAAGGGGAAACCATCAGCATCACAAAAAAGAGGACAAAAGGCCACGGCTCAAAGCACTGCAGCCCCTAAATGCATCAAGATGTCCCACCAGGTGGATGAAAACTGTCCAGGGATGGCAAAAAGAGGGTTAAAGATGCAATTCCCTGCAAGCTCTCTGCCTTCTTCCTAGGTATTTACAAAGCTGGTGGTTTTGTGATGCCTGGTACAGCTTGGAGGGGACCTGTGAGGCTCCAGACATCAAGCAGGGAATTAATAAATCTCTTTGCAGTCCATGAATGGGGACTCATCCTCCAGGAAGTTATTTACAAACTTTGGAGGCTCTTTCCAGCAATGGTGTGTGCATTTAAAAAAAAAAACCAAAACGACTGTTAAGGTTACAGGTGTGAGAAACCAGGGACCCAACTAACCAAGGCCCACGTATAATTAAACCACTGATTAGTATGTTTGGTGAAAGGGGTTTAAAGATGGTCAGGTCTCCTCAGCATAAAGCAGTGCATTGCTAGAAGGAAGCAGCTGGGAAGAGAAGCAGGTAGTTTTTTTCCCCTTTATGCAGCTAGCAAGTCTCTTCTTCCACAGCATGTTTTGTCTCAGGTGCCTAAAAATATAATGCTCTGGGATTTGGAAAACGTTTATTTTTTTAAAACAAAGTGAACACTTTGAACTACCACAGGTCTTTCGGCACAAAGCAAGTCAGAGCTTGCATGGATTTTGTCTCCCAAAGCCTACCCAAAGCCCCATTTCAGTTTCATTTTAGTCTGTCATGGGTTGTTTGAGGCTTTCCCATCACTTTGGAGGTATTAAATCCAGGCCCTTGCTAACCTCGGCTCTACTGCAGCCACATCCTGGGCACAGGTGATGGAGGGAAGGGAAGGCAGCAGACCCCCCTTGCTAATTAAGCACAACACCTCGCCGTGCTCAGGCACTGCACAGATGGTCTTGACTTGTCACACGACCGAAAATATCCCAGCGGCAGCAGCTGCAGTGCTCGTTTCAGCTCCAGGCGTGCCTCCAGCCCACGCGGGTCCGTGGCTTCTCCATGATGCCGGCAGAGGCTGCCTCTTGCAGGCAGAGCGATGGGGAGGCAGGTTGGGTGCTCTCCTGCCGGGTGCTAAGAGCAGGACTAGGAGCACCATGTGATTACAGATCCCTTTTTTATTATTGTTTCATTTTTCTTGCCAGGTTCCTAAGGAAACAAGGGTTGTGTCTGTGACTACCGCTCCCCTCCTGCTCACCCTTTTCGTCTGCTTTTATCTTTGCAAGCTGTTGGCCAGTTTCAGTGGAGGGGAGTGAAAATATCCTGGCTGGGAGGAAAGGGATCCTCTTTAGGAGACAAGAGCCCTTCCAGGCACCACCACTCACAGGAGATGGTTATCAAGAGCCAGAGTTCAGATTGCAAAGAGCTTTCATGCTTCTCATGTTCCCCAGGGGCAGATTTCCTTCTCAAAAGCTTCCCTAGAAGTCATAGTATCATAGGATGGTTTGGGTTGGAAAGGACCTTCAAAGCCCATCTAGTCCAACCCCCCGCCATGGGCAGGGACATCTTCAACTGGATCAGGTTGCCCAGAGCCCCATCCAGCCTGACCTGGGATGTTTCCAGGGATGGGGCATCGACCACCTCTCTGGGTGACCTGGGCCGCTGCCTCACCACCCTCATCTTAAAACATTTCTTCCTTATATCTACTCTGAATTTACCCTCTTGTAGTTTTAAACCATTATCCCTTGTCCTATTGCTACAGGCCCTGCTAAAAACTCTGTCCCCATCTTTCTTATAAGCCCCCTTTAAGAATGCAAAGGCTGCAGTAAGGTCTGCCCGGAGACACCCTTCCTCTGCATCGACGGGTACCACACGTCCCCAGCCCGTGTGTCACTGAGGAGGGAGGGGTGGCTACAGGTTGTTTTTTCACTGTTGTTTGCAAAGGGTTTGGAATTCCCAAAGCTTCGGATGTGTGAGTCATTCCCAGCGCCTAACCCACCCGTGTCATTTTATAAGCCCTTCCTTGGGAGTCTTTCCGTCTGTTTGGCTTTTAGCTACCGATCTGAGATCTGACGCTCCCAGGCATGTGCTTTGCAATCTGCGGGAGGAAATGCTTTCTCAAGACCCTCCTGGGTTTGCCCTGAACTCCTCAAGAAACCGGGAAAGGGATAAAGCAGAGCGTTTCCTGCCAACGGAGGGGATTTGACCTGGCACTAAACCCATCGCCCGCAGAATAGTCGCTGGAGAGAAAATAAAGGACAGGGAGGAAACGCACAAGTCCTTTTCTATTGTGTATGCCTGGGCTCCCAATGATGAAATCCAGTGCCAATGAATTATACAAATGCTTATGCAATTAGAAGGAGCTACAGTCAGTCCTTCTGCAGCCAAAAATAGCTCTGTGCACCAGCAAAGGACCTGCCTGCCTTCATATCTCGTTAGGAAGAGAAAACACTCAGGGCTGGTGAGTGGGAGAAGCTTCAGGCAGAACAAAATATTCCTGTCTGCTAACACTGGAGGGCAATGAGATACACGGGCGAAACAAGCAGCTGGCCTCACACGTTCCCCCCACTGAAAATCCTCTGCCTGAGGGTCGTGTCCCCCTCTGGGGACACAGGAGGGACATCTCTGGGTGTGCAGATATCCAGTATCCAAAAGGGTGTCTTGTAATGGTGCCGGTCGGGGTCTGCATGGTCCCAGGAGCTCTGGGATGGTGATCTCGCCATATCAGCATAAGGGATTTGTCTCCCCAAAAAAGGGGGAGAGCTCTGGTCCCTGTAGACAGGCATTGGAGGGAGCCCCCAGCCCCAAGCATGGCACCCCTGTTCCTCGCAGCCAGGGTGGATAAACCCAGCTCCCTTGGGCTCCCTCCAGACCACCGTGCATTGCTCTTGCAGAGCCTTTAATAGCATTTTTTCTCATCCTGCCCCCCAGCCCTTTCCTCTACAACCTGTCCAGGAGGAGATGGTTTCCTGCTGCCAGCCCCCAGCCCCCCTGACAATGAGGTGAAAGCCATTCCCTTTCCGACTCCAAACAGATCAACAGACTCAAGAAGAAGGGAAGGAGGAGAAAAAAAGGGTTTCTCTCTGCTTTGAGCTGAGATTTTGGGGTCTTGCAAGGGAAGGTGCAGACCACGGTGACGCTGCTGCAGGCTGAGTGCTGGCCCCACCACATTTGCAAAGCATCTCCCTCTCCTGGCACGTAACGCTCTTTTTTAGCCTTATATTGCTCCGTTGCAGCGATAACGCTCACTGGGATGAGTACGACCACGCACCCTCCTCTGAGCTACTCTGCCTGGCTCCCGGCACACTCAGGAGAGCTCTGACTGCCACCATTCCCTCCTGGAGGCTTCTTGGCCACGTTGACTCCTAAGTCCTAGTGCATGTTTCTCAAGTCTTTCCTTGCATCCATGACATCTAGAGATTTTTATAAGAAACTTAGTAACTAAGGAGGAGCTCAGAAGAGGTGTATTTGTGTGTTGTCTTCACCCAGCCGTCCACACCTGACCCTTGCAGATCATCCAATAAAGGTTTCTAAACCGTAGCATAAACAGCACATATTCCCTGCAGCGTACACCTAAGCCTTGAGGAGTTAAATTGATTCATGATTTGAATAAGCAGCATACAGAAAGAGCTGTGCTGCAAGAAGCTGGCATTTAATAGTTGATAACCCTTTTTTTTTTTTCATTTTCTCCTTATTAGCCGTGACCCAGCATTTCTCTGCAGCGCTCAGTGATGGCCAGTTTGTGGTCATGTTTTTTAAATGAAACACAAATTCATCCCTGAACTTCATTTCTAAGCACTAAAGATAGGGCCAGCAGCTGGTTTAACTAAAGCGGTCAGAGCAGATTTGGGCTTGAACAGTTTTGTGATCTCACCATTAAAATTCAACTGGTTACAGCACTCTCTGTGAGAGGGGAGATAGTGCAAGGTGATTTATGGTTGGCATCAGCCCACTATAACCTTGTGTGCGTGTCACATCAAGAAATGTTACAAAAACAGGAGCCTGTGACCTTCCTTGACTTTGAACCATACTGCTCTTCTGGCATGGTGTATAAAAATACCAAGGAGACTTTCTGAACAGGGGAAGCAAAGCAAAGCTCAAGGTAACAGCAAAGTCCACTATGCTGCAGTATCATATCCTGCTCCCTGTCATCTCTTGCTGTTGGGTGTTGCTTCCCAACAGCAGCAAGGGAAGGGTCGAATCTCTTATGCATGGTCTAGAAAAGTGTGCTACACCAGTGACATGTTCTCACTTCTCTCCCAAACATATTGTTGTTCAGCATTTAGGACATGGGGCAAGTGGCTGGTGCTCAGCCAAATTTTCTGGGGAGCAACAAGTGAGGTTTGAATGATGGCCCTGAAATTCTCCCCTAAGCATCTACACTCCCAAGTGGGTTGGAAAAGCGACCACTCCCAGTGATCAGACCTGGGGGAGATGCATCTACCAGCTTCCTTCTCAAGCTGTTGGGATAACAAGAGATAGTTTGGTTTGATGGGAAATGCTGCCATGTACTGAAGTGCAGCTCTAACACCGTGCTGGTCTTTGGGCAGAAGGGTATGAGGATGGGGAAGTTTTGAAAGCTGGACTCTGTACAAGGCTATGGGATGTCCTTGGTCATGACAGTGAACTACAGGTTAGATCGATTATAGTCAATAATGAAGAGCAAATGTTTCCATGGTTCAAATCATTTTCTAAAGTCAATGTCAAAACGAGGTGAGCCACCTCCCAGAACTGGCTATCCCTCTGCACTGACTAACAGGGCAGACCTGGATGACTAGCTAAAATGTTGGTGTGTAGATATTTATTTTAGATATTTAAAATCAGGTGAGACAAGCCTTCCCCTTGTGACTAAGCTGGCACAGTGCTCTCCAGCCAAAGCAGTGCAAGAGTCTGGATTCTGGAGGGCACCAAGTGTTTCTTTTCAGAGGGAAAGTTTGGTATTTACTCTGGGAGTACCAGGGGGATTAGCCTGAATTTACAGTAGTCTTCAAAAAGGGATTTGGAGACACCCACCCTCTGTGCTGGCCAGGGCATGGATAGGAGCTTGAAGGAGAAGGGAAGCAGAGGCACCATCTGGGCTTGGCAGAGACGCTCCTGAGATCTGTTCTTGGCAAATCCCAGCATCGCTGAGGCCTTCCAGGATAAAGTGGCAATGGACCAAACATACCAACTCAGCTGCACTTGGCCCAGGGTGTAGAGAGGGGTGGAAGGGGGCCAGAAATTCTCTGGGAGTCCATGGAAGTCACTGAAGATCTTAAATCATTCCTGGCAGCAGTGCTGCTGCCAGAGAAAGAGGTGGATGGTTGTGAGTCCCAGAAATGCCACAGTGGCAGGAAGATGTCCAGGTGGTACATGTCATTCTTGAACAAATTTGTAAAAAAAGGCTGGCTGGTGGAAAGACAAGTGGTCAGCAAACAGGTCTTCTTCTGGTGGTCCATCACAGACTGGGAAATATCCCACAAACACACCTGCATCCACAGAGCACAGGTTGAACACCACTGATGAAAAAAAGTGGCCACAGCAAGGCCATTGCCCTGGATGCACAATCCTAGCCGGAAAACCCACCTTGCCCACCTGTGTCCCACCTGCCAGCCTCCCAGATACCTGAGGGCATCTCAGGTGGCTCCTGGCACAATGGTCAGGCCACCAAATCATGCTCCTGCACTGCGGACACTGCGGTGTGGGTGTCTCAATGTCGGCAAGACCCCACACTGGTGGTGGAAGTGGTGACACCAAAATAAATCACCCTGTCCCAGATACTAGACCAAAGAGGGACAAATAAGATTCCTGGTATTTTATGGTGCCGTCCAAGGGCGGTCACTTTGTGCAACATTTCACATCTCAGTTTGTCTGGCAATAAAACAGAGGCTCCAAACTCTGCATCTGGGAGCGTGTTTACTATTTGGAAGTGGTAGTTGTTGCACACAGCAGCATCTAGCCAGCCTGCCGGTGAATTTACATCAAAGTTTTGCTTGTGGAAAAAACCATATTGTTGTAGATAATATTCTCACTGACAAGCCAGATGTCAAAACATGGCAGGATAATGTTACTGAAAGCCTCAACTGCTATAAAAGGGAAGTGAAGAGACAATTGTTCCTTCATTAGACATCAAAATTTGATGGCATATCACTGTGACTGAAAGGCTCATGAATACTCAAAATAAAGCAGGGTTAAAAGTTCCCCAGGATATCAGCTGGAGAATTTCATGGGAGAGGCTGACCGGTTTTGGTCTCTCTTGTGTGCACGCTCACAGCCAGGAGATACGCAGGGCTGTTGCGAGCTCTGTACACCTCTGGCAAGAGCTGATCTACCACCGACGAGTCAAGACAAGGTTGCTCAGGATCAGGGTTTCTTTCCCCTCTGATTGCTCCCTGCAAAGTATTTCAGGTAGAGCCTGGTTAGCAGGAGCTGCATGGGGTCAAATACCCACCCCGTTCCTATTACCCTGAGCACGGGAATGTATGAACGGCTGCACTACGCTACAGCAAAGGTCTGTCTAAACCCATGTCTGGCCATGGCCCGTGGTGGGTGGCTTCAGGACAACCTAAGATCTGCAAAGGCCTGGGGCAGGGGCCAGCAGCCCTGTCTTCACCACGACTCACCACTGTGGTCATTCACCGGCATTACCGCGGGAGAGCTCGCTCAGCCCATTTCTTATCCTGTCCTCTGGGCTACTGAATGGCACCGGGAAAGGGTGGTGAGTAGCTTTGCTCGTAGGGACTCACAGCCCAATAGTGAGGGCTTTCTCCAACAAGTCAAGGTCTGAACCTACCATGTCCTTGCCCACCAGGCCGAGAGCTGTAAGAACCGGTGTGTTATGCAGAAAGTATTCATCTCCTCTCTCTTTAGGCACTTGAAAGCTACACCACATTCAGCACTGTTGGCTATAGTCTAAGAAGAGCTGGTACTTCTAAAAGGTGGGTTTTGCCTTTTAACCTGCATGCCTGTCTCCATATGACAGAGGCAGACGTTGCCTCTAGAAGATGAGTTGGACTTAAGACACCAAGCTTTTAGATAGTTTAAGGAGCTTCATCCCATGCATGACTTGCCCATACCTCACATCTGGCAGAGAAGGAGACCTGACCCATCTCTTCTGAGCCCTGTCTGTCCATCCTGCTTTCGCTGGTACCGGCGGCAGCAGCAGGCTAAACACCACCAGATGGTCCCCCAGCAATGGGAAGCAGGGCCAATGCTGGCTGAGGGATGCTCAGGTGCCACTTTTACATTTGACTAAGCCTTCTACAAAAGAGGCACATGCAACCATGTCTGCATAGTATTGAATCAATCTAAAAACCCTGCCAGACCCCAGCAGCAGCTGTCTCCTTGCAGCTATGCTTTGTTGCACACCCCCAGGTGCCCTCAACCTGCTCAAATTTCTGAGGATTAGATGACACTGGTGAAACTCTGCTTGGCTGTGACCCCTCTGCAGCTGGAGTCTCCACCCAGCATAATGCTCCCAGACCATCAGCAGCTCGGTCAAAGGAGTCCCAGATTTTGTTACACCTCCATGACCCTGGTCCCACAAGCAGAAACGCTGTGCTGGGAGCACCAGAGAGCAGTGAATCATCAGCTGGATCACACCTTGCTGTCCTAGGAAGGTTGTAAAGAAATGAATATCCTGAAGAACATAAAAATGAGAGGGTTTGGGTTGTTTGTTGCTTGTCATTTGTTTGTTTTTTTTTTCCTGAACAAGTGTCTTACTATTTAAGTTTGCTTTTATATGCAGACTTTTTAAATGAGGGCTTCATAGGAGAAGGTGTCCCAGCTCCTTTGGGCATTGGCTCACAAACACGAGTACCTGTTTGCAAACAAAAACACAGAGGGTGCTGTAAGTCAGACGGGAAGTTACTGAGAATGGGGGAAATTGCCTGCCCGGTTTGGCAGAGAGAGCCCTTCGCTCTGTGCAAATTCAAAGCCTTGAAAAGCCCACGCCTGCTGCCCAAGTTTGCTGCACAGGGTCTGTTTCTCTGTTGTGCCATGCTGCTTCTAGATTGATGCCTGACCATACTGGACAGATGATGCTGGAAGGATAATACTGGACAGATGGACATAAACCACAGCTGAATCTTGCCCAAAACAACAGGCAGAAATGTCTCCCGTGATTTACAGGCAGAGACCTGTAAATTGTGCCCACAGAGGGGCTCAGGTTAGATCAACCCCAAGGACCAGGGATTGCATCTCACGCTGGGAGGGTTGCCCAGTTCTCCATCATTTTCTGCCCAGATCAACATGCCAAACACTAGTGCTAGCTCTGCCATGAAAAACACGACTTGAGGGTACCATCCAGAGCAATCACCATCCTCTTTACAAGTCACAAGGACAAGCAGCAACTGTTCAGATTGCTTTTGAACTTTGCTGGTATCATTTATCTACATTTAATGCTTCAAGCCCCATCTGTCTCGCAAAGATTTTCTCTTGACATCAGCCCTGCATGGCAGTTCTTTATCAACTTCATTGTGTCTTTTAACACAAAGGTAACCTGCCATGACTCTTCCAGGAGGTTCTGTAGCGAAAGAAAATGAAAATGCTCCTGCTCTTAATGCTTTACCTACTTCAGGAGTGATTTATGAGTGTTGTTGAATGCACGCACTGTTTGCAACGATAAATCTCAGCCAGTTATATGTGGCTCATCTCCTGAACACCTTTTAAGTAAAGGAGGAGGAAAAAAATAGAAACATAAAACTAGAATAGAGATCAGCACAGAATAAGAGGAGGCTCTCTGTGCAATGCATCCTCTGCAGGATCTCAAGACCTGCGTGAGAACCTGGAGCGGCCATGCCCCCATTTTACAGATGAGTAAGCACAGGGAGGAAGAGGTAAAATGCTTCCCACTTACTTACGAAGGGTTAACTGTTGAAAAAAAAAAGTGCCATGATAATAATGCTTGCCCTCACATTTTCACAGTATTGGAGATTCCTTCACTGTGTAAACCAAGAAGCAGTAGGACTGTACACTGGGTACGAGTTTCAGCTCTAGCTCCCACATCTTCCCAAGCCCACCTGAGTGATTTTCTTTCTCACAAAAAGGAAAAAATACCAGATCACACATTTATAGCAAAGCAATTCTCACTTTATCCAGCACTAGCTGCTCTGTACACACCAGAAAGCCTCCCACAATGACAAACAGCTATTTTAGCCAATACAGCTCCAGCTGGTGCTTGCAGGACTTTTATCGCTGGTGTAACTGCACGTACACTGGCTATTCGCTCTGCTGCCACCACGCAAATACAAGTTTGGATGCCCAGAGCCACACCGGATCTGAGCATGCTGACTGCATCTGCCCAGAAAAGCCGGAGCGAAGCAGCCAGCCCAAAGCACGCTGGGCATGCAGAACAAAACCCACGCGGAGATGGAGAGAGGACAAGTTGCGGGGCTGATCTGGTCTCTCCCACACTACTCCTCAGCCACGTGCCCAGGAGCATCGTGCTCGGCACCAGGACCCACAGGAGGCATCAGCAGCCCCACATCTCTGTTAATGGCTAAAGCAGAGTTAGTCAAACCATGAAGAAGTGGGTCTGACACAACTGAGACCATCTGCAAATCCCTTTTGCTCCTGGCCGATCGCCTGGGAGCAGCACCGATATGAACCTCGCATCCTTAATGTCATGCTAAGGCACATTTCAGTGCTGATCGGAAAGCAAAGTGGGGAGCGGAGCTGGAGCACAAAGCAGCATTTAGTACTTTTATTCCTAAAATGCTCTGCTGTTTTTGAATGACTCGCAAAGACACAGCCCCCATAACCTTCTCCGAACACTTTTTACGTGAAAGCCCTAAAAAGCAGGCAGATCATTTTCTCCATTTCACAATGATGAAGAGCAGTTTATTCTTCAGCTGTCGCTTTTTATCACTTCCTTTTAGGAGGTTTTAGACACCTTTTCAAGAAAATAAATCTGCGAATGCTCTTAATAACCCACACGCTTGATTAGCGGTTATTACGCTGAGCCAGGAAGGTGACACCCTGCTACATCCTCACTCTGCGTCTGAGGACCAAGAGGAGAAGTGATCGATGCAAGGCCATCCCAGCTGGCTCTGGAGGGAGCAGGATGCAAGGCCAGGTCTTTGGAGGCTGTAAGGATTGTTTAATTACCAATTCTGCTCTTCTCCAAGGACATACACCTCCTCCCTGGTTACTCCCAGCAGTGCCAGCCACAGAAGCTGTCGTTAGCATCCAAGCCCAGCCAAACAGATGTCCTCCTTTACTACCAAAGTAGGACTGCAAATATTTTCGCTGCTGACTCTACTGGCATACCTCCTTTCATCCCACATGCCTCCATCTTAGCATCACTATCCACCTCCACCCAAGCACCATCCCAGTTCCCTCTACTGCTCCTCCATCACATCGAATCACAGCATCATCTAGGTTGGAAAAGACCCTTAAGATCATCGAGTCCAACCACTAATCGAACACTGCCAAGCCCACCACTAAACCCTGTCCCTAAGCACCACATCTACATGTCTTTTAAATTCCCCCAGGAATGGTGACTCCACCACTTCCCTGGGCAGCCTGTGCCAGTGCTTGACAACTCTTTCGGTGAAGAAATTTTTCTTTATATCCAATCTAAACCTCCCCTGGTGCAACCTGAGGCCATTTCCTCTTGTCCTATCATGCGACTCACTGCTGCATGGTCTCCATCCCAGATTGCATGGAGGAAAGTGATCTAAGACCCTCCTCCTGCAAGAAGTCCTCCTTCCCCAAGAGATGTCACCAGGCTCGTTGGCAGCCTTCCCCGTGCCCCCAGACCCAGCTCCCCTCTTTCATCTCTCCCCACCCACTTAGCAGCTCTTCCTCCTCTGCTCTCCTCTTTTGGGAACCCTCCATTCACGCCCTTCGGTGTCCCACCCACACGGGTCAGGCAGCAGTCAGCATCAATCAGCCACAAACCCAAGTGAAGCTCGCCAAGGCTTGTGGGCAACCTGGGGACCTTCTGGCCATGTGTTATCCCCACTCACCTCAACCAGGCTGGATAAATACCACAGCCAGCCTGAGCACGACCTGGAGAGGGACAGATGGAGGTCCAGGATGGGCAGAGAATGAGAAACACTGATTCCTGCCCCATCCAGCTCTGATTTTCAGATAGCCTTCTTGGTGTGGCCTTCCACACACCTCACTCCTCACCCATGCAACCCAAAAGATAAAAGCAAATTGGCCAGATCATACTGAAAAGCAATCCTCCGCTTTCAGCGCTGATAAATTAAAAGCTCCTTGGCCTCTGAGTGAAAGGAAGTTTTCCCACACAATAGCTCAGATCCCATTAAAGCAATGACAAGCAACCACTTTGTGCTTCACTTAAAATTTAGCCAGGAGGGAAAATATTATTTCGGATGGCAAGAAGAGATTGCTTTTAATTGAAACTCTTTCTGCGCTGAGCTGCTGTTGACACTTAGTTTTCAATTAACAGTTCCACGCGTTTTAGTTCAGATCTGCAAGTCAAGGCTATAAAGTAAGGAAAAAAAATCAAATAAAATCAAATCAGAACTTCTGGCTAATCTGGGAGAAATTCAAGGGGATTTAAATGCAAGTCTGTGTGTTTGTCCCCCTTCATATCCTTGACTCAGTGGTCTCCTTGCTGTTTCAAAGCCTCACAAGTTTATCTTCACAAACCATTGAAGAATTGAGGTTGGGAGGGACCTCTGAGGTCTCTAGTCCAACCCTTTGCTCAGAGCAGGGACAACTTGAAAATCAGAGCTGGTTGTTCAGAGCCTTGTCCAGGTCAGATGAACATCTCCAGCAGTGGTGGTTGCACAGCCTTGGTGGGAGGTTTGGACACTGGGGTTTCCCTGCAGCTGGGGTGCACCCAGGCCACGCATCCGTACAGCACAACAGCCTGGGACAGGCTGGCAACACAGAAAGGCGTAAATCAAGTAAAATCACTACAGACACAGAATTAATGGTGTTGCACTAAAAATACTGGTTTATGGGCAAAAAGGAAGCACTCCTTATATGTATGTATATATATATAATGCCAATAGTTTATTGTTGGTATAACTGAAATCACAACAGCTTCATCATTATTAGTCCATATCTAATCGAGAAAAAATACATGCACTTAGTTTTTACCCCTTTTCCTGGGGTTTTGCTCCCCCTTCCCTACCCCTCTGGGTCCTGGGTGGTTTCGCTCTGGTGTTGGGGGGTCTTACAGTGGTTCAGCCGTATTTGGAATCCTTCACCAGGAGCAATATGAAGTTCATGTTACTGGTTTCTTCCTCCTTGCTCTAGGATCCTCACGAGGTTTTGGGTTTTTTTTTTGCATGTTTGCTAACATGCTTTTACACAAGCTTATGGGCTGTTTGGGGATGAGCACACAACTTCAGGAGTTTTGAAAGCCTCAGAGCCCTACCTGAGCTCATCTGGTCAAAGACCTTGGGTCTGTGCCTTGTCTCAAGAATCAATGGGATGATAGGAAGGTAAAAATTTAAGATAAATTTTTTACCATGTACAAAGAAAGGTTTTGCAAGGAGGATATGCACAGCTCAAGCATTCAAGGCAGTTATTTATTGGCTCTTTACCAAAGGTAGACTAAGGCATTTCAAACTGGCCACCCCCAAGAAGACACACCAGGCTCTGCTGCTCTGCTGGCATCAGCCAAGTGGTGGCCTGAGCTCCTGGAAATTCAACCTCAATGTTGCTGAGCTGTCACCATCCAGTATTCTGCTTTTTTCCTTAATATTTATACCTTTTTGCATGATTTCCCCCCCTGACTCCTCAAGCTGCTAGAGTATCAACAACTCAGTGATCACACTTCTGTGTTTGACTTCTAAACCAATGTTTTGGCTGGAGAGAAATTCCCTTCCTTGAAAGGTTTTACTCAACTCTGCCTATCACTATGTGTGCCAATTTGAATCATAACGTATTGATAGTGTCCTAAAAAGTATGTTTTAGGTGTTCACTGAAGCAACAAAACCTTTACGGAGCTAATATAGGAACAGATATAGAGATTGAGACTTAGAAATAGAGATTTAATGAATTTCCTTCAAGATGTTCCTATGAAAATCCACCAATGTACAAATGCACTTGTACTCACCACAGCCATGTGGGTCATGTCCAGCACTGGGCATCCCAGCATGGCAAAATCCATGGTTCCCAGTCCCTGGCTCAAGGACTTTGTCCTTTTCCAGCCACCTGTGTGATGAACTTGGCCATTATATGCCAGACCCAGGGCAATGCCAGGGAGCATCCAGCTGGAGCTGGCTTTGCCCCCATGCAGGCAGTGTGCAGGACCAGTCTCACCTTGAAGCCACCAACCATCCAGTAAGAAAGTTGCTTAGCTTTGCTGTCATCACCCCATCTGTATTCTCCAAAATTATTAAAAAATAATAATAATAATCAAAGCCATTTTCTGGGAGGTTCTTCCAGCACTCTTGCACATGAAAAAAATACCCCTTCACCCACCAGCACGGCCAGGGAGGTCATTTTAAGTGTAACCCATTGGGATTGCTCCAGCCAAGAGCAGGAGGTTGGCTGGAGCACATTTGCTCCCAGCAAGCCCCACCACGGGAAACCCAGACGGAGAGGAGCAGCCCCTGCAAAACCAAGCCCTTAAACCCCAGCTCATGGCAGCGAGTGGTCCAAGCTGCAGTCGGCAAGTCTTCCCAAAGACATTAATCTTCTCATTACAGCCTGATTTAAGTGCTAGAGCTTTTATTGTCTTCGATCCCTAGAGGTCAATAGAAGGAACGGCTTGATTGTTGGGCAATTTGTTTGACTCGATGTAATAACATTTAAATGGGCCGTGAAGACAAAACAAGATGCTCTGTGCTTAAGTCTATCCAGAGGCTGCTTTTGTCCTTTTTTTTTTTTATCCCTGGTGATAAAAGTGTAACTCTCCCAGGTCCTTCAAGCTATTTGCTCTAATATATTACCCGCCACACTAGAGATAAGTGCAGCTCCATCTCTTAAATTTTCTGTGGGCTGCTCTTTATTATTTTGGTGAGACTTTTTGGGAGGGGTGAAAAAAGGAAAAGTTGATATTTTTGTGGACTTTTCCTTCCCTTTAAGGAAAAAGCATGATTTAGAGATTGAGCTAGTGAGGTTTATGTACCGTAAGCAGTTATACAGGCTTAGAACTGGCCTTGCTCTCGACCTAGATAAATTGCCTACCCTACTGCATATCTGGGTGGCATTTCAGCATTCTGGAAATCAGATGCCTGGATCCTGTTACCAGCCCTGCCAGCGACTCACCCCATGCCCCTGCAAAGGCCACCCAGGCTTAGATTGAGGTGGGCAAACTCGCCATTGAGGCATGTCTTACTTTGTGAGCAATTTGATGTAAATAATCTGGAAAGAGGACCAATCCACTTGAAAAGCCACTGTCACGCTTACCTGTATAGCAGTGCTGTCATGAGTCATTAAAATTGAGTTGGTGAATTAATTCCTCTAATGATTTAATGGAGAGAAAGAAGCCTGTCATCAAAGTGCTCGGTGGGCTGCAGGGAGATCAGGTTGTGGATGGGCATGGATGAGTTGCCTGGCATTGCTTAGCTACACCTGTAGGCTGAGGAGGTTTCCCTTCCTTGGGGGGTTTGGGGAGGAGAAAGGCACTGAAGAGCACGAGGAGATCAGGTCCTCTGGCAGGAAGGATCTGGATGGACCCCAGGGAAACATGCCTCCATCTGCTGCATGTATCGGAATGGCAGACTAATTGAGGTGGGAAGGGGGCTTGGTAGGTCTCCAGTTCAACTTTCTGATCAAAGATGGGCCATCTTCTAACTTAGCAGATTGCCCTTGGCCACATCCAGCAGAGTTCTGAATATCTCCAAGGATGGAAAATCCACAGCCTCTCTGATCCCCTTTTCCTACGTTTGACCACTCTCACAGTGAAACATTTTTCCTTGCATCTCACTGGATTTGTCACCTCCTGTCCTTCCCTGTGCACCTCTCGGAAAAGTCCAGCTCCATCTTCTCCATAACCCTCCTTTAGTGGTTGTAGACACAACTTAGATCCACCTTTACCTTTTCTCTACCGATTTGTCATCTCTCCTGAGCGTGCCTGCAGCCAGCGAGGGAATGTTGGCTGTGCTTTGAGCCACAGCTGTATTTCACATGGACACTCCACCACTTAGAGGACCTCGCGGGTCCCAGAGGATGGGGCACAGGCTGGTCTGCTTGAGCTACAGGAACCTGGGGCATCTCCTTCTGGCTCTTCTGGGCTGAAGCTTTTTTGGCAACTGTCAAAACTAGCTCTGCAGCATATGGTGAGGTTATGAAAAGCTGGTATTTCACATGTGTCTGGAAATTGGTGGCCTTCCAAGTAATGATGTCCGGTCCATCTGATTTATTCACTGGATCAGGATGTGAAGCAAGTAGAAAAACAAAAAAACAGGAAAAAAACAGGGAAAGTAAGGGAGATATGAATACCAGCATGGACCGCTATGATGTGTGGTGGCAAAATGTGTCTGCTCAGCTCTTATCTGGACTTCTTCCTTTTGAATTTGAATGGATAAAGATATCATTCACAGTGATATCCTAGTTTTGGTGTCCAGAGTGGGTGGGAGAAGATGTGCAAGATAACTCCGAAACTAACAGCAAATTTTGGAAAGAACTTGAAAATCGCCATTAGAAAAGGAGGTGTACTTGCAAGCCCTGGAGACAGGCTGTGGGGACAGGTGAGTAACCGAGGTGAGGCATGGCCATGTGGCATGGCCAGAAGTTCCTCCTGTGGGTCTTCCAGAGCTTTACACATCCCTTTACACGTCCTCAGCAGGACCAGACCACTGCTGCTCTGCTGCTCTCCAAGAGCGTGTCTGCACTTTCTCCTTCTCTGACTTTGCTTCTATTTAAAAAAAAAAAAAAAAAGTTTTGTTTTGCTGATTTTATTATTTTTTTTAACATGGCCTAACAAAACTCCGGATAATGACAAACAAGTGAGCAAGACTTCTGGCACAAGCAAACAAGATTTAATCTGTCAGCCCCGTGGGCGGATGGAGCAGGATAGTGCTGGCTGTGTTCTCTTAAGGTGGCTCCTTCCATCCCTGGAGATGCTTAAAATAAAGCAGATGGGAATACAGAATTATCCTCAGTGCTGAAATACAGTGCTGCATCCAGAAGGTGTTGCTTTTTGCGGAGTCTCTGATCTGACACACTATATCCACAGTAGTCACTCAAGCACCAACTGGAAAGTGATTGCCTAGACACTTAAAGTGCCAATGCTGGAGCCAGTGAACCAGCTCCCCAGCAATGTTTGAGCTTGGTTTAGGGGTTGAGAGGGTTGAAATGTGTGAAGGAGGCCAGCTGGACTTGAGGCCAAAGAACAAGCCCTGGTTAGTCTGCTGATAGATACAACCACAGTGCACAGACAGACCCAGAAAACAGAGAAACACCTCGCTTGATGTAGTTTGCACAAGGCTGTTTGGTGTGAGAGCTTCTAGCTCATGCTGGGGTCTAGCCAAGAGTTCATTTAAGGGACCTGGGCCAAAATCAAGTTGCTGTTTAAGTCACCCCATGAGCCAGAAGGTGTCAGTGACTGCTCTTCTCCAGGTCCTGTTGAATTTTTTCACTTCCCTCTGATCCAGGCTGCGTTGGAGAGATGAAGATCCAGCTTGGTTCACACCAACGACCCGTTGCCCTAAAGCAATGGGTCACACCAGGGCAGGAGGATGGGTGTTTGTCCTCTCTCTACAGGCAAAAGAATAGTTGGGAGAGGTTAAATGACTTGCCCAGTGCCACACAGAGAGGCAGCGGGAGAAACAGGATGAACAGAGATCTCCCAACTCCATCAATGACAGGACCCTGAAAGGGGCTGGCTCTATCCATCAGCGAAGGTGCAGAAATAGCTGTGATGTCTTTTAACATGCTCCAGCACTCCCCCATGTTCTGCCCTGAGGCTTGGCTGTTGAAGGTGATGCCATGGTGAACACTGGGACGTGCAAGATAGGGTCCAAGCACCACACGGTGACTGCCTGATCCAATGCAGAAGGATGCTCCATCCCCAAGGAATATGTGGGGGGAGGAAAATGCATCCAGGGAGCAGGAACAGTGAGGGGCAGGCAAGAAAATGGTCAATTCGGCCAGCACAGACCAAGCCTTAACCAGGGACCGCGTGGGTGCCTACCAGCTGGGAGTGCATGGGCTCTCGCAGCATTTTTCCACCCTTTATCAACCCCATTTTGCACATGGGGAGACTGAGGCACGGAGAGTTGAGACTGACTTCAGGCAAGCAGCAGCTGTCAGAGTGAGATTAATCCCTTCTCTTATGCCTCCCAACCTTCCTGCTCGTGTCCTTTAAAAATCTGCAGCTAGATTTATAGAGATTTTTAGGCATCTACAGATGAAAATAGGGTCCCATGGGCATTCTCATGCCTAATGGTGATTAAACACCTTTTCAGCATCTGCCCCTGCATGTCCTGTCCTTGTGTTTCAGAAGGAGCGAGGAGGAGCAATCACTTTCCCTTTCCCTTTCTCTTGCCTTTCACTGCTCCGTGCTTGGTCAGTGGGAATCTGTACAGCTCGGGGTCAGTGGGACTCTGTGCAGGAGACACTGCAAGACCTGCTGCAGGATGGAGACATCAAAGTCCCACCCTGAGACCAATTCACTGGCTTCAAAAGGCAACGACCACAGAATGGCAGAAAATCTGTCTCTGGGAAAGCCTCCAAAACCAGTTTTCCCAGTCCTTGGCTGGGTACCGCTGGTGGCCGCAGCAGACACAGGTGCAGCGGCTGGCAGTGCCACTGCAAGGGGAGTGCAGAACCCTTGCAAGGATGCAAAGGGACAGGGCTGAGGGGGGATAAAATGGCCTTTTGATATTCGCCCAGCTGGGAGTACGAGTCTGCTCTCAGCTCCAATTCTCAGGGTTATTTTTTGCTTTTCTGTTGAAATGCAAATCCTATATTTATTTTTTTTTAACCCAATATAACTGCAAAAACACACCAGGATATTTCCATTTCTTTTTGGCTGAATCCCCCAGGAGTGGATGTTTCCTGGGGACGGGGAAGAAGATGGATGGGAGGGCTGAAAAATAAAAATGTTTGCAAAAGCTAGCATTATTTTTGCAAACACAGATATATATAAAAATGGCAGGGCGCGAGGTCAAGCTGTAAGATTTAGCTGCGATGAGGCTGCAGCTTTCCAAGGGTGTCTCCCTCCAAGCACTAACCTCTGCAGATGGTAGGAGAGCAGAAGACGACCACACCACGCGCGGGGCAGGGAGAACAGGCTGTTCTGCCGAGAGCTGAGGAGATCTCTGGCTAATGAGTTGGCCTCGTTTCCAGAAGGACTGCCAGGATGAAATGGGGTCTCTCCTCCACTTATTCATTTGAATTGGCTGGTTAAAACCTCTCTGTCTGTGTCATTTCTGTGATGAAAAAAAAGTGAAACGGGAAGAAAAGGAAGGCACTTCCATTTATCTCTCGGTAAGAATTTTGGCTGAACCCCATTAAACCCAAGGTGAATCAGGCTTTTTGTCAGGGCTTTCTAAACCAACATCTACCTGGTATCCTTTCCCTTGCTTCTCTCATTTCTAGAGCAGATAAAAATTGCAGGAAGGAGGAAAAGAAAACTAAAGGTGTGAGGTTTGTTTGGTTTTTTTAAGCAAGTGGGACATTTGTGGAACTAAATATTATTTCTTAAATAAAGTAAACATTTCCTGATTGACTTTTTTCCACCCCTTTTTAACCCCTATAAACTTACTGTCTCCACACAGCTGTAATTGCTGAGTGCTTCATTTGATTCAGGGCATCTCCCAGAAATAAGGTGAGGCAGAGAGCCCTCCTTGAAGGGCTCCTGATCTGCTCTCAAACATAATGGAGACATGGATGTCCAGAATGGATGGGCATGAAAGAGGAGGCAGATGCATGCTCATTACCTGCAATGAATAAATCCTACAGAGACACCAGAAGCCTTTGCATGGGTCTCTCAGCAAAACCCATCCAACAGCCCAGCAACTTGGAGCAAGAGCAGAGCAAGCCCCAAGCTCCAGAGTAGATGTTCTCCACCCAACATCTACACGGTCACTCCAGAAGATGGCCTGTGTCTGGTCACTCTGCTCAGCATCAGTTCGGGTTTAAACTTCCTTCCCAAGCTAATGCATCCTGCTTTTCAAGGACCACATGGTTTTCCAAAATCTGATACATTGAAAGACATCTTCAGAGTTTCACTCTGGCAATACTGATATGTCCTCCTCCAAGGTGCTGCACAGACAAGAACAAATTTTGTACCAATCTGATGAGAACTGAAATGGAACAGCAGCAAAACCGTGCTACGTTGTTAAAAGGAATTGAGGGAAGGTGAAAGCTGTTTGAAATTTCCCCTGCAGCAACACGGCCTTGGCTCCAGCAAAACTGCCTTTCCTAGAAGGAGCAGTTTGGTCGCCTCTGATGATGTTGTCTCGTCTGCGTGCCGTTTTCTGACGTTGGGCTCTGCACTCTGCAGGGGACACTTCAGCCTTATGGGGTGGGGTTTTTTTTCTACGTCATCACCATAGGGCAACAGGAAAGTTATTGTTACAGGCTGCAGGAGAGGTTGGTAGTTTGGTAACCAGCAGTGGGGATTTAAAGACTGTTCTCTGCCCAAAGATCAACAGATCTGCACATTTCCGTGTTTCCTCCATCCTCTGCCTCCAGCTCAGAACAGGAGCAAAGCTCCCTCCTCCTCCTTCCATCCAGAACAATCATTTAGCACCTCGGATCCACGTACCTGAGAGCACTCATGGAGGAGACACTTTCTCCCCACCCATCACAATTTCCAGAAAAGGGTGCTTTCAATGTAATCGTCTTTACCAGAAGATTCAGCTTGAAAGCCACTCCGCCGAGAGAGGATGGCTTTGCTGTATCACTTTGAGGGGTCAGCGTGCATACAAATAAAATTCCTGTGTCTCCAATGTAAAGAGATCTCTTAGGACTGTAGGGTTAGGATTGAAGAGTCTAATAAGGGGAAAGAATTAAGCTTGCAATCACTTGGACTGATTTAAATTAGGGTTTTTTTCCTGTTGCTTTGATTAAAATAAGCCGATTTTCCTTTCCACCTGTGTTTCTTATGCAGGCAGAATTTCCATTAACTTCAGTTGATGCTTTTTTTAACTTCTTGAAGCTAAAACTTCATGGCATCCCTTTATCTGGTTGCCAGGAGTTTCCTTAGCACATTACCACTCTTGTGGTATTAATTATAATATCTCCCTGCTTTATATACCAGTCACCTCTGTTATTAAATGGACCTCCTGTGTGCCTTTCTTCTATCTTATTAAAGAACACTGACCTTCGTTATTCATCACAGAATTATAATGAATATTCATTATAGAATAGTGATGATATTGGGCTTACATTGTCCCCAGGAAGATTTAGGTCAGACATAAAGGAAACCCTTATTGTGGCAGGGACAATGATGAACAGGGAGAGTTTGGGGGTGGGACAGGGCACGTGTCCCATCACCGGTGGCTTTCGAGCACATAGCCAAATATCAGGGGTGCAGCGGGTAGAGCTGATGCTGATTTGGGGCAAATAGGTGGGATCCTAGACAGCCCTTGCACTTCTGCACGCTTTCTATGGAAGTAGGAGTACTGGAAAGCTTCCAGTAAATTCTACCAGTAGCCATCTAATAAAAAGAACGGCACAATGTTTAATAGCATAATTTTCAAGCTCTGGACTAATCATATGTGACTAAATCAAAGAAAAACCAATGTAACCTGGGCAGTTATCACTGGCCATCGATTCGTTCTTCCAGCCCTGTGTTAATGGCACAAAAGCCACTATCTGTTGCCCCCCCCATCGCCCTGATATATTCATTAATCTTCATGCAATCCTCCAGCAGCTACGCTGAGCTCAGCTCCGCACTTTGCGCTCAGGTTACAGCTGGAATAACGCCCAGCGATGGGATGGGAAGCCTGAGGAGCAGGCTGTGCCCACAGGCATGGAGAAGGCTCCCGGAGCCCTTGGGGCAGTGATGGCCACTTTCCTGCCTCCCACGGGTATTCACACCCTCCTCTTGGCTTTCAGCAAGCATTCCTTTAAATGGGTTCAAAAGCAAAGATGCAAACCTGGGGAGGAAAGGTCCACTGAAGGCACTAAAGCAACTTCAGTCAGGCGAGTCCTAAGCTGATGATCCCTAAATGCAGAGGAAAAATCCTTCTTTTTCTCAAGGCATCTGGTTTTGGCCAGCATTAGAGGAAGGAGCTGTTTGCAAGAGAGAAAACACAGGCCAAATATGAGTTCTTGCATGGGTCTGACCTCAAGGGGGGTTGCAATAGGAGCCCTCGTTTGAGTAGCAGGGTTATTTGCTTGTCCCCATGCTGACACCTGTATGGTCAAAAGCAGATCGCACTCAGCAAAAGCAGTTAGTCCTAGCAGGGTACACGACAGAGCCTCAACCACACGATACGGTACTGCCCTCATCACGGGGGGCTTCCCTCTCTCCCTGTCTGATCCAGCTGCTATGAGTCAGCCTCATATGGGAGCAAAGGTGGGAGGGAATAACATCAAATGTGTTTTTTCCTTGTGTTTCCACTGAAAAAAAATGAGTTTAGCATGTTTCTATTTCCAATCAGTAAAATAAATGGTTGCTTGATTTTGAAAAGTCTGGTAAAATAGAAACAAACTCCCAGGACTAATATTCTGCATGAAAAAAAAAATAATATATGGCCTCTGAAGTTGAAGTATTGCCTTAAAATAAATGAGTACTGCAGGAATCTGAAAGCAAAATGAGCCCTGGATTCTGTTCTTTCTTCTCAGAGAGTTTATTTTAACCACCAACATGTCCAGGCAATCCACACCACATCAAAGGATACCCAGAAACCATCATTGCATCATAACATCCCCAATAAGCCTCTGTGCTCCCACCAGCAACGGTGCATCCCTTCCCAGGGAGCATGGAGCGAAGAGCTGGATATGAACTGGGTAGCTTGAGCCCCTCTTATTTTTATTTTATCCCCAACAGAACTTGCAGAGCGGGGAGCTGGGAGCCTGGCTGCCAGACCACTTCTTCCTAGGAGCGATATGATCCTGGGCAGGTGCTCTCCCTTTAAATGCAAGGGGGGGCATCCGCAACAGATTTGTTCCTTTTTTTAACAAAGCAGCGACAACTGTGTCTTGCCACGGGTCTGATGATGTTGATACCAACCACCCTGACGATCTCTGATGTGCTCTGATAGCGTGGATCAGAGTGGGATCTCTACATCGGAACTGCATAGCTGCTGGATCCCAAAGGACAAAGGGGTCCTGCCGCTCTGAGCGGGGCATTTCTGTGCCTTCCTGGAGGCAGATCTGACAGCCCTGAGGGACTTGATCAAGCTTGAGGGGGCTGATGAGGTTCAGTGCCCGCTGGGTGGGATGGGTGGGGGTAGAGGAAGGAGAGGGCTGGACCATAGGTAGGACACAGACCTCTGCATTTCAGTCATGGGCTCTTTTCAATACATTTTTCCCCAGAGTTTGCCCAGAATGACTCCCCTCTTTCACCTTCACATGCACATGCACCTCCTTGTCCCATCAAGCCAGAATTTTCATTAACCATCTCCAGCACCGAGTGACCAGCCACAGCAGGTCAGTCCTCCCAGCGCTCAATCCAAGCTTGAAGCTGGCTGCAGTTCTCAACCACTCCCTCCAGCCCCACCACTTCTTGCAGGGCTTTTCACCTGCAAGCCTTTCTAATTACCTATGCAACATTTTCAGCGGCAGCACAGCTCCCTGCCTAATCTCCACCTTCCCTGGCCTTTCCAAGTGAGATAAGAGCAGCTGCAGAGGCAGCAAAGCAAAGCTAGTGGAGATGTAGCCTGCAAACCTTGGTGGGGAGTGGGGAACGGCCCCATGGAGAGAGGCGATAGCAACACTGCCACCACCGAGCCACGGTACGGAGGCAGATGTGGTAGATTCAAGAAGCCAAGGCATGGAGGAAGAAACAAGGAAAGCAGCTGGGAAAGGCAATGGGAACCCCTCTTCAGGCATCGGTTATGGTATGTAACCCTACTTCCCTCTTCATTTATCTCTTGGCATTTACCGGCACAATAGGCAACCTCACTGTGCTCTTTGCCTTCATCAGTCACGCCATCTGACACAAAGTCCTTCAGCCATTAGTCAGGCTCATTGTCAGCATGGCCCTGGTGACCCTCTGGCTCTGTTCTACAAAGAGCTCCCAACAGTCCTCTCATCTGCCGGCACCAGTGGTTTTGGTGAGAGGGGCTGCCACATCCTCCTCTACACGTATCACATGCTGAGGCTGATCAGCATCTGGTCCGTGGAGAATCCAAGTTTCCTCCAATTGATAGATCAACAGCCCTAACCATCCCTGGTCCAAGTTCATTTACAGGCAACAGGGGCAGTACATGAACAGCAACCTTGCTGGCTGCTGGATCTTCAGCATTATCTTCCAATTGCCCTACTTTCAGTACAACACAACGGCAGAGAGGATAAATAATAAAACCATTGAGTGCTTGGCTACCAGCACTTGTTTAAGTTCTCCACAGAGTTTCATCATGAAGTTCACCACCTACGCATCCATCAGCCTGGATCTCATCTTCATCATCCTTGTGATAGTCCTGAACGGATTCATCATTGACCTCCTCTGAAGGCAAAAGAGAAAGATAAGGTCTGCCCCAAACACAGGGAGCACCTGGAGCAACACACAGCTCAGGCGACCGAGATCTTGCTCTCACTGCTCTCCATTTATGTTGTCTGCTGGCTCTCCAATGACATCACCTGGATTACTCTTGTTTCAGGACTCCTTAAGCAGAACTTTGAGAACAGCATCCTCAGAGGTCCCTACATAGTGCTGTCCTGCATCTGTTACTCATCCAGTTCCTATGTCATTGTGTTTGGCTACAAGAAAGTCAGACAATACCTCACTGAAGCCTGCTGGTACCTGAGATGGGAGAAGCCTACCATGGTCCAGAGAATGGAGATGTAACCTCCCAGAATCCTTCGTGGGTTCTTCAACTTTCCAGACAGAAAAGCAGGCACGCTATGAGGGATTTCTTCAGGCATTTAAAATAAACCCCTGCCAGCTTTCTGGAAACATCTCTTGGATTATGCTTCAAATTCAGGGGGTTCCCATCATTCTTCTTGCACCTTGTGATAACATGGTGGGGCATCATCAGCCAGATGAGGGAACTAATCAGAAAAAAGATCCAGTAGACATCAAATAATGGGTTCACCCCAGAGATGTGTCACAGAAAATAACCTAGAGAAAGCTTGTTTCAAAAGGCGCAGCAGCAGGTAAACATTTACCTTCAGGCAGATGAAAGCAAATGGAAATAATCTCATCGTTGCCAGTCAGCGACAGCCCGTAATAAACAAGAGATCAGGTATACATAGTCCCCAAGGACTTGTTACTTTTGAAAACTGTAAGAGGGTAAGTGGCATTCTTCAATATTGTCACTGGCAGGCAAGCGTTTCCATTTCCACAATAGCTCATTGAGAGAGAAAAGAAGTAACAAAAAGCCCTCTGAAAGCCCAGACATCACCCAAAAGTGGGCAGCCAGCATGACTGTTAGACTCTAGGTAAAATTACTTACTTAAGATTATGTTTTCAGAATTCATGATTTTATGAAGATGAAGATATGACCAGGCAAATGGTGCTATGCTTTAGCAGTTTATGGCTTCCAGCACCAAACATTTATTTCTCAAGAAAACAGAAGTCATGAAGTCACAATACCAGGGTACATTTTCTTGTGTCTGATCATTCCATGTATAATACAGCTGAGAAAATAAAGGAAAATGTAACTCCAAACACTTATGTACCTTTCCCTCCCAGCCCCAAGAGCAAGGGTCTGGGGAAAAAGAAGAAGGAAAACTTCCTGTGTGCCATTCTGCCTTTAAAAAACTTCATTTCCATTATTATTTTGGTTTGCCTGATGTGATTATACCTAATGAAATGTTAGCTGAAATGCTGGAAGGTGCTTCCCTTCTTTTCTAGTGCTGCCTAAAAACCTCCTTCTGCTTTTGTGCTCTCCCTCTAAAATGGCGATACCTGCAACACAGCTGCTGGGGCTTTGGGGGTCTCTTCTTGCCCATCTTGTCCACACAAACCTGCCACATACTTGTGTATAGGCATCTTTTGCCATTTGGGGATATATACCTCTGGGGTCACAACCTGCCTGCAACCCAGAGGGGCTACTAAGTGCCTGGGGCATTTTAACAGATGCTCAGCAAGGGATGGGCTACACAGAAATCTAGCCCAGGAGCTACCTAGCCTCCCACACTGCTTTTTCCCTAATCATTTGGTTGCAACTGGCAGATGAAATGCAGTGAATTCCTCTTCTGCGGTTACTGGTTTTGCATCTCTCTCTAGGGGATCCAGTTCAGCTTCTTTTCCTTTAGGGTCTGCAACCCAGAGCAAAGATCATTTCTGAGCTTCTTGACCTCTGTTGGAGATAGATCCCAGCAGAAAGAGATCCCTGCAAAAATGCTTTTCTGACTGCTTTTGAGGGACAAATGTTGCCTGGGTTTCCCCATCCTTTTTTTTTAGAGGCTCCAGCCTTTCATGATTCAACGCACAGTGCACATGTAAAATACACAAAGGCAGCAAAAGACTCCTGGTTAGCCCCTGGCAAAGACCATGTGTTGGTTCTACCTCTTCCCACCTACCCAGAGGATACAAGCTGCCTTCCCCCGGCTGTCCCTGCAGCCCAGGGTGCTGGGTCAACCCCAACCACTTGCCCCTATGACCCGCTGTGGGTCTACACCACCATCAGCAACTCACAGCCTTCCAGAGGCTCTTAGAAATCTTCCTGATTTTTGAAAGTTGACCCTGCAAGGTGCAATATTTCAGGGAAAAGGGCGGAAAAGAATTGATTCTTCCTCTGAAGCCTTCTGTACAGCTTTTAAAAGGACCCCTGGAAACCTGCCATGTTGGCCAACCCAGAAAGCAAGGTATTAGATTACATGTGCCTTGAGTCTAGTCCCCCCTGACAGTCCTTAAGCCTATGTTCCCCCATTGATCCACCCATTAGATATAACAGGGATGACAGCCCTGCTCCTTTTCCCACACTGCCCAATTAACACTAGCTAGGAGCACCACTTGTTGGAGAGAGAAGGCAATTCAGTCCAGACACTTAACACAGGTGACGAATGCAGTACCAGCAAGAACTGGTAACTCCCGATCCTGCTCGACGCCTACTAAGTGCTTTGATTTTAAGGATTTTTTAAATTTAGTTTTATATAAAGATCCTCTGTCTTCTCCTGCTCTCCCTCAACTTCCTCCAGCAACATAATCTATTTGGATCTGCTCCAGGGAGATGAAAGTAGCCTTGCTGCTCTTAGAGTTATCTGTGAACTCCACGCAGTTTGAGTAGAAAAGCAAATATTCCGTGTCACTGGTGCAGCTTGCTTAGCTCTTGGCCAGCTGTCAGCTAGGAGCTGCTGAAATGGAGTGGTGTTATTTCTAAGCCAGATAAGGAGACTGTGCGTGGTGCATTCATACTGATCTCTTCTTGTACGTGCAATTCCTTCTGTATTATTTCATGGTCATTTGCGAATTGCATACAAATTTAGGCTGGAAGGTACCTTGTCCAGCTCTAGTGTTGAATACCTCCAAGGAAAGCAACATCCCCACCTCTCCGGGCTTGCCATCCAGCATTTCACCATCCTGACAGTGAAAATATTGTTCCTTGAATCTCACTGGAATTTCCCTTGCTGCAGCTTACACCCGCTGCCTCTCGTCCTTTCATCGCACACCTCTGAGAGGAGTCAGGTTCTCCCTTCTCTGTAATCTTAATTACGTAGCCGAAAAGAGCAATTAGATCTTACTCAGCCTTCCCTTCTCCAGGCTGCACCAAGCCAGCTCTCAGCCTCTCCTCTCGCATCATGACCATGTTCATTAGGACATTCATACAGTGCTATGCGCAAGGCAAGGACTCACCTGGCCAAGTCATTTGTGTTCAAGTCAGAAAGACCAACAGCCACATGAAGAAGTGTGGAGAAGTCTGGCATCACTAGGGTAGGGAGCAAGAGGACCTGGGCTTGTTCAGCCTCACTGAAGAAGTCTGAAAGGGAGATGAACTCGGGCAGATAAACAGTCCGCTCTTGGGTTACGCCAGTATTTTCTAATGCTGTTGTTCCACAGACATGTCTTTTGGTGATAAAAAGATTATCAGAAGCCAGGATCGGTTCCCTGGCCCATTCCACCACGTGCTCATGAGCACAGGGGGAAAGGTACAGGCGAAGTGATGCTGAGAACGGCAGGAAGAAGCCTTCAGAGGAAGGGAGGCTTTGCCCCAGAGACAAAGTCTGGGAGGACCACAACTTAGCCTCTAGCCAAGACAAAGTAAAAATGCTTTTTTCTGTGTTGCATCCAGAAAGAGAAATGCAGGCTGTGACTCAACCTGCTCATGCTGGAACCAAGATGTTAAATGGTGAGCAACATTCCCATTAAGTGGAGTTTGCAATCTGGCTAAGCGCACTTGATTTAAGTAACTTGGCTGGAAACATGGATGTTTGCAGCTAAAGCCTTACCTCAAGCAGCAGTCGCAGTACAGTTGCAAATCCCCATCAGCCCCTGGGGACAACCTAAGAGAGGTATTGCTGGGTTACACCAACGTCACCCCTGTTTTCTCTACAAGACCACATGCAGCAAAGAAAACAAACTGCATTTCGATGTCTCTGGTTTTCTTTTCCCTTCGTGCTGGTGGATATGTCGAGAGAGAAGAACAGTTCTTTGTTAATTTGTGCTGGAAAGCCTGATCATCTGGGTCTTTGTCGCTACTTGCGTGTTGTCAGCTGAGTCACAGACTTTGTGGGACATTTATTTCAAATGGAGATGACTTCCCTGAGAACGAGATAGCCTTTTTAATTAAATGGGGTTTAATGGAAACAAGGGAAGGGACAGATGAAATTACACTGGGGCTGCAGTGACAGACTTCTTAACTAATGACTTCTAAATTGGTTACAATTTACATTTTGAAAAGATACAGGAAGCTCATTAGGGCTCTAGACAAACAGCTTGGCAGGCCAGAGCGGAGAGGAGAGCTCTGCAGTCGGAGCAGCGCTGTATGAAAGAGAGATCCAGAACGATAGCAACTACTGAACATTAACAACATCGCTATTTATATAATGGTTGTCCTGCCCAAGACTGACTTTGTGTAGAAGGCCAGTATTGTTATCTCTCATTTTCAGCTACAAAATGCCAGGCACAGAGAAGTAACCTGCCCGGTGCTGGGACTAAGCTCAGATGAGTTACGCAGAGTTAGTCAAGGATGATTTCCAGCAGAAAACGCAGGTCTAGGAGAAAAGGTCTTTTCAGGGAATGCGTCTATTCCCAAGCAATACTGGTTAGAAGCCATCTGATATAATTAACACCCAAAAGAGTTGAAAGAAACAATGCAGATGAATTGTTGGAAAGACACCCACCTGCACAGATGCAGTCACAGCCACACGGTCTAAACCTGGTGGTCGGGGCATTAACCGGGGACAGCCTCTGCTTAAAATCAGGGACATCCAAATCTACACACCCTGCAGGGTTTCACTGTTCACCAAAAAGCCTTTGAAAAGTTTTGGGTTTACTTCAGTGCACACCAGGAAATTTTTAAGAATCGCTTCTCACCCACGCTGCTCTTTTGCAGTTTAAACCAGCGCCCTGTCTGCTGGTTTTCATACCAAAAAGGTAGATCCCCACCGCTGTGGCCATGCAGGAGGAAATCATCTGAATTTTAGTCTTAGGGACTTCACTTCACCACTAGTTTTTTTCTTTAATCCCCCATTAGCACAGCACTCTCGATCTCTAAATAATTTTGAAGACCTGCTCAAGGAAATCCTTAGCCTCGCTGGATTTCTTTCAGATTTATATTTTTACTGGCATTATTGGTTTCAAATCTTCCCCCCAGCTTTTAAGGTGAAGGACACCTTTATCTGATCGCCGAGTCTCATTCCCTGCATCACTCAGCCAGTAATACCTACCCCAGAAGAAGCTGTGGCTGAACTAGACCAGAGACTCAACTCTTCGGAGCAGAAACCAACTGCCGTGAAAGACAACACAGTGGGACAAACCTCGCAGTGGTTTCAAGCCTTCAAACCTAGAGCACCTTCTGATGTGTTGTGGACTCTAAAGCAGGAAAACAAACAAACAAAAAAAAACCCTGGAAACCACCACACAATGAGAACCGAGTTTGTGGTACCCCATTCGCAAACAACAGTACAGCTGATGACTGTGATCGCCTGAACTCAGAAGAGAAAAGGAAAGTAAGGGGAGATAACCATGAGATCCCACCTAGCAGGGTCTTAAGTCTCATATAACTTCTAACTAAGCTCTGTTCGCGTTCTCACGGCCCAACCAAGGGAGAACCACAAAGCTTCGCTTGCACTCAGCAGTAACCTGGGAGCGTACAGGAGACAGAAATCCAGGGCTGCAGTTCTGCCCTTGAGGCAGAGCCCTGACAAATTGTCCCCTCTCCATAAAAACTTCAGTAACTCTAGAACAAGAGACCAATGCAAGCAGAACCAAATTTTCCTTTGTCTTGTTTTCATCTTGTTTTCAAATATGTCTTAATTTTGCAGTTTTGTTTTCAAGAACTAAGACTCTATTTTATTTGAGTATGCCTGTTACTTTTATTTAAATTTCTCTGTTTAAGGTAAATTTAGAAGTTATCTCAAGCAACAATAAACCATGTTATATTATTTAAAACAAGGAATACAAGTAGAGCAGTGAGAACAAAGCGTCAAGAGACAAAGACAGGTCTCACAAGCTTCTTTCAAGGCTTTGGGGAGGTGCTGAGCTACCACACGGTGCACCAACGTCCTGGGTGGAGTTCACCCCACCTGTAGGGTTACCAGTTCATTGCCCTGCAACTACAAAATACACCTGCAGCTCTTCAACTCTGGCACACCGATTCAGACACCTTCCAGAGTTGCATCATGCAATCCACCAAGTGCTTCCTGGAAGGTGCTGAAGACCTTTCTTTTGTGCCCACTGGCACAAAGGACTGGATCCAGAAACACTTCTGTTCGTTAGCATATTTATAGACGAGTATTTGGAAGAATACCTGAGGTCCATATCCAAGTGGGAGGGAGCCGGCAAGCAGCGTTTGTATTATTTCTCCCTGTAAATACATTCTGTTACACGAAGGTTACATCCACGCTGTAAATTCAGGAATGCCCAGGCACTGGAAAGTAATCGTCCATGTGAGAAAATTGTTAGAAAGTTCCCCAGTGTAAATTTGGGTGCCAATTTGCATTTTCCTAGATACTTCCCAGGCATGGTTCAATGCCCAGAACAGTCCAAGAACAACTCCCGGCAGGGAGTTTGCATCCACCCTCTTCTGGAAGGCAAGACCATTTACAAGTGTGGAAGAGGGCATTTTGTGCCAGCTGGCCATGGGGCCCAGGATACATTTAGTTCCTGGATGCGCTTAGTTTATTAGCACAGATGACGCTGAATTGCCTCTACTTAAGAGTCTTATTACCGGACATCAATCCATGAAGCCACCATACACTTACTGAATCAAACACTCTGGGACTACACTGCCAGCTGGATTAATTCTCATTACTATTACAAAGAAGTGGTGATCATTCACGCAAGCATATATAATTCCTAAATACAATGAGGCATTTGAGTGGGGAACATGCTATTTGACCTTTCATCAAAATAGAGAATAATTTGAAAAGCTACATACTTTCCCTCAAAACCACCTGCATCGGGGCCAGGCACTGCCCCCATGCTGGCTGAGGAAATCGCATAGGCTTGCAAGTTCTGGATTACTCTGATCCCACCATAGCGTGGTATTTGCAAGACTGAGTGGGAAGAGTCATGCCCCAACAGCGGTCACTTAACCCAGTTAACACCTACTGCTTATCACAGCCTTCACGTACATTTTCCTAGCGTCTTGGTAGAAATTCAACCTGAAAATCCTCTGAAATCTACCTATTTATTAAAGACCCCGGAGGGTTTTTTCCAGATCTAAACTAGGAAAAATATAAAAGGACATCTGAGAAATACAGCCCATGGGATGTAAAATATTTCTGAAGAAGACCTTGGTGCTGTAACCAAACTGAACTGAACATCCGATGCCCTGTCCTTCATCTGTAGTTTAACTTCTGTTTCCACACGGCATAATGGTGACACCTACAGGAAAAAACTCATAAGCTACCTCTGCAGCCCAGAGAGGAGCAGATGACATCACACACCATTAATATTATCTCTTTATTCAAGGTCGTAGGGACCGTGCAAGCAAATAAAATACATTATCAATCGCACAAGAAAGCGCTGGCTGCAGTGCAAGGTCATTACCTGGATGATAAGAAAACAGGATCTGGGACCCATCGGCTCCCTCCACATCTGCTACAGCCACTGCTACCAAGCAAAGCATGAATGACAGCAGAGGTAAGCAAACTTTAAAAAGGTAAAAATTCAGTATAATAACACTTCTTTTGAGCTTTGTTTGGTGTATGCCTGCATGTGGCTCCAGGACACAGCTACTTGTGCACCCAGGGTGCCCTGGACCGAGTTATACCGAGACTGTCACTGAACACAGACAGGTTTATGAGAACACCCCACCGCTTCCCCCTCCTTCAGCAATGAACTCCCTGCAGGGCAGAGCACGCTGGTATCTCACGCTTGGCCTGTGCCTGTTTACTGTTTTCTCAGCAGTGTTGCAGGACTTGATACAGGACTATAGAAGAACATGCAAACATTAGAGCACATAATATTTCTTAGGAAGTTTAGTATGTTCTCCAGTCAGAATGGATTTTAAGAAAGTGCAATATCCTACAGATTAAACAACTAAAATCTTTATTCTTAACTCTCTTTAATGAGTCACCATTTTTAAAATTTGCAGGCAAAGACATGGAAGAAAAACCCAGACATTTTTCATTCAGGTTTTATTTTCACAAGCAATCCCGACCATTACACATGATATTAAAAAACTATTGTCTGAAGTGTACCCTGAAGACAACCACCAGGAAAGCTTTGGTTCACAATGTATCTAACTGTGTATAGATGCCATTTCCCTTCTGTGTCAAAAGTTACCAGACCAGAGGACATGTCCTTTCTGACCACCCAGTGAGTATTAGACTAACCTGGTTAAGACAGAAACAGACCACAGGCAATACAGTTTGAGCAGAGCATGAACAAAGGGGTATTGCTACCTATTTAAAAAATGAGATTTGAAAGATTATTATTAAAATAAAACTTTGTAATAAAACATCCAGTAGTTCAGTCCCTTTTCGAGAACTTCCTACTGTGTCGCTGGTTCTATGTTGTGAAGACTTAGCAAACTCCTTAGCAGAAGCTGTTTTTCCTGTGGAAGACAGATCTGAATTTGTCTTGAGCTCATGACAGTATGTGCAAAGGCAGCTGTGCAGTCCACAGTAATGACTAATTAGCTAAACCAGTTCTTTTGATCACGTCTGGATGTCCAATAGTGTCTAATTTCCATTTTCAATTTATTAAAACATTTCCCCCAACAACAAACAGTACTTTAAAAGGCCACACTAAAGGGATCTCCAAAGCAAGAAAGGGCTAGATCAGTCAGAACTTTACAACCACAAAGCAAGTCAAAACGAGTAAAAACTAAAACACTTTCCTCCTCACTCACAGAAGGACTGGGGCAGAGCCTGACAAATGGTTTCAGATCTAACAGTGGGCGACCATCCAAAGGAGGGGAAGTTTGTTCTCCACCCCCAGCTGCAAGTTCCTGCAGCATCCTTTTTGTGCTGATATGTGTTCTGATCTGGCTAAAAACCAAACCCGGCGGGGGGGCGGAATTATTTCCCTGCTCTGGCCCATTGCATGGTCACAGAGCATTGCCAGCAGCAGAAGGGAAGTGACAGGAGACGGATCCTGCATTTGGCTGGACACCAGCATTAGATCAGCTTAAAGCAATTATCAAGCTACAGCCAAAGCCCACCCACCTTGCACTGGCTCTACATAGACCAATGCAAACCTGAGTTTTACACAAATCAGCTTCCTCTGGGCAGCTTGTTTTCCCACATTTTTACCAAGGTAAGCCAGCTTACTAAGCAAGACAGCTAGCTTTCAGTCAGCTCAGGGTCAGTCTCTCCGATTTTGTCAGGGACAAAACTGCTTTGGTTCAGACCGTGTCAGGGCAGCATTTCTTCAACAGCTTGATGTGCCGCTGAGCCAAGCAGCTTCAGCTTGATGCTATGCCTACACACCACTGACTTAAAGGCAGTACTTATAGACTTTTCATAGGTGTAACTCTAGCTTCGCTGGGCCCGGTGCACGTTCTTCGGTGCTGGGTCACGGCTGAAGACATCATCACCAGGCGTGGGCCAACCTGCTGCACGCACAGACGCTCACCCCTCGGTGCTGCTAAGGGAAACGCCTCACCAGCCGCCTCCAACAGCCGTACCCGACGGCCAGGCCCACCGCCGCCGCGCTCCCGGCCGGTTTTGCCTCACAGTTTTTAATTCCTCCTTTCAAATTCCCTTCGGGGCGAACCCGGGCCCGAGCCAGCCCCCACCACCTCCCTCACCGACCGCCCCGGGGCCGGCGCTCCCTCACCGCCTCGCTGCCGAGGACCCCGATCCCAGGCGCGGGGGTGCCCTGAGCCGCGCCTGCCCAGCTCCGCCACGGCCGCTTCAGCGCCGGCCCGCCGCAGGCACTACTCGGACAGCCCGCGCTCGGGGGCCTTGCACGGGCAGGGGTGGGACGTACCAAGTGCCGTCCCCGCGTCCCCCCCCCGTCCACTCCACCCTGAGGCCGGTGTGGGCGGGGCCGGAGCGGAGGATGGACGCGGCGCTGCTCGCCGTCGCTGCAGTGCTGCTCGCCGTCCTTCTCTTCTTCACCACCCGCCTCCGCGGCCAAGCGAGGGCAGGTGGGTCAACGGCCTGGATGGGTTTCTCTCCCCTCCCCTCCCCCCCCGTCGCCTCCGTGGTCGCTTCCCGCCCCGTTCCGGCGGGGCGCGCTCGAGCGGACCCGCCCCTGCTCTCAACCGGGTCCGGCGGGGGGGCGCGTGCCTCGCCTCAGGCCTTCCCCTGAGGGGGAGCCGCCATGACGGGGGTGGGGGAGGTTGGTCCCGGTGGTTCCCCCGGGATTTCTGGCGTCCCGCCCTTCCCTCCGCACGCCGGGGTCGCCCCCTCAGGTCCCGGGGTGGGAGTCTTGGGTGGCGGCGAGATCTGCTTGGGCCCGGGTCCCGGCCCGAGGCGGTGCCAGGGTGAGGGACGGGGTTTGCCGTGGTGTTGGAAGTGTGGCAGGGGTTCCCGCTCTGGGGCTGGGGCGGGCGGGAGGGAGGTGTATCCCTAAGGCTCCTCCTGCGAACGGGGGGTGAAATCCGCTGCGTGAGGTGACAGCCCAGCCTGGCTGACAGGACTCCTGGTTCCCCTTGGCAGGTCCTCGGGGACGGCCCGTTAATGTTCCTGTCAGACTGGAGACCTGAAAGGCAGGCCGGTCTCTCTCTGGCCCCTGACAGCCTGCTTTAGCTGCATTTCACAAAAATTGCCCACTTCTGCTCCTTTTCCGCCTCACCTGACGCTGTGAGGACTTAATAGCTGTGCCAGGTTTAGGTGCGGTGTTGCGCAGTCCCGTTCTGGGAACGGGTAGATGATACAGCACTTCCAGTCCTCCCTCAAATGGCAAGTGTTTTATTGCTGACCAGCAGTTAGAATTGTAGAATCATTTAGGTTGGAAAAGACTTAAGAACCTCGAGCCCAACCGTAAACCCAACAACTGCCAAGCCTGCTGAGGCAGTGTGGAACCATGAAGTGGAAGAGACTTTGGCACGGGTGCAAGTTGAGTGTTATGGGAAGAAGTCAGTTGTGTCTGTGAACTTATCAGCCCTGTTGTTTTCAAAGTGGAAGAAGGGAGGTCATTTAGCTGTAGGTCTCAAATTCAGATCTTTAGCCAGGACAAACACTGAAGCCTTTGTTAGTATAACAACACCCATTACCAGGATTTGGGGCGTTTTAGGGTTGGGTTTGTTTTGTTTTTCTTTTGAGGAGAGGATAGCTGTGATAATTTTTTTTAAGAGGAAAAAAACCAAAACATCTCTGGTATAAATGCATTGCAGTGCAAGAGCGTGCGCTGGTAAGGTCTTTGTGTTAAGAGCAGGTTTTGCTGATAATAATTTCATTTTCCAACACATTTCTCTTGCGCCTTCTTTTGTATAGACATGGTCTAAATCTTTCTCAACGGCTTGGAAACTGATGAAACTTTGTCAGGTTTCTAGTTAGTTAAAGCTTTTGGTAAAAAGTGAGTGCATGTCCCAGAGAAATAGACTGCTGGAAAGAAGTAATTTCCTGAACTTGACTTGTGTCATGACTTGGGTAAATCTGGGGCTGTGGGGTTCAGGAGGATTCCTTTTTCTTTTCTTTTTAAGTGTACAAAGTTCTAACTTGAAGCCCAAACATTTGTTTTAAATGGTCTGAATTCTCAAAAACTTTAATACTGATTTTGAGCAGCTTGGTTAAAGTTAGTTTATATTCAGGATAATTTAATCATTTTGAAGCCTCTTTTTCAGTGGCATCTTTTTGACACTTCCACATTAGCCTTGTTTTTTTAATTGTGGTTTTAAGATAATTTCTACCATAATATATTGATTTCTGTCATTATAAAGCCCTTTACAGAATTTCAGCTTGTGGGAATGACATTGTTCTCCTTACACAACAGAAATTATTTTTCAAAACCATTGGGGCTGTGGTGTATTTAATATCTGCAAAATTTGGTCTTAAACAGGAATTTGCTTTCCTGTTCCTTTTATTTATGTGGAAAATGGAAGCTGCTACAATTCTGCTAGTAAATCTGTGTTGCCTTATGGAAAGGATTTGAAGCCAGGGACTCTTGACCTAGATAACTGGTTGGTAGCTCTCACCTTTTCTTTTTAATGTCTAGGGATTGGCGCAGCAGCTTCTTTATGCTCTCTCTTGGGGAATTGCCCATTTAAAAATGTTCAAGACTTGCCTGCTTTGCATAATGAAGGGAGCTAAGGATCACAAGCGGTAAACCCTGTAACTGTATTTCCTTTGAAAGGTCATCTGGAGCAGCACAGTGTTTCCAGCAAGATCATGCCTGGACTTGTTCTGCTGAGAATAAAAGAAAAAGAAAAAAAAGTAGCTTTGCTGCCTTTTACTCATGGTTGGCATATCTATTTGTGAACAAGCCCTAATGTGGTAAGCTGTTCTAGGCAAAAGCACCTCCCCAGGGAAGCCAAGCATACTTCCACCTGTTGCAATTTCTCTTTGAATTTCACAGGTTAGGTTAGCACGAAGGTAGAAGATGCTGGATGCTGCCCGTGTGGTGGGAAGCACCACTAATGTGTGAGGGTGCAGTAGGTGGAGCTCTCTCCACGTCTGTACAGGATGAGGGAGCTCACAAACTAGTAGCTGTGTCTTGCTGGACTGCCTCGAAACTTGCCAGCCCAGGTGTTACCTTGATGGATTTGCTTATCTGATATAACTGAAGATAATATGCTGTGGTAGATGAAGGATTGCTTCTCAAGAAAAATATGTCTTTGCTCTGAGCGAGTGAAAATTTGCAAAGCTTCGTAAAGGAGCAGACTTCTACCTGGGGGATGTAAAATTAGGTCTTAAGAAGTCTGGGCTCTGAAAGATTTCATACTATTCTTTGTCATGGTGTAACAGTGGTGCTTCACATCCAGTTTAGGAAAGAGCTCTGCTGAGTTCTGCTCTGTTTCCCTTTGGGAAGGAGCTCTGATAGTGCAATGCAAGTTTCACAGTTGCTGCTGTGTACTGGCTGACAAGTCAGATGAAATAATCTCCGTTGCTGCCTCTGCACTGTGCTGATGTTTCTGAAAATGCAGAGGTGGAGCTGCTGTCTCAGCATGGCAGCTGCCGTCCCCAGAAGAGGTATTGCTTGGGTTTTGGAAGGCTGCGTTGGAAACTGGAGAACCTAAAGCTTAAAATACAAACTAAAAACCCAGCTTTCAAGCCATGCCTATTTTCCAGACATCTGTTTAATTTTTTTGTTTGTATGGCCTGTTAATTTGAGGGCTTTATCTATTAATATCTTGTGGCCTTCCATTCTGCAAACCATCCAGCAACTCCTGGATCAGCTTGTCTCACCACCTGTATAATGTCGGTCATTAAGTTTCACTCGGATGGCTCTATATCAAGTCTCATTAGTCCTTGTGTGACTAATCTCTGCATGAACTGGCTAGCCTGGGGTGCTGCTTATGTCTGAGACCTCTGCAGCTACAGGAAAATGAAAAGATGTATTGAGATAAGTGCAGTGGCCAAACCACGCCCTGTGCTGCAGCAGGAGGTGAAAAAAGCACAGGGCCAGACCCCAAGGAAAATTATTCTTGATCTGAAATCTGATAGTCAATCCAGTTCCAAGAATAAGAGCGAGAGGGTTTTTAAGTGTATCCTCTGTATTCTTTGAAACCACCAGTCACACCCCTCCATGTGCAGCTCTAGTCAATCTATGATACTTCCAGTTCAGAGGGAGAGAGAGCACATCTAACTTTCTAGATATTGGAATAAATGGTGTGTCTTGAGCCACGTAGACAAATCATTGACCCCTGAAGAACCAACCAGGTAAAAGTGTGTTACAGGCAGAGTAAATGATTCTTTTCTTCCCCCCTCTCATGAAGGATGGGAAGAAATGCAAGGACTAACATTCAGGTTTTTCAGATGATTGTCCAGCTGAATGCCTTGCAAACAGAAGCTAGGGTGGGGGGAAGCTGTATTAAAGCATATATTTCCCTACTAAATGAGAATCCATAGTGTCATCTAGGTGTCTTCTGTCTGCTGTCCAAATGTTTTGGAGATCTGACAAGGATTGTCCAACAACTGCCTTGTGTGTCTGACCATGATACAGGTCAGGTTTGGTGGGGGTTTTACTGCTTTCTGAGCCCTGTTAACACTGGTCAACTTTGAAGAATTACCATGTCTCCTGTGGAGAATTAAATTGAGAGAATAGGATGGCTTAGTTCACATGTTTGTCTATGTGAGGGTTAAGCATTTCAGTTTGAAATTAATATGTGGCTTATAAATAGATTCCTCTTTCACAAAATGCAAAACAGTCTCTGTTTCAGAGGACAATGGGAACCAAAAACAAACCCCAGAATGAACGAGGGCTGGAACTACACAGCTGACACGGTGTGCAGGACCACCTTTGGAAGTTACTGAGGTAGACACACTGAAGCTTTCAGGTGAAATGATGCCAAGGTTTGAATTGCAGTGTATCTCAAGAAGTTAAGAGAAATACTGCATTTGTATAAAAAGTCTTTTTGCAGACTATTTCTGTCATTTAGCAGTGTCCCAATAAGTGACCTGCTGATCTGCCTTTGCAGTATAATGCTTTCCTGTAGCATGTCCTGTAGCATTCAAAATAAGCATTATCATGCTATAAATAAGACTGGGCAAGCCTTGAAGGAAAATGCTTGGATCCCTGGAGCCTACACTCTGTAATTTATTATAGACGTGGTTTGGTCCACAGATAAAAGAGTGGATGAGAACAAGAGGGTGACAGCAGCATGATAGTGCAGTGACTCAATTCAAAATGTCACGGTGCGTGCTAGTGCTGGAGTTTGCTGGGGGACTGCTAACATCATTGTTGCAGCAATCCCAAACTGCTAATGGCTTTGCTGGCCAAATACTTCCCCAGATGACTCTGCTTTGCAGCCTGTGCTGAGCTCAGTGCTGTTGCAGCTATATTGTTATCAGTACCAAAGTTAGCTGCTTTGAAGCTAGTTGAGATATACTGAGATGAGCTGCAAGCACACCTTTGATCATCGTGTAGATCTAGTCATAATGAATCTTATTTTCTGAACATAGATATGCTAATAGTAGCTTTTTTAGGAAGGCATTGTTTGGATCAGAGGATGCTAGAGACTTGGCAGAGTATGCAAAGCATTTTGTGCTGGGACACACTATAATCCAGCAAAGCACAAAAAAATGTGTCCTGAGTTTAAGTAAATGAGTAGTTCTGCACCATTCCATGAGACCAGTTGAACATATACCTGAACTAAGGCATAGTAGTTAATACTTCGCAGGATTGAGCAACTAACAACATACACAAATATCAGTTATGCTTATCAATGGAATATGCAAAGCAGGTATCAAGGATGATGATATTTTACCCTTATCTTGATTGTTTTGGCATGACTACCATAGTTGATAGCAACAGGATCATGGAGGTCTCAAAAAAAAACAAAACCAAAAACCAACTGGCAGAGAGTCTTCTGTGGAGAACTGCTGAAATGAGCCCACTGGTCAGTTGCTTGCTCCCATGCTGTCTCCCAGCTGCTCCTCTGTTATGATATTCCTCATTTGTCAGATCTTAATTAGTAACTGAAGTATATGCAGAGAGGATGGCAGTGAGAGCTACAGTGACCTGTTCTGTCTTCCCCTACATGTGTTTGCTGGGAGACCTGCAGTTTAAATCAGCATGGTAGAATGAAGTTACCCTGTATGTATCATGCTGGTAATTTGTAATCCTTATTTGGTATTCAGGTTTTGTTTCAGGTATAATGATTTACATATTCCACACTGAAACATGCATACTCTGAGGTTTGAATTCAGATTAATCTGATTCTAAATTACACAAGTACAAAATAATAAAAAAAGTAAGAATACTGTAAAGGGGAAAAAAACGTACTTCTGGGTTCTTGCCTTTTGGTGACTCAGAAAGGATTAGACTTCTAGTCCGTCCAGATAAAGAGAATTGTTTTCTGGCAGAAGGGAACAACAGATTATCAGTTTAGATTAAACAAGAATATTTTTTTAAGCACTTGGGGGAGGTGAGGGGGTGTCTGTCTTTGTTTTGTGGTGTGGTGATTTTTTTTTTTTGTATGGGCTCTCTCAGATCAAATAACATTTTCAGCACATAGCTATAGCTTTTTCTTTATGATGATCTTATGTATGCTATCGCAAAAGAGACTGCTGTCAGGATAAAAATTTTTGTTTGTGCTGGTTTCAGCTGGGATAGAGTTAATTGTCTTCCTAGTAGCTGGTATAGTGCTAGGTTTTTGAGCTAGGTATGAGAAGAGTGTTGATAACACTGTTGTTTTCAGTTGCTGCTAAGTGATGTTTAGTCTAAAGTCAAGGATTTTTCAGCTTCTGATGCCCAGCCAGCGAGAAGGCTGGAGGCGCACAAGAAGTTTGGACGGGACGCAGCCAGGGCAGCTGACCCAAAGTGCCCAAGTGGCCATTGGGGTACTCCATACCATGTGATGTCATGCCCAGTATATAAACTGGGGGGAATGGGGGTGGGGAGATTGCTGCTCGGGGACTAACTGGGCATCGATTGGCAGGTGGTGAGCAATCGCACTGTGCATCATTTGTACATTCCAATCCTTTTCTTATTACTATTGTCATTTTGTTAGTGTTATCATTATTAGTTTCTTCTTTTCTGTTCTACTAAACTGTTCTTATATCAACCCTCAAGTTTTACTTCTTTTCCTGATTTTCCCCCCCCATCCCACTGTGGGGGGGAGTGAGTGAAGAGCTGTGTGGTGCTTAGTTGCTGGCTGGCATTAAACCACGACACGTTGCATAGAGCACTGAGCACAAATAAGAAGGATCCAGTCCATGATCCTGCTTAATCATGGAAAAACAACTTGCACATATCTCCTGCTGTGCAGGGAAAAAAACGCGTGAGAGTGGAGAGGCATTCTCTCATTTAGAAAACACCACTGGCATTGCATTTCTGGTTGCAAAAGTTCACTGGCAAAAGGATACTGCAGCAAGCAGAGATGGCCAGTCTCTCATCAATTACATTTCCCTTTTGCAGCTGATGAGGAACACCAGCAAAATGTGGCGGCAGCAGTGGCCAGGCCCCGGCCCTATGCTGAAGAGCGGGGAGATGGGATGCCAAGGCGCCGGAGGAACATGGGAAACCGGATGATGGCCCAGAGGAGAGTGCAGCAGGCAGAAGACTGGGTGGAAGGTAATATTTGGTTCAGTTCATCTTGCAAACATTGAAACAGACCTTAACAGCAGACGTTAAGCTTGGTGAAGGGGTGTGGTTGGCTCCCAAAGAAAGTTTTTTCAGTTTTGCTGACTGAGTTACTTACAGCTTGACTATAATCTATTTGACTGTCCAACTTCTCACTGTACTTCCTCACTTATCTCTATATACCACTTACCTTTAACTGAAGTGTCTGCCTCCTCCTGTGGTGAGTTCTGGCAGTTTGTTGTGCCAACAGTGCATCACAATGTATTCTTCACTTACTTCCTAGAAACTGCCTTTTGCATTTCCTGCTTAACAATGCGGGTTAAATTTGGGTAAGCAGAATCCACACTTTGCACTAGAATAACAAGCCATAGTAAAGTACTGGTTTCTTACAAATTGGTGGGAAGCATTAATTCCCCAATGTAATCTGCAAAATATGGAGTTTTCTTTCTGAGGAGCCTTACAGGTAGTGATCAGAATCAAGCCGATTAGCTGGAGGTCACCACAGACTGTGGCATTTTGTCTTACTGCCAGCAGTTTGTTGACAATGAGTCCTCTGTTCCTGTGCTGGATCTACAGTTAATAGCTTTACTTCAGTGGTGTGCTTGTAGACAAGAACATGGTGATAAATAACATCTTTCTACACCCTGTAAGCCTCACTCCCTTTTCTGGTGAAACTTCACACGTTATTATCTTTGTTGCTAAAGAAGCGATATCACCGTGATTCACCTAACTGGATTCCTTCTGCTTTCAGTTTGTGGGTTAAGCGTGCAGGGTTTCTGCTCAAGTATTGATAAAAGTGGGCTTTGCTTCACTTGAGTTTGCAGTGGAGATCAGAGTGTCTTTTTGGTCTGCAGTAAGTGAGAAACAGTGAGCACATATCTGTGTGATGCCTTGATTAGAGGCTAGTTGCATTTTCTTCAGCTTTTCTTGACTTGCAGTTTGTAGAAAGTGTCTTGTGCTCATGTTGGCAGGTAAACATGCTTTTCAAGTTAATTGTGTTCAACAGTTTCACAAGTGGAGAACTGACAGATCTGAACTTTTCAACTTTGGTTATTTCTTTTCATGTGATAACATCCTGGAAATAAAATGAAATCTGAATATCTTTTGCCTTAAACTCCAGACATCAAAAGTTTGAATGCTGAAGGCTGATAGTGAAGCTGTCAAAGCAAATGGCTTATCTTACTTCGTCACTTTAGCAATAGAAGAATCTATGTCATTGGGCTTTATAAATAATTCTTTTGCAGCTTGCTGTACATCAGATGCAAGTGCTGCAGCTCTTGCATGAAGTTTTCTTTGAAATGACATCCCTGTTTTGTTTGGGTTTTTTAATTCCTTCTTCAAATTAAGACAACTTCTTGCTTTTTGATTCTGTTTTCTGCTTCTGTGTGGGTTTTTATTCATATGCTGGGGTGGATTTTCCAAGTGCCTAAACACTGTTGCACTACGAAAGCCTTTGGAGACTGAGCATAGACTTTAGTACAGCTATGGAGAGAAACATCTGTCCCTGGTTCCCCAGCGTTGAGGTGTGCAATGGCTAGTGGCCATTATTACTTGAGACTAGCCCCACTTTTGGACTGGCTGCGTCTGTGCTGCAAAGCCGTTAGCCTGACCCTGAGCTACCTTTATTAGCATGTGGTTGGGGTGGTTTTTTGCCCCTTAGAGAAGGATGTGTTATGTGTTTTGAAGCCCAGTCTGTGGACATAGCACAGGCCTGCAATCACTCTTCGATTTGTCTCCTTTGTGCAGGGGCCATGTGCGTTTTCTCTGTCATTGCAATATAGAGTGGTTTTGTCTAATTACTTTGTATTGGGTTTCTGTGGCAAGGTTTTGGTAGCAGGGGTGGGAATTTCAGGGGTGGCTCTGTGAGAAACTGCTGGAAGCTTCCCCTGTGTCCAACAGAGCCAGTGCCAGCCGGCTCTAAGACAGACCCGCTGCCAGCCAAGGCCGAGCCCATCAGCTATAGTGGTAACGCCTCTGTGATAACATTTTTAGGAAGGAAAAAAAGTTGCAGGACAGACAGAAACAGCAGCTGGAGAGTGAGTGAGAACATGTAAGAGAAACAACTCTGCAGACAACAAGGTCAGTGCAGAACGAGGGGGAGGAGATGTTCCAGGCACTGGAGCAGAGATTCCCCTGCAGCGGGAAGACCACGGTGAGGCAGGCTGTCCCCCCCAGGCCAGGGAGGCCCACGGGGGAGCAGATCTCCACCTGCAGCCCGGGGAAGATCCCACACCGGAGCAGGTGGGTGCCTGAAGGAGGCTGTGACCCTGTGGGAAGCCCACGCTGGAGCAGGTTCCTGGCGGGACCTACCGATCTGTGGAGAGAGGAGCCCAGGCTGGAGCAGGTTTTCTGGCAGGACTTGTGACCCCGTGGGGGACCCATGCTGGAGCAGGCTGTGCCTGAAGGACTGCAGCCCAGGGAAGGGACCCATGCTGGAGCCGTTTGTGAAGAACTGCAGCCTGTGGGAAGGACCCACGTTGGAGAAGTTTGTGGAGGACTGTCTCCCATGGGAGGGACCCCATGGTGGAGCAGGGTAAGAGTGTGATGAGTCCTGTCCCGAGAAGGAGGATGAAGTGGCAGAAATAACACGTGATGAACTGACTGTAACCCTATTCCCCGTCCCCCTGTGCTGCTGGGGGGTTATGTAGAGAATCCATGAGTGAAGTTGTGGCTGGGAAGAAGGGAGGGGTGGAGGGAAGGTGTTTTGAGATTTGGTTTTATTTCTCATTACCCTACTCTGATTTGATTGGTAATAAATTGAGTTGGTTTTCCCAAAGTTGAGTCTGTTTTGCCTGTGACAGTAATTGGTGAGTGATCTCTCCCTGTCCTTATCTCGACCCACAAGCCCTTTGTTATATTTTCTCTTCCCTGTCTAGTGAGGGGAGGGCAGTAATAGAATGGCTTTGGTGGGCACCTGGCATCCAGCCATGGTCAACCCACTGCATACTTCCTTCATGTGAACATGTTGAAATAGCAAGCTATCCCCACAGCTGAGTTCTGAGTTACAATAATTAGTTGGCTTATACAGAAAGAGAGGCCAGAATGCATCAGTGTTAGACAGTCCCAGGCAATGCAGGACCAGTTGGGGCACCCAGGGCTAAAGAGCAAAGTTATTTGGCAATGTAGACAGAAACACTGGAAACAAGCCAGTCTGGTTTCTTCAGTCTTGACTTGTAAATGTTCTTGTTGCTTTAGAAGTCTTCTGAACATCTGCAACTGAAGTGTGTTGTTTCTTTTCGTTGTTAAAATGTTTTACTGGTAAGTTTCTGTTCTGCTGGAATTTCCACTCTGGGCCTGTGTTTAGCTTTGGGCAAAGCTACCTGATCCTGCTCTGTGTCACTCTTGACTTCTGCCACAGGTTGGTGCAGGCATAACACCAATCCATTGCTGCAAAATTTCTAGCACTGAACTCAGGAAGGGCATGAGGATGCCATGGCCATATCTATGTTACTGTTACAGACATGGAAGTGGAGTCAGGTAGGAACTGCTATTACCACCAAAGTATTCTGCCTGTTGGAAGTCAGTTCTGCTGACTCTAGGGAACGGTCTCAAAGCAACACTTGCAGGCTTTGGAGCTGTGGTTAGCATGAGGGTTTTCTGTTTTCCATCTAACAATCAGATTTCAATTCCAGAATGAGAAAGAAAGCTTCAAGTGTAAAATAGTAGCCCACAGTTTCTGCTGCCTGTGCTAAGTTGTTGTATTGTGCCAGTGCTCAAATCTCATGCAGAGTAATGGGGGGAACTAAAACAAATTGTGGCACTAGGAACAGAACCTCTGTAACTTTTAATTGTCCCTTCTGTAGCTGAAATCTTCTTTTTTTATTTGCTTGCAAGTCTGGATAAGGAGTCATTTAATATAGAGAAGGATAGTAAATGATTGTTTCGAATACTCAAATCCACACCCATTGCCAGTGGGGCTAAACCAGGTTATAATTCTTCCTTTAGGTTGGTGGGGTGGGCTAAGACACATAAATTACTTGCAGATTGTCACAGCCAGAAAATAAACAGTGAAGCAGTAAATGCCTCGACTTTCCTACCAGAATTGCAACCCACGCGGCGTACATAGGTTCCTTATTCATGGGTTCCATGTGGGCTGCACTGTGCTGTGGGGGCAGGCCCACTAGCCGGCTGCCTACGCTGGCTCGGTTTGCCTGAGTAATGTTTTTTCAGTGGTTAGTTGAATACTCAAAGGAGGTCATCTGTTATGAGAATATGAACATCTATTAATATCCTCTGATGACCAAAGATTGCTGGGGAGATATTTTTCATCAGTGACAAAGTAATTCTCAAAATGACTGAGACCCCTGAGCTGTGTTCCACCAGCATGACTTCAGGCTGGCTTTAGAAAAATGGGTTTGGTTGGCTTATATTGCCCAGCTTAATTCTAGTCATAACACTACTGTCTTTCATGCAGCCCAGTGCAATCTGGGCGGCTGTTGTTAAAGTCTGTGTGCCTCAGAGGACATCTGCTCTGCACATTGTAGCAGGGATCCTATGCGTTTCCCTGTGGAAAACGAGTCTGGAAGGAGACTTCTGTATTCATGTGGTTAGGTTGCTTCTGATATCCCAGCTAGCAGACTTAATTAGCTCTGTTGTATCTTAATTTAAATTGAACCCAGACAGAAGTGGCTTTGTGGGGCTAGCTAGAGCCAAGATGAAAATAAACTCACTGCAAGGCATAAATGTGTGTGGATTTCAGGCATTAATCATTTAGGGCAGGAAAGGCCAAGCTAAGCAGTGGAAGGAAGGAGAGCAAAGGGGATAAACTGGAGTTGGGCCGAGAGTTGTTTGGGGCGTAGGGTAGTATGAATAAATAGCATTAGCCATTTTCCAATTTCAGATCTCATTTATTGACTGAGGAGGGTATTTATGGCTCTTGGTTTTGCCTGACTGATGCTCTGAGTGCATCCACTTGGACCTTGATCACCTTTGGGTACGTGTAAAGATGTTTTGTTAAGAGCTTCTATTGGTCACTGGTCATGTGCAGAAAGAGCAGTCGTCCGATTCTTGAGTTGAGCTTGCACTTCCAAACCTGCTCGTTGTGCCTTGAACAGTGCAAAGAGCTCTGCAGTGAAGTAGATACTTCTCTTGATACTACATTTTATGCTTCTTGGAGCAGAAAGCTATCTAGCCAATCTGATGTTTGCATAAAAGCTTTAGTACCCTAATTTCCTATCAAGTGACAAGAAACTTGATGGGATGAACTTATAATGGCAAGTATGGTTGGCTTATGTTGATCCTACTGTGGTAAAAATAATGAGGAGGATGAACTGAAGCAAATGCCTGTTTACTTGAAGGACTGTTATACATTATTTCCGACAGTGACTTTGTACAAACATGTAGTGAGAAAACCTGCCTGCCTCAGCACACAATGCAAAGAGTTTGCGGAGAGAGAGAGGCATGCACAGGCAAAGTGCCTTTTCCGGGGTTGTTCAATCAGTCAGTGAGTGAGTAGGACACAGGTTCTGCAGTCCAGGTTTTCTGCAACTTGGAGTGGTGTCTTGGACCAAAACTTGCTGCTGTTGATTTGAGGGGGTAGCATTTTTGTTGGCTGAAACTTCTGTCTGTCACCACACCATGATTTAGGGTAGTTACAAGAAACAGACTTCTCTAAGAAATGATAGTAATCTCCAAACCACCAAGCAAAACAAAGACCACTGGGCAACCCTCTGGGTGGAAGGCTTTAGTCGATGTGGATGAGGCTGAGCTAGATAGGGAAAGAAACAAGGCAAAAGAGAAGGATGTGCCAGGAGAGCCTAAGCAGCCCAGTAGATTCCCAGGGAATACTTTCAAGGGTTTAATTTTGAAAGGTGCTCACTTCCACATCCTATAAACAAATAACCTCTCGGACTTGTTGCAAAAAGTGTTGGCAAAAAATGGGATTTTGTGTAGTTTATTATGTTTTGATGGATTCTTTTCTTAACAAACAGAAAGTAAGGACTGCATCAAAGAAATAATCTGGTTTTGTCAACAGCTTTTATTCGTAACTATAAAAAACTACAGACTCTCTACTTTGGGCAGCAGCATATAACTCCAAAAGGTTAAATATCCCAACATCTGCAGGCCTTTTCTCTGAGCTTTTAGCCCTGTGTATCTCAGCACAGGTTTAGGAGCGTCTAGTACAGTGAACATTGTGTTAAATTTACTTTACTTACACAGAATCAATAATGATGAAGTGAACAGTTGTTGACAGTCTCAGTGCTCTAGCTTGTAAAATAAAAAATGGTATCAAGAAGTTAATGGTTCCAACATAAATTAAATCATAAGTTCCTCTCCTCTTTTGCTTGGCAAGACTTAGAGATCAGAATCTCATGTTTTCCTTTATAAGTGCTAATTACAATTGAGGAAGAAAGCACAAAACAAAGAAAAAGGTCTTAGACGTTTAAAAAAATACACTATTGGGGCTTTTTTTAAATGCCCATTATTGCTTTGTGTAGCATCTAAGTAGCATTCAAATCTTGCATCTAAAAAAAATCTTGCATGAGTGTTTTCTGCTAGTTTGGGGGAAAAAAAATATAAAAAATTACAATCTTTTTATCCCCATTCAGTGATGGATACTGTGTGTAACTTACAAGTGAGGAATGTCTTTGTGCTGAAATTTGCCAACATAAGAAGCACTTTTTCTAAGCAGACTCTCTGCCTCTCATGTAACATTGCATCTCCCCATACTCTGGTGTGCCAAAAGATCTGGAAAATTTATAAATATGGAAATGCTGATATGGTCCTATGCTGTTCTTGTGAAACAGCTGGTAATAGAGATATATTAATTGATGTAGTAGTTGAAATAAATTTAACGCTTAATCAGTAGGAAAACCTTTCTAGTACAGTTAAACTTTGACTACTAATATCCAAACTAGTGAATCAAAAGTTAATTTTGACTTGCTACTATTCATATAGAAAGTGACTTTAGTGTTATCAAAGTATCCACAATGTGTGTCTGCCCTTGAGACATTTCAAATGCAGATGGTGTGTGGAAGAGGTAGGTGTGTGGTTTCTCAGTTATGCCATATGGCTTTATTTGAGAAAAAACTTCAAGTCGTTTGACTTCTGCTCAAAAGGGCTAATGCACTTTGTTCGCTGTCCTTTTTCTGTCCTAAGTGTAGGCTGGTTTGGGGTCTTCAGATTAATAAGCCAATGTCTCATTTGGTTCCTAAACTGGATAGCTAATTTAAAAAAAAATAAAGTTGTTATCACTCTACCAACGCAGGGCTGTGTTACTCATGAATGCCCACACCTTTCCATATGGTGGACCAATTCCTTTCTAGTGGCTGGTGTTATACATCTATTCAATGTTAATAACACGCATAGGTCTTCTGCCTTCAGGAAGAACTGTTTTTTTGTCTGGCATCTTCCCCCCCTTTCTCTAACTCCTTTTGTTAGATGCTGCATAAATAGTAAATAAAGCAGCTAGCTGTGCCTAAAGGACTTTCTGTGAGTAGCCACTTGTACAGCTCGCATCCTTTTTTGTGGGTGGGATTCCATTTGCTTTGCTTCCAAAACTTAATAGGAGGCAAGACATAGATGACAAGGGCAACTAAAATATACGATGCAGGTTGTTTCATTTGGAGTTTTTGCATATTCTGTACACAGTAGCTGCTAAATTCCTGTCCTGACAGAGAACATCATCACTCCAGCACACTTTCTAATGGTGCTGGTGTGGTGGTGCATTTCTTCCCTCTCTCTGGGCTGATCTACGAACTTGGAAAGTCTTGTTAGGCCTTAGCATAAGTGTAATGAGTTGGGCAGTTAAGCATCCCTTGACCGTACCAGGAACTCTTGCATGGCTAAGACAGGGAGCTGTACTGACCATACCAAGGCCTCCTGTTGCCTGGTGGAGGCTGGGGATGGGAGTAGGGATAACTGTTCATTTCCTGACAACCTTAGGATGTACTTCAGGTCTCTCCTGACAGCCTTGGAGCTGAATCTTAAGTCATTCTTTGATAGCCTTGGAGCCTTCCTTATCTGAATCCTAACTCATGTGAAACAGTACCAGTGCTACTGGAATCCCAGAAATTTGCTGATGACTAAAGCCAGTCATCTCTGGAACCTATAAACAGCGGTACTAAGTGAGACCCTTTGAGCTCTCCTGGACCACAGCGGGCTGCAACCAGCATCTCTGTCTGAGCAGAAAGCCTCTCAGAGCTTGCAAACTCTTCAGTTTGCGAAGATCAGAGATCTGTTGCCAAAAGCCGACAATACTTGGGCTGATATTCTTTGCTCCTTGAGGCTCAACCCTTCACCTGTTAAGAAAGATGCTGAAGCATTTGGCGTGAATATTTTCACTGAACTCAAGGGGAATTTTTAACTGGTATATCTCTTTTACTTGTTTATGTATATCTCTTAGAGTCTTCGTGCATGTATGTGTACTAACCTGAATATTCTATAACAAGTATATTACAAATACTGATTTCAAATCTATATGTAAGTTACTATTGTGAACTTTATTCAACTCTGAATGAATCTTAGGCTGCTGTTATACTCATAATCCCTTTAGATATAAATCGTTGGCCAAGTCTGACGCTAGGAGTTGATCCAGCCACACCTAGACTCCAGCAGGAATTTAGAAAGCAAGGGGGTCTTCTCTGAACCTTGTGACTCAACAGGAGGGTCTCCCTTACCCTTTTTACATTCCTGATCTCTGTACAAATCATGAGAAATCAATTCTAACTTGATTTTCCTTTGTAGGTTTCTCTTTCACCCTATTGCATCTTCAGTCTCTGTATACATAATTTTAGTTTGATTCTAACTTAATTTTCCTGCGTATGTTTGATCCATGTATTAAGTAACAGAGTGAACCTTGCCATCGAACTTTGTGAAGTTGTGCTTTTATATAAATTCCTATTAAATCATTTTTGCTAAGACCCCTGACGGTGATTCTTTAAGCAGTCCAAACCACTCTTATTTCAGGACAATTGGGAAGTATTTTTAAAAATAAGCAGTCAGTAAATTTCAGGATGTTCAAACACCTGTGTGACTTAACTGTTCCCTGTTGTCCTGCTTCTCAGTATGTTCAAAATATTAAGGAAAAGCTAAGATTCCCTGAAGCTACCTCTCAGCTGGCTAGCTGAGCAAAACGCATGTTTGTGTAAAGCAGAATATGTAAAGTGGTGTGAAAGTGTCACTGTAAGTCAGACTATTTCTGCTTTCTGTCTCTTAGAGCTGGAAGCTGGTGGGAATGCTTTGTAAGCTCTGGAAATACTGGTATAGTTATGTTGGACTCTGTAAACATGGACCAGAACATGTTGATAGAGTTGTGACTGTGGTTGAAAGCAGTCCCATTATGTCATATCCAAGCCATTCAGCTAAAAATGGTTGTGTGTGCTTTGAGGTTTGGTGTTGTTTATCAGCACCGTATTGTGAATTGGGAAGAGGACTTTCGTGTCCTGTGGTACTGTGAGCAGTTAGGGAAAGTCACTACTGACAAACTGCTTGTGTCAAGTTTGGAGCACTAAATTTCTCTCCCTTTCGTGCCGCAGCCCTACATAGATCCCAGAACTTGCCACATTTTAAGACATCAGATAAACTGTACAGAGCACCCTAGAAGATCAGCCTTCAAGCAAAAATACAGTTTCAGCTTCAACTATACAATGAGGTCTGATGTTGTAAGGTTTCCCAACCCAGTATGTACATGGGCTGGCCAACTGTAGTGCTTTGGGTGATGACAAACCCTTTCACAACAAGTGAGCACAATTAACTCAATGTCTTCCATCACATCTGAAGCACAGGGGTAGATGGAGTGCACGTTCCCATGGACTGACACCCCCCCCCTCAAGTCTAGTGTTGGCAACTATGAATATGTGAAAAGTGATTGTTAAAAGCTGCTGAAATGATAGCTTCTTTATGTTTAAAAAAAAAGAAAAAGTCTCGCTGGCTGCGTGCAACATCCGCTTTGCTTTTGGTGCAGCTGTTTTGCTGTAATAACCAATTGGTTCAGTAAATCCTTTACCATGTGCTTATATTCTTGTCAGCGTGTTCAGGTTTATTTAGCACATATTAATAGCACCCAGATCTAGTGCATTGTTGACCTTTAAATCTCTGCTGAATCATGGGCTGCATCTGCATCACTTTGTCTTGCTGGATGTAACTCCATGCACTAGAAAAAGCTTGGAGGAAGTGGTACTTAAGGAATGACATCAGATGCTTCAAACAGGAGGAAGGCAAATGCTACTGAACAAAGGTATGTTTGATCCAGGACTGGAAAAAAGGCTTTCAAAGCCTTTCTAGATTTCTGCCAAACTTCTGTCTCAGGTACTCTTAATATAGATGAAATCTGGAAAGCACTCAGAGCCTCAGGTTGAATAGTGTCACAGATGGTGTTTTATATTTGTGGTGTTTTCCAGAAATAATTTTCTAAAGAATAATACTAGTATTGAACTGTTAATTTCGGAGTAATGACTGCTAAAGCTGGGTTGCTCACCCATTGTGTTTGGAACTCCCCTTAGCCCGGTATTTAAATATAAATAAAGCTATTTTAAGCTTCAGCAAAATTGTAGAAGTAACTGTGTTAAGCCTGAGTGTCCCCCGTTGCTCTGTTTGTGGAGTAGGAAGGGGGAACCCTTTTGATAATCTCAGTATCAGATACCAGTAATTCTCTGAAGCCCAATTCAGCAAGCCTGTCTTATATTAACTTCCATATCCTGAAAACAGCTAAGTTATCTGAGAGCCACCTACACAGCTCTCAATTACATTTGTTTCTGATGATGTGTCTCAGTGGCTTAACCATAGTACCATACTGTGTATTGGAATTAGTCAAACAAGAGCATTTCAAACCTAATTCTACATATAAAAGAAGGGTGAGTCTCGTTCATCCATATGCTCTTTTAATAGCAGCTTTTTGAGTTCCCAAAAAGGGGGACAAGGCACTCTGGAGAGAGCTCCCATCCAGGCACCAGCCCTACTAATCCTGTTCTGGTGATTACCATAGTATAGTCAGCTCCAGGTACAGCTGCTGCAGGCTCTCATGAAACTGGTTATCAGACATGATGGGCTTTTTCTTCTTGTTAGCCTGGTCTTGGAAACCAAGGGCTCAGGGATTGTGTAAGTGGGGAATTGTTGTTGGGGGGGGGGGGGGGGGGGGGGGGGGGGGGGGGGGGGGGGGGGGGGGGGGGGGGGGGGGGGGGGGGGGGGG
>JANZLQ010000056.1:44671783-44692784 GCA_026212715.1 Elanus axillaris | reverse complement strand
CCTGTGGACCTCCCTGACCTTGGGGGGGACAGCCTGCCTCACCGTGGTCTTCATCACCACGGGCTGCAGGGGAATCTCTGCTCCAGCGGCTGGAGCATCTCCTCCCCTCCTTCTGCACTGACCTTGTTGTCTGCAGAGTTGTTTCTCTTACATGTTCCTATTCACTCTCCGGCTTCTGTTTCTGTCTGTCCTGCAACTTTTTTCCTTCCTAAAAGTGTTATCACAGAGGCATTACCGCTATCACTGATGGTCTCAGCCTTGGCTTATGGTGTGTCCATCTTAGAGCCGGCCGGTATTGGCTCTGTTGGATACAGGGGAAGCTTCCAGCAGCTTCTCACAGAGCCACCCCTGAAATTCCCGCCCTCCACTACCAAAACCTTGCCACAGAAACCCAACACAATGCCGTATTGACAGACTGGTCAGTTTGTTATGTCGACAAACACAGCTGGTAAGTGACAGTTAGTTCATCTGGAAGCTTTTTAAGTGCAGGTGTATGAAGCAAGGAGCTGTACCTAGTTGCAAGAGAAGTTTTGGATGTTGCTTGCTGGATGTCTGACAGGATAATTTTGGTTATCACAGAAACATAGAATCATGTAGGTTGAAAGAGACCTCCAGGAGACCATCTGGTCTATCCTTCTGCTCAAACCTTGTCCTGTTAGAGCAGGTTGCTCAGGACGTCCACCAGCCCAGCTTTGAGTGCCTCTTAGGGAAGGAGATTTTGCAGTCTCACCCAGCCCCTGTTCAATTATGCTCATTAGCACTGCCTGCCTGACAGCTGTAACCAACAGGGCAGAAAGTGAAAGACATCATCAACTGATTTTGCAACTGTTGTGTAAAATTATATGATTTTATTCTAATTACAAATTTACATCTGCTTTGCAATTAAAGATTTCTGAACTATGCATATGAAGGGGTGTGTTAGCAGGAGTGACCCAGAAAAACAGGTAGTGTGCAGCTGAAATGCTTTTGTTGAACACTTTCATCAGTGAGGGAAGCAAACTTATTTCAAAGCTGATTTCTGGGCATCTTTGCTTCTGGCTAAGAACTAGGAACAAGCTTCATGCTCTCTGGTGCTTGAGTAAGTTGTGTGGTAGCTTTGCAACGTGCTTCTGGAGGCAAGGACTGAGGTGTTCTGCACAATCCTGGGCTGAGTAATTGCTGTCCCAGGGGAGCATAGCTGCCAGCTTTCAGTGTGAACTTTCTGAGATACTTAAATATGTGTGGATATTTGTGTCTGTGGTTTGTAGTGAGCAGATTTATTTTAATTTGTTCTAAGCGCAGGTTGTGTAAGTGGAGTGTGTTGCTGATAACGTTTTAAAAGAGGAAAAGACAATTTTTCCTTTCCTCTGTTGGGGGCATGAAGGCAAAATAGAGCAATTTAGATTTTTTTTTCCCATACGTTACATACACAGATTGTATCCATGAGATCTTTTGTACAATGGTACATTTACCTCTGGGGTTATCCCCTGCCAAAATCCTTTATCTTCTGAATACTCTGTTGTTTCCTTTTCATCAGTAGAATTTTCCTGAATTTCAGAAACTGAAATGGATGAGGAGAGTGTCAGTACCACAACATCAGGGTATGTAGCATGGTCCAAGACTTTGACTTGGAAATCAACTTGAACAAACTTCCAGGGGACCAGTTATTCCACAGCTGAGAAAGATATGCAAATTTAGAAGTACTTAGTAGTGGTCAAAGCGTGAACTAGCTGATCTCAGCTAGTCCAAGCCAGTCCTGTGCTTATCCAAGGTGTTTCATTAACAGCAGAGTTGTCAGACCTGGCTTCCTCTGGATCCATGTCTACTGCTTTTTGCCTGCCCACACATTTCAGTAGCACCAGCTTCTGCCTTGTGGTCCCTGTGACCACTCTGCTTTTCTCCTAAGTATTGCCAATTTCTCCCTCTCATAATTCTAGCTCGGAAAGAGGCACGATGAGCTCTGACTGCTTCTAAAGTACATGTCTCTTGCCCGTCCTGCTTGCCCTGGGGCTTGTTATAGCAGGTAACTCGGATGGCAAGTTTCCCTCCAGTGGTGTATTTTTTAAGTGTTTTGCCTCCACCATTTCCCTGGTTGGTTTGTTTGGGTTTTTTAATTATTGTTTTCCTAAGGTTTTGGGACGTTAATATCCTTGAAGCCTTTGAAGAGTTCATTGAAATGAACCAAATAACTCCAGTACTCTGAGGGGAATTGAGTGCACACTGGTTGGATACTAGCATTGTTTGAAAGTTGCTGCCTTTAGAGGAGGCTAATGGAGAGAATTTCAATTCCTTCCAGAGTGCTAGCCAGTGTGGCAGGTGAACTGCTAAGCAAATTGCAGTTGAGCTTGGCCAACCTGCTCAAAAGAAGCTGTAGCACAGGACAAAGCTGTTATCCTGTTAATTGCCTACCAGTTTGACCTGGGATTTAGCAGTGCAGCTGGCTAATCAGGATCAGTCAGGCATGGTTGAAAAGTTGAGTAGAAAATAAGGGTGAAATTCTAACTAGAGGTCTCTTCACAGAGAATGTACTTATTAACATGTTTAAATTTTTTTTTAAACCACTTCTGTTCAATTTATAGCTGAGTAATTTATCTTGGTTAAATGAGTAAAGTCTTATTTGTTTTTATTTTAATTTTCAGTATTCCTAGTAAAGGTTGCACTAAAACACTTCCACCTCCATTTTGCAAGGCTCAGTGAAAAAGAGGAATATAAACTAAGGCTTTGCATTTATGGGTTTTTTATTTTTTTAAGCTTTGTGCTCAACAGCCTAAAGGGGTACTTACTAGAATTTTGAGAATTGCTCAGATGCCTGAATCTAGCTTGCTATTCACTTCAGGCAGTAACTTCCGTGGCTATTTAAATTCTGTAACTTTAACCTTTTTTTGTTTGGTTCTTTTGTTTGTTTTTCCCAGTAGTCTTTGTCAGGGCAGCAAGCCAACCCACCAGGCTATATCATGAACATTATTCTGCTACTCAGGGGAAAGTGTTTTCTATATTTTTTTTTTTACTTTGTTTTTAAGACAGGTTGATAATCCAGTAATTGCTGAACATTTTGAGCATGGATCAAAGTAAATGTGTCTGACAATATTTAATGTTCATCCTCAAGTGTTTTATAGTAATCTTAAGTCTCTGTCTTCATCTGAGTCTTTAGCAGGAAACAGAACAATTCAAGACTTGTACATGTTTAGGCTGTGTCACTTGAATTGCTGCTTCAGTCAGCAGAGAATGCAGTATTACAGGGAGCATGGTAATAACAAGACTTCAGTGTTTTAGTCTTGACTGGGTGTAGAGGGGAAACAAATCGAATTAATAGATTCTTGATTACTGGGCATGTAAGCATAGCCTGTCTTTATGATCATAACATCTTATCTTGCAAATCTTGTTACAGACTGATTGTATGATATAAAAGATATTGCCTTTCTCTTCTAGGCCCCTATAAGCAATAAAGAGATCATTGGATTTATTGTGGTTTTTATAGAATACATAGGATAAAATGTCACTTACAAGTTCCTCCAGAGACAGGATTCTTCATTTCCACAAGTAATATTTTTTGTCATGAGTAAGCCCTTGTGGACTACACAGATAATAATAGTCATCCCCTATATAAGTTAGGAGACAGAAAGGCAAAATTCTGAAAGGTAGCTCAAGTACAGGTTGACAGTCATGAGTTAAAAAACAGGGTAGCTGGTTATATGATTTTTTTGGAGGCAGTTTGATTACTGACATTTCTGTAGTTTATGTAATCCCAAAAGGCACAAGAAATTAAGATTTTATCAGTAAAGTTTGTCTGAGAAATGTTATGGTTGTCAGGTTCCTTTTTTCCCTTCGGTTCCAGTACATCAGAGTATTTCTGCAGGTGTAGTGACAGTGGCAAGTTTGTTAGTTTTCATTTATTTCTTCTGCAGTACGAGAAAGGTATTAAGACCGCTGATGAAGGCTTACTACCTCCAAGAAAAGCAGTGACACAACTGCATGAATTGTTTATTGTTTCACTTGCTGCACATTCAAAGATTTGAACTCATGACTTTGGCTATGCTTAATTTAATTTAATTGAAAATAAATGTAATTACTGTATTTACAGGAGAGCTGAAGTGATGAGCAGTAGTCTCCAAATAAATGCAACCATCTTTGTTAGATAAATTTCAGTTGAACCTTTTTTTTTCCCCAACCTCTCTCACAAGAAGTGTTACCAAAATTGTGCTAACTTCTGTGACTGCTGACATTGGCTTTGTGTTTCTTTTCAATCTTTCAGCTACAGCCTTAAACTAATAGCTGAATCCTAGTCAACAGCAACAGGCGCCATTAAATAACATCTAAAAGTTTGTCAGATGATGAGGGAAGCCAAATAGATTCAGGAGGATAGAAAATCATGTTGCTGTGTGCAGATCTAGAAATTCCCCAGTGTTGATCTTTGATAAAGTCACTGGGACTGTTAAGCCTTTCATACACACTGCCCCTCAAGTAGTTTGAGATGTGGAGTGTAGTGGAAATAATGAATTCTTGAGTTAGATGAAAACCCACTTTGTTTTATAATGGATATTTCTCTCCAACTATTTTTGGGCAACTCTACACAGAGCTACACTACAGGTGGGAACTGTACCTTCAAGGGAGTTATGCGGGCTAAAATCTTGCATATTCTCGAGAAAAATCACCCCCTGCTTCTATTTAAATAAATTTGTATGCACATATAAATAAAATGTGGTTGCCCCTTTGGTGTTGCAAACCAGATAATATATTTTTAAATTCAAGTTTCCTTTCCAGTGTTCTGATGACCTGATTGGCTATGAATGTGAGGAAGCTCCTTTATAATTGGCATTTGCTTCAGCTCTGCTTTACCCTGGGGATTTCCCTTTCACTCTTGGAGTTTTTTAGTGGTGATATGGCTTACCAACCGACACCTTATCAATGAGAGCGAACTTCCTCTGATGTTGCAAAACAGTGTCTTCATACAAAGCCTTGCACATTGCTCGCATAAGAGCTTTTTTTTTTTCCTGTGCACAGGGATTTTTGTAGATTATACTCCCTCAGCCTAGCTCTGCCATGCTAAGGAGAGTGCTTGTGCAGATGCAGGGCTCGCAGCTATCACTTTTCTATACTAAAATGGAGTGTTGAACAGGGCGTGTTGCTGTAAATCCACTGTGGAGTGAACTGCTCTGGAAACATAGCTTGATACAGTAGACAAACTACCAGTCTTCCAGTGAGCGAGCTTTTAACTGTTGTGAAACAAAAGGCTACAGCAGGAGTGGAGACTGGTGTTTGATCACTATAGCATTAAAACAAGATCTGTATTGCTCGAGCATAGCTGTGCCCAAAGTTTCCAAACTCGGAAAATTTCATTTAGGCTTTCAGTTTTGCATTTAAGTGCCTAAATAAAAATGGTCTGGATCTTCAGAGCTATAGAAATGGAGGATTGGTTAGTGATCCCAAGGGTCCCGTTGAAGCCTTTGAGAACTAAGACCCTAAAGTTTTGGCTCTTTGATTTGATATTTGATCATGTAAGAATAAGCACCAAGTTTTAAAACGTTGTTGTTGAGTTATTATGTGTTGCATTACATGAACATAGAGATTTGCGTGCTTCTCAGCAGAGCTTTTCATTATCTGTTTGGCATTTATATCCACTATTCATACATGAACAGTGCATCTCTGGGGGCTGACAGAGACTACTATGTAGTTTCAGTTTAAGCATTAGTTTTCAAGCATGTATACTTTCCTGAAAATGTATTTCTCCTAAGGAAGTACAAGTTGAAAAGCTTGCAGAAAACTCATTCTGCTCTGATTTTGAGGGGCTGAGGACTGGTAAGAACACTTCATTCTGTCTTACTAAAGGTATTTTTTTTATGTTGTGTCTAAACAGTGAGGGGGGAGGAATCCTAGAGATCCATCTGCTCTCTGCCAAATTATTTACTTGTAAAGTCCCTTTTCACTTCCTGCAGAACCTGCACTAACAGCATGAAAACTGGATGTTATACAAGGAGGCTTTCTTTGGTCCATGAACCTGAAAGGATTTGGCTTAGGAACCAGTATGCTTTTCCTCATTATGCACGTTGAGAAAACAGCCACAAACAAGGAATGACTGGTCGCAGGGGGTCGTTGAAGAGAGCCCAGTGTTTGCTCTACCTTCCTCACCAGCAGTGAAATCTCTTCCACTTAGCAGTCGAATAAGCTGCCTATAAATGATTTGTTTGTCAGCAAGTTTGTCCTTTATCTGATTTGGAGGAGAGTTGGCACAGCACACAGCTAGCAGTTTCCTCTCCAGGAAAGCTGCTTAGGCAAAGCTCTCGGAAAAGCTGCTTACTCTTTAGGCCAATATCGCTTAGTCTCTGTATCATCTTAAATGGGTTACTGCAAGGAAAGCTGGAAATGGTGGTTCAGTATCTTCTTGCTGGACAGTACTGTAAGGGTCCTCACACTTTGCTGAAAATACTAATGCATGATAAACCTTCAAAGGCTGTAATCTGTCAGCTAGCCAGAACAGTGCAGTTACTCAAGCAGCATCCCAGGACTCCAGAGGCATTTGTGATCCCAAGAGTCAAGGTCTGCTTCCAGCTCTAAGTCTAAAAGAGATTTCAAGATGCTGTGGGTTTCACCTGGTAAAAGATTGGGCTCCTATGCAGTTGGCACAATTAATGGTTTTGATGTCATGGAAATACATTGTGATCAAGGTAAGAGGTCAACAGAAGGTAATGATGTGAAAGGAGCCTCACAGCAAATCCAGGTCCTTGGTGGGCATGTGGGATAGAGGGAGCCTGGAGAGCAGTGGAAGGACTGGGTGCAGTGGGAAGTTGGTGCTGGCCAGATCCAGTACAGGAAGGAGTAAGGGTGTTGGAAAGTGTCTCCCAGAGTGCTAAAGATCCCCAGACTGCATGGAGCTCTGGAAGCTCTTGGGTCTCTGCCATACAAGGTGGCACATGGGACGCATAGTAAGCGTGCAGAGACAGAGTCAATCCAGCAGTGATGATAATGTGGACATTTTGTCAGAAAAAGGAGAGCAGGAAGCAAGGTTTGAGTGATTTTTTTTTTTTTTTTTTCAATAAAGACATGATCAAAGTTGGGAGAGTTTGCTCTTCACACGTAGTGTAGTAAACAGAACAAAAAAAAAAATCTTTACACTGTAGCAAACCCCCAGTTTGGGTAACATTTCGGTGAATGAAGAGAGAAGCAAACCTGCTTGAAAAAAAAAAGGCAGGCAGCTGAAGGTGAGCATCTGCAGTTACCAAATTTCCATGATGCTGGGATTTCCCCACCACCCCACCCATAGTTGAAGGGAGGTGGCCCAGCTATTATCTCTCCTCTGAGCCACATGCTTTACCACTTAACTCCACAGCAGTTAATGAGATCATTATGGGGAGGGGCAAAAAAACCTGACTAACAAAAAAGTGGGCTTTTGAAATGTGTATTTGAGCTGAGTGCCCCCTGTATGACTTGCATGAAGCAAGTACTGAGCTCTGTTTCATTAGTATACCCTGGGGTGCTGAGAGTTATTTCTGTGTGTGGGTTATGCATACAGACAGACTGTTTTTTGTGGGAATGCAGCCTGCCTAAATTTGACCCTGCACCTACCATGCAACTGCTGCATGATTTGGGCATGTGAAAGAAGAATGCTAGTGTGATGGTGGAAAAAAAATAGCTGAGGATAAGTGTTAACAGACAGCCTGACTTTGTTAGGGTTTGCTAGGGCTCCCCCTGCTATTGCTGGTTGCTTCTCCCAGTGCAGTTGTGCAGTCATCTCTCCTCTTGGCTTTGAACCAGTTTACAGTTTGGCTAAATCCTTTTTCTACAGTTTGAATCATAGGTGAGTTTAGGTAGTCAAGCATGTGAGACTGTGCAGGAATTGGCTGGGATTTTTAGTTATTAGATGATAAAAGCTTCTGGAAATACTTAGTGTTATGGAGGAGGCTACAACCACCAGGATGCATTAGGCTTAGAGGGCTGACACACTTCAGCCACCAAAGCAGTGGCTCACACCACCTGGAAATGCTCTGCTGATCGTAGCATCAAAATTTAGGATCTGGAAAACAAACTCACGTTGGCTTTTAAGGAGACTGCAAAAGAAGAACTGGTAGCTGAGTGCTTTGCCAGTCTCACAGCAGAGATGCTTTTCTACATGTGTTGGAAGTAGAAGTACTCATAGTAATGTGCTAGTATGCTTTAATAAAAATGGGTCACTGTCTTCTGATCTTTTTTTTTTTTTTTTAGAACCATCTAGAAATTACTTGCCAAAATAATTTTCAGGTTTTGTGATTATTTTTTTCCCATTTCAAATCCTGTTGAATTACACCCTCTGTAGTAGACCAGGGGAAGAACTTTATTCTTGATTTCCATGGTCAAGATTAAATTTAATGCACTTGCAAGAAAAGAACAGTTGTTGTCACTTCCAAATGAAATGTGGTTATGTTGTTCTTGGCACCTGTAGTGCTTACAAGGGAAAAAAACCTACTGTTGTGCTTTTGCTAATAATCATTATGGTGATGAATGACCCAGAAAATGGTCTTGTTTTGTCTCAAGGGCTTCCTTAGATCTGTAGGTTTTTTTTCATGAGATAGCGGTTAAAAAAATGGTTTTGACTTTGAACAAGTCAAAGTAAACTTGAAGTAAGATCCTTTCAGTCCTGTTTTTCTCATACTTGCATGTTGGTAGCATTCCTTCTCATGACTTTCTAGGAGTCTGATTAAATACAATTGGGACCAAATACACTTTCTCTTTGTTTTTTATTGAAGGGCAACCCTCCCATCCTCATTTCTGGTCTCTTGCTGGTTTTGGCCTTACATGGCATCTTTTTTAATATAGACATTTTTCAATATATTTAATGACTGTTCCTGCCTCTTCCTGTTTTAATGGAATGAGTATTTGCTTTCCAGCCATTTGAGGAAGCAATTACTATATTAGTGTCAAAGATGTAGCATGGCAAACATTTAGAAATCAATATAATTGTTCTTTAAGAGATCAATTCCTGTGCTAATAGTAAAGGAATGCCCTTAGATGGAGCTCTTCAAATTTCAGTGACATCTTCCTAAGTTTTAATCAAGCCTTTGCAATGTGATAGCAGCCAGAGGCCAGGCAAATTGGAACCTCATTGTACCAGGTGCCGTAAAACATAAATTTCTCTGTGGAAGAAACCATTCTGTAAGGAAACATTTTTCTTCTGTGTGAAGTTACATGTGTAAAGTGTTCTGGAGAAGAGCAAAACAAATTTTAAAATAAAATCATGGAAAGCTGCAAATTTATGAGCTCCCAGTAAAAAAATTGTTCTTATTTGAAACATTTTTAGAGTAATCTGTCACATTCCAAAACTTTTAATCACAATTGTGCTTTGTGAATGTGCAACTGTTCTACATAACCTAGTACGCATCACTACTTCACTGATGTCAGGCTTGGAGTTTTCTGGGTCGGTATGTTTTGCTGGGTTTTTTTAAGACTTTAATGTTTCTTTCAGGGGTAGGTAAGTGAAAGTATTTTGATTGCAAATAACTAAAAGCAGAGCCTGTAGATTTTGGTTAACAATCAAACATGTAAAAAAAACTTCTTTTAGTGCAATCATACCTTGTCTCCTATGCCTGAAATACTTCTTTACAGTTCTTTACATTCCATGTAGACATAAGTTTGCTTGTATGTCTTACAGATTTTACTTGAAACTCTTTTACAGGCCAGCTTCTTCCTATACACAGATGGACACCAGTGTAACTCCACTATTCTTTGATGACTCCAAATGTACACTAGTGCATGTCAGAGCACAATTGGAGCCAGTTACTGAAAATGTGGATGTTGCATCAAAGTACAGTTAGGGGCAGGGACTTCCTGTCACGGGATCTGCAGAAGAAACATATTCATGCAAATTAAGCAAGCAGGTTGCTATATAAGAGTGGTTTTCTCCCGTGTCAGATCTGTTAGTATCTATTAGCCTAGGTCTGTTGCGTGCAAGCTTACACTACCATTTAAGATGGTTACTACCTTAAGGGTAGCTTGTGAAATTACTGATGCCATCAAGGGAGAACTTAGACTCATTTTAGAAACTTTTTATCTGCTGTCTGTCCTAGTAAAACCAGACTGCAGATAACGACAATGTACTTAAGACTAAACCTGATTTGGGGAGGAGCAAACTGACCACTTGTCATCTTTTCTGTCCAGGAAGAGGAAAAAAGGAAAGCAAAGGAAGAAGAGGAGAAGAGAGAGTATGAAGAATACCTGAAGCTGAAGGAGAGTTTTGTAGTTGAAGAGGAAGGGGTTGAAGAATCAATGACAGAGGAAGAGGTATGTATGTGGGGCTGTTACTGCAGTTTCCTTTATCTTTGTTATTCTCAGGTTGCCCTTACTGCATTGTCTCGAGTAAAATGAACTTGAAAGTAGGAGTCAGCCAAATGTTTTTGCTTGTAAAAACTAAATTGTATATATGGCACAGGTTAACCTGCAGTATTTCCTAAGGAATGCTACAGTTCCTCATACCAGACTCCTACGAGTTAATTTAGAGTGCTAAGGCAAATGCATATCACTGGAAATGAATTCTTTCCTCCCTTTATCTAAGGACTGAAGTAAAACTCATTCTGGAATTCAGATAGTCTTTTACTGTTGTCAGCTCTGCCTTAGCCATATACAGATGAAAAGTAAAGGGCAGATGAAAGTAAGGCTAAATTTGGAGTTTGGTAGTGCCCACATGTCTTGGGGGGGAATTGTTTGGCTTTGTTTGTATTTTCTAGACCAATGGAGCTGCTGCGTAATCAAATGAAAAACCAAGCTCTTGTCTTAAAAGGCTTCTGTTAAGAGAATTCATGGGACACAGCCTAGATGCTTGTGTGTTGTACACTGGAAAACGGTGTGTTCAGTCTTGCAAATGATTGCTATGGTTGATAGTATTTCAAACTTGTGCATAACATTCTAGCATGCTCCTCCTGTGGCTGCCTGCAGATGCACTGCTGTGCTGGATGGTGGTTGAAATGTGATACTTGATAGGACAGTAAACTTGAAAAAGTTCCACTGTTGTGGGAGGCAGCATTCTTATTCTGTCTGCTGAAAACCTGTTAGACTCATTTTAATTGCCATCAAATGCTGAAATTGCTCTTGGGTTGTAGCTGCCAAATTTGAGCTGTCCAATGCACATCATGATAAGGTGGGTTTTTTCGGGGCATGTGTGCATTTGCTCCTCTGCTAAAGTGACCCTGTTGAATGGACTTGCCTTTAGTGTGACCAAGAGTGGCTTTGGGCTGAGGAGCTTGTAATGAGTCAATACTGTTTGACATTAGTGACAAGTTCTCACTGTGGACCCCTTCCCATTAAGATAAATTCCTCCATCATGCTGGGATTAACATCAGGATAAGTTGTATCTGGTGATGGGGAATTTCTTAAGATCCAGAGAACAGCAAACGCATACTTTCTATTGAAAGTTCCTTCAAAAATGTGTGCCTATCCTGTTAGAGGATCGGACTATGCCTAAATATTAAATTGTTCCACTTTAGACACCCTTTAAAGCTAGAATGTGTTTACTCTCTGTGTTCCTACAGCTGCCTGTCGGGGAGAAATTAACATTGCTATATGTGGGAACAGAGAAAGGTGGTCCTCACTCAAAAGAGCTTGGCAGGCACTTGATGATGCCTGGTTCTCAACATAAGATATCTTTGGTAGGGGTGGGGAGTTAGAACTTTAATAGTAGGTGATTTGAAAGTCATCTTCAGAAACAATCACAAGTACATAGTTACTTGGAGACACTGGCCTTGCAGAAATGGCAAGCCACCCTTCTGTCTTGTGGTGATAATGTACTGAAGCATTTTAGTATCCTGTAACAATAGCTGACCCTGCCTTGTGTTGTTGAGGCTAGTGTGCTGAAACTCATGCTGCAAATTAAGGTCCTGAGTCCAGAGCTAAGCAGTTAATTAAGGCTGATTGATTTCCAGGGCTGCAGGGTAACTTGATCTCCTGTTAACTTAAATGCACATTGTTTGCATTGCCTTTGAAAATTGAGCTGCTTACATTAAAATGCCGGATTTCAGGTGCATAGCTTTGAAAATGGCTTGAGCTTCTACATGTGTTGCACAGCTGTATGCTACACTTGACCATCTGCATGAGCTAGCTGTCTCCTGAATCACCCTGTACTTTTACCTCTGTACAAAATGTCCTCAGTGTGTATATGTAACTTAATACACAATGCACAAACTCACCCAGATGTGGTTATTTCAGGGTATGTACGATGTGAAGAATAAAAGATTCAAAGATTTCCTCTCAGAAAACACTTAAACACAAATTGTACTTGAGCCCTATTCTGTCTTAGAAAATACCTATCATAAATACCTAGTTAAGATTAAATGTAAATACAGATATTTTTTCCAGTTCAAAATCTTAGTCAGCGTGTATGTTTAAAATTTCAGATGTATGCAAGCTAAACACTTTTGTGATATTTGTACTCAGCAAGTTTGTGATGCATTTAATGTTTGTGAATTTAAAATAACAATTGTTTCCCTTGCTGTATCCAGTCTCGCAGCTTTCTAATGGAATTTCTCCAGTATGTTAAGGTAAGCTACCGTTGGTCTTTCTTCTCCTTCCACACTTGTTAGATTGTGTATAATACCTTTGTCTGGGCTGATTTGCAGAATGAAGGGAAAACTTTACTTCCTCTTTGATTTACTTAAATATTCAACAAGTAACAAAAGTGATGCCTTAGATAAAGTCTGCATTATTTACTTAACCATGCATGAGCATGTCCATAATTGCTAAAATGGTTTGTAATTATAGCATTGTCTTGGCTTTTTGGGTCAGGACTGTAGATCTTGCCCTCTTTCCTAAGGATAGGCATTATAAACTCTGGTCCTGGTGGATCACCCTTGGAGTTTATGAACAGCAATGTTTGCTGTTGATTGGGCTTTGGGACATTCAGGCTTTTTGTTTGTGAACATCAGCTACTGATTTAGAAAACAATCTCTACATCTCAGCTCAGCATGAATGAGAATTGCTGTACCAGCATGTGGTCTGCTGTGCAGGATGTGTTTGTGTCTGAAACACTGGCCTTGTAAAGGTCAATCCAACATTTCATGCGATTTCTTTTCTTGTTTTTATCTGTGCAATTTGCAATACTGTCTTAATGTTTGGATGGGATATTTAAGAAGAAGAAGATGACTTGTTTTTAACAGGGTGTGTTAGTCTTCCTTTCATGATACTGTACGGTTGGTTATTTAAAACCTGTGATGTGTTCCTGAGGATTTCCACTTTTGATCTGTAAGGACAAATGCTTATTTCTCCACTATTGGTATAATGGTCAAATGCATTTTTCTACTCTTACTTTTAACAATGGTATGCAAATCTTTTGTCCTAATTAATCCTTTTTCTCCTTTACTGGAAACTGGACTCTTATCTGACAATGTATGGCATGTGTGTAAAAGGCTTCATTAGTAAGCAAATGGCTTGCATGCTTAGCGACCTCCTAATGGTTTTGTTAATCCAGGATCACCCACTCTGGGCCAGTTTTGCATGTTCATTATCCCAGCAAAACCTTGGACTTAACAGATTTGCCTCATGGGTAACTCTTCCCAAGAAGTCAATTTGAGTGATTGCCATGCAAGTCTGAACAATGGCTCGATCATTCTAGAGTCTAAGGTGCAAACATCTTTTGCTGTGCTGCTCTGCCTCCTGTGTCACTGGCACTTTCCCTGGTGTATCCCATTGCTATCAGGCCACAGTGAGAGAGGCTGCTAGGTTTGCATCTGTCAAGTGCTTTCTGTTTGGCATGATCTCTGGGGGTAATTTGGAAATGTCTAAGCTAGTAGCACTCAGAGATAGGACATATCTTCATTGCTGAAGCCTAAACAAAAATAGCCACTGTTCAGTAACCGAGTCCCCAGCATAAACCAGTCCACTCTGATCAGAAGCACTGCTACAAGCGGATGAGACAGCTGAGAATAGATTGGAAAAGCTATGGGTGACATGTTTAGAGAGCCTAAGTAAAACCATGGCATGACGAAGAACCATCAGATGGCACATTTCATTTTGCAGCCATGCAGTGATTTCAATATTCTGTTTTCCACAGAAGCCAGAGAGATTTCTTTGAAAGGGAGGGAAACTTTGAAACAGCCATGACTGTTAAGACCACCCTCTGTTTCAATTACTAACTGTGGAAATGGTCTACATGGTATGGCATGATCCCAGTTCACCCATTCCTAGCTAAGGCTTTCAAGATACAGCCAAGCTGTGAATTAAGGAAAACATGCTGTTCTTTATCCTGGGGCAGCTTGTTTATCAATAACAGTAGGTAGAACAATAGGATATTTCAATGTCCCTTGGAATCTGCCGCTACAATTGGGAGGGCTTCCAAGTAGGGTCTGATTCTGCACGTTGCTCTGGTGGTTGTGATGGATGGAACAGATTAGTCACAAACTCTCAGTTCAGTGTTTAAGCACATATGTATAGTTTTATATTAGTCACTTCTACTTGACGTCAGAGAAATTAAGCACAGGCTGAAAACTTAATTCAGAAGTGTTTCAACACCTGATTTCCTATGTAGAGATGAGTTGCAGAACTGGGGCATTGCTTTCTTTTACAAGTTTTAGTTGTTTTTTTTTTTATCTTGAAAGCGTGCTTAATATATAGATCATGTATTGCTCTCATCTTCTATTCACAGAAACTGTTGACTTGCATCAAGAAGCAGTGCTAAGCTGCTAGTAGCTGTCTGAAAAACATATAAATTAAAAGAGCAATGGGCATTTTTAAAAAATAAAATTTAATTTAGCTCTTCTGTTGAATAACTTATTTTACTGGTGTAACTGACTGGAGATAGCTCACCCCATGCTTCATTCCTACGGACATTTGAAATAAAACGTAGCCTCTTTTCTCCCACTCTGCCTCATGGGATTGTTTTAAATGGGATTTTTCTTCAAGCCATCAAAAGGATTGACGCCCCCTAATTCTGCTTTTCTGAAAGCTGAGCATCTCCCCTCCTTTGAGGCTTTCATAATAACCCCTCAACCTCAATCTGACTGCTGCAATGTCACCACCTCACACCTCAGGCTGTAGTATTGTCTCTGCTGCAGGAGCTGTCTTGTGTGTTCGCTTCTTACAGTGGCCAGCCCTCAAGTTACAGACTTGACTGCTTTGCTCTCAGAGGAGCAGAATAACCAATTCTTAATGGAAGCCTTATGGTTTTCGTTAGCAGTGCCATAGCTGCAGGACACACCTTACAAACCAGGTCTGTGGGCTCTCTGAGCACTTCAAAAAATTAATAATGAAGTGGGTGGAGGTTATAGAGTGGCTGAGCAGCTCGCTTGCTGTGGAGCACTAGCTCTGTTGGCCCAGGGTAATACGAGCCTTAACTTTGTCCATCAAACCGTTCGCACCTAGCTTGACAGTGTATCATTGAATGCATCTGAATTACAGCCAGTGAATTGAAACAGCAAACTACATTTGAAAGGGATAGTGAAGGACTCGGAGGCTTTACCCCTTCCTGTTTTTCCTTTAAGAAAAATGCTTACAAGATAAGGGAAAAAAAAACCCTACTCATCTTAATCCTGAGAGCTATTGCTCTGTTTCATTCCTTGCTGAGGACAGCAGCAGAGTCCTACCTAAAATTAAATTGATTCGGTAAAATGTGGATGTGTACATGTTGCTCTATGAAAGTTAAGCCTGTCTCTAAAACGTGAAGCATGCGGTGAAGTGTTTTGTTTGATTGGGACCTCACAATGTCATTATATTTCAGAGTGTGTGTGGGGAATGCATCCTAATTCCGCCCCACCCTCTGGGCTCTTACTCACAGCAGGATCCGTCTTGGAAAGCTTCCACTAAACATGGTCATTGAGGGTGAATATCTTTAAGTGAAGGTTTAAATCCTGTTTTTCTTGTTTATGTGGCTTTGCAGTCCCCCTGTCCTTTTAAAAGAAGATGTGACGAATCTTGGCAGTTCCCAGCTCTGAGAACTGAATTCCATGGACTGGTTCCAATTCCATGCGTTCAGTCCATGGTATTCAGTTCTCTAGCTTGGCTGCATCAAACTTCACTACTAAGTCTGTGCGTGGCTCTTTTTGTCTGATTTTATTAATGAAAAAGATTCATCTGTTTCAGCCTCTCTTTATTTCTTCAGTGTCTTTCCAGTGTACTTTCAAGATCAGAAACAAAAGCATTTATTATTTGAAGTATTGCATCTTATAATGTAGATGTAGCTCTTGTGGCTGTACATATATGGCTGTTAGGAATGTAGTCCAGTATGTTAACTGAACAGTTTTCAAAAGTTTTGTATTTTCCAAATTCCATAAAAACACTGCATCCTTTTACTGCTTCTAAACAGATGAGTTTCTAAAACTTTTGCAGATAAGAAAACAGGAACCAAGTAGCTCCAGATGAGTGCACCAGGTGTTTTCCCTGTAATTCTCTGGAGCTACAGAGAAGCATAAAACCAGATGTGAGCAGTGGTGACTGCATCCTGACTGAGAATGGCTGCAGTAAGAATCTCTTTCAAAAGCAAAATGAAAATTTGCAGTTCCTGCTTCTGCCTTTGTTCTCGGAGATCATCGTGCTGCCTGTGCCAGGTGTGCAGTAGCAGTACGCTTCCAGCACTGACAATTTTAATAAGGTGTTCACTTGCTTAGGAAGATTATTACGGCATTAATACACATGACATTAGTAAAACAGACTAAGGGACTTTAAGGACATAAGGACTCTTAGTCTTGTCTGGATTTTTATGTATGCACTGATATATACCAGTGATCGTTTTAAAAAGTACTTTGAAACATCTCTCAGACAAAAAGGGATCTTGCTAAAGCATACTGGAAATTAAGAGGTAGTGGTTAAGAAACTCAGGTGGCAGGGAGAACAGAGCCATGGCTGTTCATTGTGCTTTTGCTCATCCTGTCCTCCTAACATAAGAAAAAATTCAGGGTGGATGCTGGCAAATGTAATTTGAGTCTTTACTTAAGTGGGTCAGAGTATCCAGTCTTTCCACAGAGCAGGCTGGTTTAAGTAACTTAAGTTAGAGGTTTTTGTCAGAAAAGTGCTTACTAGGAAAAGTTAAATAGAATGACAGGTTCTGCTTTGTCTATTAAATGCATTTTTTTATTTGAAAGATAAAGAAATAGGCTTGGCCTCCATTTCATCAACTGCATGTAACTCTTGTTTGTTTCCCTAGAAAACAAAAGTAATACAGCTGGAGGACTTGGCTTCACATTTGGGTTTACGAACACAGGTAAGTACTAACTTTTGGTGTGCAAATACAAGAAATGAGTTTAAAATGGCAGGAGAGAGAGTAAGTAAATAAGGGTAACATCTATGTAATTATCTCAGTGTTACTGAAAATGCTTGGATTTTGGTGAATTTCAGCAAAATCAGACCAAAAAATGTGGCCATTCATCAAAGTACCATCCAGCCAGTGAAGGATTGTTGGCTTACAGGATGGTTTCAGTGAAAAGTGCTCAGTCTGCCTCTTGCACAGCTGCCTGTTGGCTAATGGATCCTGTTGGCTAATGGATCCTGTAGTATTTGCAAATCTAGTAATAGAGCAATTCAGGGTACTTGGGAATCAAAAGCAAAGCTAAAAGCAAATTCAGATGCTGCCTGCATGATTAGACAATGTTATATTTGAAGACAATCAATAGAAGAGCTGTTTTGCTCCAATTGCTTGTGTATTCTTGGAGCATTAAAGAATTTGTATCTTCTGCTGCCTTATTTAAGGATATTGTCCCTCTCAGCACCATAGAATACTGTTAAAGTGAGCTCATAGTGTGAGATCTGTACTTTTTTTTTTTCCCTCTGTCCTCTTTCTGTTCTTTAAACATTTTGTGTTTTGACTCTGAAGAATAGTTGTGGCTTGGTTTATTCTAATTTGAGCACATTTGACATATATTTCAAAGTGACCAATGTTTTCTGTTGTTCTGTACCTAATCTGATCTTGGGGTGCCCCTTCACAGTTTACACTTCTGTAAGTCCAGGCTGCTGTGCCTCTGCCCCTCTCTTAAACCAGAACTTCATTTAAGCATGCAGTGAGTCAGTTAAGGGAAGTTATCTGGTTGAAATCTAAACTATAATTTGCTTTTGCAGTCACATAAGTACAAGAAAGGGAGAGAGGCAGAACTGTGGAAACCAAGGCTTAGATACTAGCTTAAAGTGTAGTGGAACTACATACTTGGAGTAACTGTAGAGTTAACCCAGCAATAAATTCAACAAGTTGTTGCTTTGGATTGGTAAAAGAGATTTCCTCTTAAATGGAGCAGGAAAAAATATTAAAAGCTTTGGAATGTATTGAGTGTAGCCAGGTTCTTGGAGAAGTATCTCAGTGTACTTCGTGGAACTTGCGTGTTTCATTAGCACTACACAGCCTTTCCCTTGGAAGATTTCTATAACCATCCCCCCCGTTCCTTGAAACAGCCAGGTAACTTAGCAATAAAAGACTCTTTTTCAGGTAGGGAAGTTACTTGAACACCCCAAAATGCAGAAACTTACTTCATCCTTCTAAGACCAAATGGCTTGTTGCATCTGTCTGTGTGGAAATACTTATGTGTATCCTTCACTGAAGTCTTTAACACTGAGGAATTAAATGTAAGCCTCTATCTGTAGTTTATCTGAACACGTGAAATGTTTTTTGCCTCCCTCTTGATCAGTTTGTTATTCCTTTTTCTCTTCTGAACAGGATGCAATTAACAGAATCCAGGACCTGATGGCAGATGGCACTCTAACAGGTGACAGCCAAAACACGAAGGAGACTTTATTGTACCTGGTGCAGAAAATGCCTTCATTATGGTAGAGAGAGACTTCCTGTATAATTTGTTTTAAGCTGTAGAGGATCCTAGTAGGACTTGATAAATAGATATTTTTATTATCCCTGTTTCAGCTGGGAAACTTTAAACAGTGAAACTACTGTTTAAAGCACTATGGGATGTGATTGCTCCTATGATACATTACACAGAGGTTGGGGGTGAATGTCCTGTACAGTTCAGGAATCAGCACAAGGCTTCTGCATGTTGATTGAGCTCTGCTGAAGGCCTTTAGGGGTTGCTGAGCAGCCACCTGCAAATGACGTCTTCAGAAATCTCAATTGGAAAGAATCACTTGGATGTTTTGGGGTAGTTTGCAAGCCTGTTTTAAAGGTGCTGTGGCTGTGGGAGAAGCAAATATCCCAGGGCACTCCAGGATGCTGTAGTAAGTGAAGCGCTTGTTCCTAGCCATGTATCCACATAATCAAAGTTGGACTGTAAGCAGAGATGGAGCATGTGGGTAGCTCCCTGTCTGAATAAGTCTGTTTAACTGCTGGGCAGTCTTTTTGTTTCCGAGGATGAAGTAGGGGAAGGTGCCAATGCAAACGTTTATTGACCTGATACTGTGGTCGTGGCTGGGGAACAGCTATCTTGCTGGGTACATGTGGATACCCATTCAAATGACCTAAAAGTACTCTGAATCAAAGCATAAGGATGTGTACAGTCCTGGCTGAGTCTGCGGCTTAAAAGGCATGCCAGTGAGGCTCTCTGGCTTGCATTTGATCCTGTAACGTGTTAAGAACAGAGAGATCTATTCTCACTCTTGATGGAGCAACTTGAAATACGGAAATTGAGCTTCATTCCCTTTTAGAGGGTAAGTTGGAATGGCTGCGCTGGGCCCCACAGGGGCTCTGACTTACCTCCTGGACCCTCCTGCTGCTGTGCTGTTCTCCACCAGCTGCCTGGGCCCAGAACATCGGCACCAAAACTTTGTACCTGAAGTAGCTGCTGTGGTACTCCCAGCTAGCTGTGCACAATGAAAAAAAAATGTGTTACTTTGAACAGAATTTAGTCTTACCAAGGCACTCGGCTGTTGTAGCCCTGCTCAAAGACCCAACAGTAGAGAGGAGATAAAAGCCTGACTGCTAGCACGTTGTTCTGCCTGCCCTAGATATGAAGTGCAGTCTCAGCAGTTTGAACGTCCCTTCCAAAAGAAGTGACTGATGGCTGTCGGGAAGTGAGAAGAGCCAAAGCACTGACTTCAAGGTCCTTTCTTTCTCCCTGTAGGTGTCATTGATGACAGAGGAAAGTTCATCTACATCACTCCAGAGGAGATGGCTGCCGTGGCTCAGTATATCAAACAGAGAGGACGAGTCTCCATTGCAGAGCTGGCCCAAGCAAGCAATTCCCTGATCAACCTCCAGCCTGACAGCCGAGCTGTTGCTCCAACTGTGGCATGAAATTGCGGTGTGAGAAAAATACAGCAGGAGTTTAACCTTTTAATGAATAAGCCACGTAATTAAAAACATACAAGAACCCCTCTAGTCCATTCATGGTGCTGGAAGATAGGATGCTCTTTTTAAGAATCAGCCGCAAGGCATGATCAAAAGTTTTGCTTTTCAGTCTGTTAGAGCTGGTATAAAATAAGACAGCCAGCCGTTTGTACAACAGAGGCTAGCCAAGAACTTGGGGCTAAAATGCTCCTGTACCCCAGGAATACCAGTAATTTATAAATGTTTACTTTATCTTGGCAGTCAGTATCATGTGGCTATACCTGAACTTAATGTTTCCAGTTTTGGATGTCTGTATCAAATATATTTTGTTTTGATTGCATTCAGAATTCTCCAAGCTTGCTTTGCACTTATGAGCTGTTGTGGTGGGTTGACCCTGACTGGACGCCAGGTGCCTGCCAAAGCCGCTCTATCTCTCCCCCCTCCTCAGCTGGGCAGGGAAGAGAAAATATAACTAAGGGCTTGTGGGTCGAGATAAGGACAGGGAGAGATCACTCACCAATTACTGTCACGGGCAAAATAGGCTCGACTTGGGGAAATTAACTTAATTTATCGCCAATCAAATCAGAGTAGGATAATAAGAAAACAAAACCAAATCTTAAAACACCTTCCATTCTTCCTCCCTTCTTCCCGGCCACACTTTCACTCCCAGATTCTCAACCTACCCCCCCCCACTGGCACAGGGGGACGGGGAATGGGGTTACAGTCAGTTCATCATGTTATTTCTGCCACTTCATCCTCCTCGGGACAGGACTCATCACACTCTTCCCCTGCTCCACCATGGGGTCCCTCCCACGAGAGACAGTCCTCCATGAACTTCTCCAACGTGGGTCCTTCCCACAGGCTGCAGTTCTTCACGAA
>JANZLQ010000056.1:44656429-44671400 GCA_026212715.1 Elanus axillaris | reverse complement strand
CCTCTCTCCGGCTGCAGTTTGTGTGTCCGCTGCAATTTTTTTCCCCTTCTTAAATCTGTTCTCCCAGAGGTGCTACCGCTATCACTGATGGTCTCGGCCTTGCCTAGTAGCGGGTCCATCTTGGAGCTGGCTGGTATTGGCTCTGTTGGGCATGGGGGAAGCTTCCAGCAGCTTCTCACAGAAACCACCCCTGTAACCCCCCCACTACCAAAACCTGGCTGCATAAACCCAGTACAGCTGTATAACTTTGTGACAATGACATATACAGCCCAGAATAATAGGTGTGGGGGTTAAGACTTGCAGATTTTGTCTCCTGTATCAACACTGGAAGGACAGAGTAAAAAGAAAATACTGCAAGTGTGTCTTTGTCCTTACTGAAATATATATTGAAACTCTAGAAAGGGTGCCTGCTGTCTTGTGAGAACTTCCAGACATTATTTCAGAAAAAAACCCTTTGCTATATAAATGTTTTGCTTTGTTTCTATAGTGCAAGAAGTCTACTCACAGCCAAGCTGCGTTATTTTTCTATAACTAAGAGGCAGAAGCACCTCCAGGGAGAGGCTAACTTGCCTCATTTAGTGTGCAGGCCAATTCTTCTGATACCAACCAGGTTCTGATGATTCATCCTTTGAAGTAGGAGCCAGCTCAGTGTGTCTGAAGGCCTCAGACACCCCAGCCCCATGGCCTTTGTATTCTGGATGTTTGGGGAGGTTTGGTTTTTTTTTAAATAAAAACGTTCAGGCAGTAGGAGTCATGCAATTAATTTACAAGTAAATGATTATTAATGTATTAATTGTAGGTGTCAATATATTTTCTGCATAGGAATATTTATTTTTTTAATACCCTAACTGATGCTAATTCTGCTTTCTGAAATCAACAGAATCTATGTGGATATACAGTAATTGGGGAGGGCAAGGGGAGCTAGTTTTGCCTCTGCCAAACTTAGAGATAACTTGAGTAGGCTAAAAGCTGCATTATCAGTGAGAGGAGATAGCAATAAAACAGTGGAAGGAAGCATATTTCCTTTTTAATCTCTGCACTACTGCTGAGTGCAATACTCTGCAGGAGGGCTGAGTTCCGGTGCAGCACCACACCTCCATGTGAAAGATCGGTACATCGTTACTGTGTTGCACAAAAATAACCAGCAGAGAAATTACTTGAGATTTGAGGCTTGTAAAGTCTCTTAATCATTCTAAGTCTGATTTTGCCATGGGTTTTTTGTTCTGTCCTAAACTATTCTTGCAATAAACAATATTGAAAGAATTGCAGAGATTTGTATTAGAGAGATTTTTTTCAGTGCGTTAAAGGATTTTATGAGATAAAGGAGCCAGCCAGCAATGCCATGGACTCCAGCGTGCCAGTCAAAGACCAGAGGTATTCCATTAAATCCACAGAAATCACTCCAAAGTACACACAATTTCTGTGAATGTAACAAATAACACGTCCACAGAGCAGAAGCAAGGTTGCACTGCGCAGCTACTACTGCACCAGCAAAACTACCCTGCCACTTTTGCATGGGCCAGCTGTCTGCTGAGAATGGCGTGTGCAGTCTCCTCTTCGATACCTCTCTACCTTAGCTCAGACGAGATTTGTGTCTTACAATACAAAAATAATTCAGACCATTTCATTACTGGAGTTTCCAGGGGCTGTGCCAAAGCCAAAAGGGTTGTTTGTGTTTCATTGATGGGTCGCAGAAAGACTGAATAAAAGCTGCAGTTTAAAGGAAGTGCTAGGCAGAAGAAGGTGATAGTAAAGTATTTATTGCGAGCCAAATTCACGGTCTGTTGGAGGGCTCTAACAATAACCGGCGCCTCCGAAGTGCCACTTGCCTAAGCTGCTGTTTCGAGCTCTGAAGGAGTGTTCCCATGCTAAGTGAAGCATGTGAGGCCTGCAGGGTAGCCAGACCGAGCTCTTTCATGTGAGAGATGGGTCACCAAGTGAGTTTTTTAGATCTTTCTGCATGTTGTCCATCACTGTGGGAGACTAGATGTAACCTGTGGGTCCCTCCTAGTCCTGAGCTCATACCTAATGCTAGGGTTTGGGGGTCTGTGCTTGCTTTTATCCATGATTCTCTACTGGGGATTCCCAATACTGCGTTTTAGACCTGATCCTGGCTGTGCTGTTCCTCAGGCTGTGGAGTTAGTGTGTGGAAACTGCAGCACAGGTCTGGTGGTGGTCTTCGGAAGAGGTAATGCCGTCTGGCTCAACCGTGTCGCAGTCTCAGTTGTAACATTAGCCAGGATAAGATGTGACCATGTAGCTGTGCCAGCAGCTGGTCGGTCTGTCGTAATCCTCTTCCACCATTTCCTTTCCCATTCTTTGCGCCCAACTGCATTGCATCAGCATTCAGGAAAACTCATTTCACCCTAATTTTGGGGTGCTTTGTGAACTCCACTGCACGTGAGCTGAGAGGCCAGCTGCTTACATGAGCCAGGGGAAAAAATCTAGGTAACAAAAAACATGCATAAGCTTCTGACTCTTCCGAAAATTTATGTGGAAGCCAACTGTGCTCTGTCTTGAAGAAATTGTTTCACTTGTTCAGGTTTTCTAGATTGCCTGCAGGAGGTAAGGCAGGTCCCGTTCAGCCCTATGCCTTGGTGGACAGCCACTACTATTAAATTGTAACTGATTTCTCTATTAAAGAGCGTTAACGATATTTTCTGGGAATCCACTTACAATGTCCGAGAAGACAGTTTAAAACCTTGAATACAATTACTTCAGGCCATTTGTCTGGATGGTTTATAAATGAAGCAATTCAAATCTATGCTGCTTCTTAAATCTGTGTTCATGGTCCCAAAAATTATTTCACTGACAGTCATGTGATAACTTGCATTTCGTATACCCTGTGAGAAGAAACACCCAACGGGAAGGCAGTTACCCCGCTGGCACTAAATTAGGGGACACCCCTGGGTGCCGTGGCCGAAACGAGGGGTGTGCCCAGTGTCCTGGGTGAGGATGGAGGCTGAGGATGCTGTCGGAGAGGTGGAACCGTCCATCGGCGCCTGGGGTGCTCATGGTACAAGATCTGCCTGACTCGTCCAGAGCACCGATCCACCCCACCTGCTTATGGAAAATTTTAGGGCATCCAGCACAAAACCCAGCCACCACGTCCGTCTGTGTCGGCGCGGTCCCTTCTGTCACGTCTGGCACAGCGGTAAAATACAGCGCAGGAAAATGCTGGTAAAATATTAAATACAGTAAAGTAGTAATATACTGGGATGCACTGTACGTTTGGGGTGTTCTGAATTCGTAAAAATGTATAAAGCTCTTCAGTGAGTGCTTTCTTGGAGTGTCTACCATTTTAAAAATGTAAACCCCTACCTACCAAAGTTTATCATAGATATTTTTGCAAGTGAGTGTTGGCTGTTTATAGCTTGTGACTAAGAACCAGGGTACGGTGCTCAGCTAAGTTCTACCCGGGCTCTTTGCTTAGGGATGATCTGTATGCAAATCCTTCATCAAAATTAGCTTTGGGCAAAGACACCTACTCCCGCTACCCCTCTGTGTTACAGGCAGGATGGTTTCGATGTTTTGCTTCCTGCCACTTTGTCCAATCCACTTCTATCATTTTTAAAAAGCTGGAACATCCCCCTATTATTTGGCTTTAAGAAAAAAAAAATCCCTATTTTCTGTGAAACTTTGCCCATGCGTTATGTAGTATTTATCACCGTGTTTTTCCTCTGAACTAGCACAAGAGCTCCCAGGTACTCTGGTTGTGCATGGAAGGAAAAATAATTACTAGCTCATTTGAGCGAGCTTGTCCTAATTTTGCCATTCCACCCGAAGGCAAAGACCAAAAAAAAATTAGATTGAAAACCTTGTCTTCATATCACACAAGGTGAGATCTAATCAAGGAAAACTCCAGCTTCTTTTTCGATGACAGGATATAGTCTATGTGAAGCATTTACATGTTATAAAAATGTAAAAGCAACAAACGTCACAACTTTTCATTTTATTTGTTTGTGATATGAGTTTTAGAGCCCATCAGCCTCATGGTTTCCAGGTTTTCTCTGTAACTATGGATACTAGGAACAGATTTGGGGGGTTTTGTTGTTGTTTGGGGTTCTTTTTTAATTGATACTGTGTGTTGATCCTTTTAGGAAAAAGCTAAATATCACAAAATGGCACTGACTCATGAAGCTGCAATATTCCCCTCTTCACAGAAACAGCCACGTTCTGGATTCAGAGATTCATAATTCTTTTAACTATTTTTTTTTTAACCATAGAAGCAAATTCAGAGCATTAGTGCCGATCTGTGGCTTGAATGCAGGGATCCCCACAAAAGAGCTGATATCCAGGGAAGTTTAGCGCCTGAAGCACTGTAGGGATGGGACCTTAATTCTTTTCATCTTCTCTCACATGAAAAAAAAAAGTGAAAGTCAAGTAAAACAAGGGAGAGGGGGGGAAAAAAAGAAAAATCTCCTTCCTGCCCTAAAGACAAAAGAACATTTTATGATCTCTGTGGATACATCTGCATTCATCAGATGTGACATTTTCTGTCCCTGGGGACAAGTCATTCGTGTCTGTTTATATGGTGAAACAAAGAGTGGCATCAGCTAAACTGCTTTTTGGAGCCATTTTCTGGAGGGTCCTCAGCTGGCCGGGGAGAAGCCCCCGCAGCAGTGCTGCCCCAGCCCTTTTCAGCCCACCCCGTCCAGATTCGCCTTCTTCACCCTTCAGAAGGCATCTTGTGACAGGGCGGGCTGGTTTGGCGGCAAGACAGAGGAACAACTCCAGATTTATTTGTCGACCAGTAACCCAATTCATTTCCCTTTTGAGTCAAAGATCCGCACTTCCCTTTCTGCCGCCAGATAAACCCCCCCCCCGATGTTTCTTATCTCCTTCTGAAAGCGTCTGCGCAGCTGTTTGATGTTCTCAAAAAATGCTGAGCTTGCACATGACATCAGGACAAACGAGCTGCTGCTGACTGCATCCAAAATCGTGGAACGACTGGCCTAGCCCGCCCCGTCAACAGGGGAGGCTGCGAAGAAAACCAGTCCCGAAGAAGAGGAACCCCAGGGAAGAGCCAGTTTTGGAGACGGATCGTTACTTGGAAGCCAGCTAGGCTGTGCTCAGGGCTGCTCAGCTGAGGATCTGGCCCAGACACCTAATCAGGTACCTTATTAATTGGGTCCAGCAAGAAGGTTGTCCTGAACCTGTAGGTGAGAACTTAATGCTGCAGCGCAGGGACAGAGAAGGGTAGAGAAAATAAGAGGAGCTGGATCTGGGCGCTGTTTCTGTGCATTAGCTCTAATGGAAGGATCAGAGGCACCAAATGCAGGCAGCCCCATGCATCTCTCCAGGAAAACCAGGCACTGAGCTCGACGCATCTTGCTTGTGTGCTGAGGGCATCTGTGCAGCCGGCCACGCGTGCCCAGGAGGTCTGAAATGTTCTCTACCCTTATGGTTTGTATACGCAAGTCACCTCTGCCAGTCACGCCTGCAGCCTCCCAGCTCCTATATACGAGTGCCCTGGAAATATCCCATACGTTAAAAGCATGTATACATGTGTATATATGTGCAATTGTCTTATTGAGTTTCCCAGAGGTCCAACAAGTTTTCAGGGACCAATGGGTGTCCCTGAATCCCTGGTAAATGAAGAGTTTCCATCATTTTCTAACCCAACAACAGGTGTGATTCAGGGTTGTATGTTAACACTGAACAGGTCTCAAATGATGGAGTTTATAAAAGAAAAGATCCATGGAATGGGAGCTGCAGGCTGAAAATTAGTGAAGACAATATTAATGAGGTTTTGAGGAAACAGGACGCTGAGGTACTCTGCAAGAAGTTTTGAGGGCACGGTGGAAGCTGCAGGTATCTGCTGAGCAGGTCTGAAAAAGAACATTGAACCCAGAAGTACTTTTTTTTTGGGGGGTGGGGGGGAGGAAAAGGCCAAATGGGGAAGGAGAAACAAGGCTGAGAAGATGAAATAAGATGAAGTGAGCAGCAGGCCCCGTGGGAAAAGAAGACAGCATGAGACCAGAGGCCAGAATGGAACCAGAGGATGCAGAGAAAATGGTGAGAAATCACAGCCCAGCTAATGCAGAGACAAGAGAGAAAGGACCAGCCATCCACAGCAGTGCCAGGTGGAGCATCTGTGTGGCACTAGACTTATTTGAGCAAACGCCGCTGGTCTGTCAATGGGAAAGATCCAAATAGAGACTGAAGTGCTGCGGACTAGGAGCAAACGCAGGGGTGATGGCCATGAGGCTTGGAGGGAACGAGAAGAGCCTGGGCAGCAAATGGCACAGCTAGAGCTGCCAGAGCCTTGCGTGAAAGAGAGAGCGAGGGAACTGCAGAAACCACGGTGGGGCGGTGAGTGAACACGCTGAGATGGGATGGATGCAGGCTAGAGAAATCAATAAATTCAGAATAAAGTGTTCAATGGAGGCGCTGGAGGCAGGATACCTCCCCAGCCCTGTGCAAAGCACAGACAACCCAGGTCAGCTCTTCAGCAAAGTGCTGGGCAACAGCACCACGGTATTTTGGAAAGGAGGGACCCAAAGAGCAAGCAAAAGATCTCTCTGGGACCTGTTCTCCTTCATGCAGGCACTTGAAGCAATCCTGGTTTGCATTGCCTGGTGTATTTATTCCACCTTGTGTTCTTTTCTTTCTTTTCTCCTTCAGCAGTGCAAGTCACTTCTGTGCACCCAAAGGATTTCAACTTACTGCACTTGCTGATTGAAGTGGTTTGCTTGGCATCCTCCCTGGCTTCACTGCTGTCTTTGCCTTTATAAAAATCAAGTGACTGGCACAAATATGCACAATAGTCACAACTGCCCTATGTATTTTGGCAGGTAACTCTGGACATGGGAAAGTTTTTTCCTCTTTTTCTTTTATCACCTACATGAAAGGGACATTTTTTTCTTTTAAGGAGGGTTTTGCCCTTGTTGTGTGTTTTAAATCCCATCTGCCCCCATGAAACCTCAGCACTGGTATTCCTGGGGTGGGGGGTGGAAATCACAGCTGCAGCTGGCGAACCACAGGGTGAAAGTGAGCACAGCTCAAAAGCCAAAGCTGCCGGACGGGTTGGTGCTGTGCAGCCGGGTGTGAATCCTCGCCCTCTCCCAAAGCAGTGTACAGTTTCTCAGCAGTGAAGGCGAACCCAAAACTCCTTGATCCAGAGAGGAAAATGAATGAAATGGTGTAACGCAGGACGCAGTGGGCTGTGGAGCATCTTGGCCAAGTGCCGTTGTCCCCAAGCGGTTTCAGGGCATTGAAATTGTTTCGTCGGTGGCCGTGGAAGAGCCTGAACTGCTTCCCAGCCACTGTTGCTGCTCTAAGGGAGGATCCTGCAGCCACAGCCTCTCTCCTCGTGGCCACGGGAGTCATGTCCACCCATCACAGGGACCCTGGATCTCACTCAGCCCCGGTGGCTCCAGTGGCTGCTATACCTGGAGATAGCTCAGCCCCTGAAACCCATCAGCCTGTGCTCTGAGTTAATTTTCTGTCCCTTGGGCAGCCACGGAAGGGCTCCCAGAGCAGTGGGATGCTGTGGGAGGGGTATAGAGTCTCCAGCTCAAATGATCCAGTAGATAAACTGGTGGTGGGAACCCTCCCGTTTCCCAGATGGCATCTGAGCTGGGCACCTGATAGGCAATCTGTGTGGGCGCTCCGACTCTTTCTGCATCATGGCTCCCTGCGGATAAGAGTCGTGGTCCCAACCTTTCAAAGACTGGACCCACCTGGGCCCATGTCCTGGTATCCCGATGCATCCCACGGAGAGAGAGAGACAACTGAAGTGCGCAGAGGATGGGATCCAAACTCTCCTCCCTGGGCCATGGACATCCAGCTCAGCTGCACGTTGTGCTCCCAGCCAGCTGACGCTGAGGTGGACAATCTCTCCGGGATCCTTGTGCCAATGTAAGTAAGGGACCAGGTGAATTCAGGGGCTTCTTCAGGCAAAGGGTGGGTGCAGAGGTGGCAGCCAAGATGCATGACTCTCTGCTCTGGAGGACAGAGAATGGACACAGCAGGACTTCTACAGCTACAACCTGATCTTTGGGCATCTTTAGCATAGCAATTTACCCAGCTGATACAGTTGTCTCTAAAACCTACAGGTCCTGTGCAGACCTGCACTGTGGGATGCAGCCTGGCAGCAGAGAGGCACAATTCCCTCTGGTCTTTCTTTCAGACCATTTTAGTGGACTGAAATTTAGTTAAGATGACCTAAAAGCAGGATCAAAATGATTACAGACAGGATCACGCTCTATGCTCAGAGAAGAATCGGACATGAACTGTAGGAGGGACTGGCACCTCCACCTAAAACACCTCCTGGTCAGGTAGATCCAGGGTCACTGCAGATGACAGAGCTTTCTGGTTTGTCTCAAAGGAAAATTTCTGCCAGCATCAAATTAAGGTCAGGGGACAGAGCAGAACGATGGCCTCATTTCAGCCTGGCAAAGGAATCTGGAATCAGGAGCATGAGTACTGCAGTCACGTTTGTGCGGCGTTGTGCAGGACATGGGTGCCCCGGTTGTGCTGGTACCTTTGGACAGTCTCCCACACCAGAAGACCTGGGCAACATTTCTGTGACTTTCCTTTCTCTGTCCTCCTGCTAGGAAGATGCTCCTCTGGGCAGTCGTCTGTGAGCTCCTCGCACTTTGCATGAGCTCTTTGGGGAGGGCAGGATTCAGATGGCAGAGGGGGAGTAGCGGGACTCGTGGAGGGAAGGTTCTGAGCAAGGAGAGAGGCTGTGATGGGGCAACCACTGCAGAAGGGACTGCAGGAGGTCCTGCTGAAGGTGAAGCTGAGCTGGTGGTAGGGATGATCCAAGCATCTCTCATCCACTCCAGTGCAAAGTCAACTGCAGGGTGGGACGAGGACATCCCAAGGGGGCATAGCAGCTCCTGAGAACACCTTTCCCTGAGTGATGACAACCCAGCACACAGTCAGGTTATCCCTACTTAAAATAATTTAATAGTGCAATGATTTTGGCCATTAGCACAAGCAGTCCCGTGTTTCAGCTCCAGTCATTTTGTCCCCATAACAATTGGCTACAGGTATCCGGGCTGTGTCTCCCATCAGCTCATCCCCAGTGGGACCCACGTTGGGTTCCTGCCATCTAACAGCCCAGCCCGTGAGTCACCTCACCTTCACTACACGGGAGCCCTCCGCAGCCCGAGGTCTCCATCTGGATGGAAGCAGCCACTCTGCCCTGCAGGCTGGGGTCTCTGATCTCTGTGGGCTGCCTGCTTACAAGAAAGATGAGAGTAAATTGCAATCTGCAGAAAAGCTACAGCTCTTGGTCGTAACACTGAGAAACAACGATGAGCTGCAGGTTCTAACACGTCCCACGTTCATTGTCTCTGTTGACTCCACGCAGGCAGATAAACCTCACATCCCCTCCCATCTGCCTGATTTACACATCCCCCCGTACCACTGCATGTACTTCCTTGCTGCCACTTCCATTAGTGCTTTAGGATGGGACCAAATGGTTTGGAGCTTTCTCTTCCAAGAGCAGTCACCTCCAAGCCATTCTCCATCCTTGAGCTGCCCTCACAACCCTTCAGGGTCTTCCCAGAGAGCCCAGTCCAGAAGAAGATGTGCCCAAAATTCCCTAGGGTGAAGCTAACCAAGGAGAAACTTGGGGCCAAAATACTACATGGGCAGGTTTGGGCATGATTCGGGGTCATGACCACCTGACTTGTTAATGGTTTGTTTGGCAGAGATTTGGGGTGATGCTCTGCAAGCTTCTGGCCATAAGAGGTGGCAACAGGTGAGTGCTGCTGGGGTCCAAAGGGCCTGGTACCAACGTACTTGACCTGGCATGCCTAGATTTGGGCTGAGCTCTGCCTGAAACATCTCCCCAGCTACCTGTGCTCTTCCTAAAACACCCCACGCCATCCAGGCCTCCTCCAGGAGATGGCAGCAGCAGATCTTGCATCCCCCCCTCCGTGCAACATTCCTATAGCAACGGGAGTGAAGCATCCCCCCCCCCCCGCCGAGCTTGGAGGGACCCAGAAGGTTAGGGAAAGCCATTGCTTCCCAGCAAAATCTCCCAGTTTCCCTGGGCTGGGAAAAGGTTGAAAGAGGCTGCCAGTTGCTTTGCTTCTCGCCCAGCATCGCAGCAAAAGAATTGAGGTGACAACCAGGGTATTGCAGTTGAATCAGCCAAGGTTACTGAGTTTTCTTTTGCTTCTTTTAGCAGGAGGGAAAAGCTACTGTAAGACTTGCACAGCTCTGGGATATACCGAGGAGGGAAAATGGCAGCATTGGCAGCAAAATGTTTACAGCAGCATGGACCAAGTCTAATGGCCATCGGCAGGGAGCAGCGGGAGCAGGGAAACGCTCGTGAGCTTAGATGCCTTCCTGCTGCTCAGAGACAGTTGATCTTCAGCGTTTAGAAAGCTGGCTGCTCCCTCTCGACTCCCCGCTTTCCAGTGTGCTACCACCCAAACTAAGCTGCTTAGCACATGTGGTATAATCCATCTTCAGGCTTGTGGCAGGAGCAGCAGTGGGAGCTAATTAGCATGCACTAATATGCATGTTAACAAAATCTAGCTCCTCCAGCAGGAAAATCATTACGGTTGTTGCCGTTTATTTGCACGCTGAATTTTTTGCAATTAGGCACCACGTAACGTTGAGTTGCCGCTGGGGACCTGTCCCTCCATCTGCGGCTAATGCCACTCACATGAGGGGTGAATTATGGGCAGGTCATGCAGCAGAGCTCTTGGGACCCAGCTCAGACCTGCTCTGAAAAGCTACAAGGAAGGGGTTTTTGGCATCAACACGCTGTTGTTCCATGGAGGCATAGCTCAAGGAGTTGTTCAAGGAGGGCAAGGGAGGTGTTTGGAAAGTGATTTGTAGTAAGGTTTCAAGGCTGCTTTGCTGTCCCGGTACTTTACATTTGGTCACTCCATCTGATGCTTTCAGATCTCCTCAAATGTTAGTCCCCTCAGTGCTGGCGAGGATAAGCCAGCAACCCCAATGTTCTCCACGTGACCTGTAGACTCCCAAGTTGAGCCCTGGAGCTGGGCTCATCCTTCTCCTTCCAACAGAGAGCAGGAGTGAAGCTGGTCCTGTCCCAGGGCTGCTTTCTAGTTGCTAGATCTTTCCCTTTGGTAGCTCCAGCAAGAGGTGCTGACCGTGCTGGTGTCACCCTGCTAGGACCTGACACAGCATAACCAGACATTTCTCTTGTGTTGTTCCAGCCCTGACTTTGGCTGACGAACTGCTGTGGTTTCAAGTCCCAGCTATGGACTGACACAGCAGATACGGCTCTATAGAAAAAAACACATCATCGGGCCATTGTCATCCTTAGGTATCTGCCAGATGGTTCCTACTCTTGTACAGTTCCAGGTTTCTTCTCTGTAAGGATTATACTCACTTTTTCTTTAGAAGTCTCCTGTTCAAGCACTGGGCAGATGCCGCCTTATTTCATTTTATTTTAACAGCTCTCATGAGCTGAAGCTTTTATCAGCTCAACGGTGTGTGATGTGCACTATCCCAGGCCGCATCCCCAAAGGATGGAGAGCCAGGAGCCGAGTGGGATGGCACAGAGGCAGGGGCAGGGACTTTGCAGGGCAGAGACCTTGCCAGCTGGTGCCCAGCTCCACAGGATCCAGGTAAGGTAAGCAGGAAAGGCCCATGGATGACAGCCATGCTCAACCAAGAGGCTAGATCATCAGGCAAGTAGGTGGTGATGAGGCAGGTCCAAGGCCAAGCTGTGAAGTTCACAGCCAGGTCAGGGCCAAAGGGTCCTTGGCCAAGCATGGGCATGGCTGTGGCTGAGCTGGAGACCACCACTCCTCCAGTGAAGCCTGGGCAGGGAGTGGGAGCCCAGCGCTGAGCTGAAATGGAAGGGTGCCTCTCAAACACAGCCCTTTGGAAAACTGGTCCTCATCACCGATGGCACCCAGTGACCCACTGGAAAACATTGTGCCATCCTCTGTCTTGGGGAATGGATGAGCTAAGAACTGAAGCCAGTTCTCACATCTCTGTCCAACCACAGGAGCACGTCTCATCTCAGAGACCTCATGAAACGTCAGGCTCTTGGCATAGGTCAGGTCTCCTGGCCTGTTTGGTCATTCCCCAGAGATGCTGCATGTCTTTGTTCTTTTTCCCTTTCCTAATTTTCCCTGCTGTAATTATCTGACTGACTGGCAGAAGGGATTCACACTAAGTTAGCAAAAGTTTATTCACATAGGCAGTCATCCTAGAGAACTGCCACTCACCAGCATATCAAGATATTTTGGGTAAATATGAATAAAAATTAGAATAGAATAGAATAGAATAGAATAGAATAGAATAGAATAGAATAGAATAGAATAGAATAGAAAAGTAAACTGCTTCTGCAGACAGCAGAAAGGACCAGCAAAATTTGCAAAGTACGTTGATATCCTCTGGTAGAAGGTTGCTTATACCCAGAGAACTAATAGTCCACCCTCCTGTCCAAAGCAGCATAAGAAATGACTAGTGGCTTCATTTTGAAGCTATGATGAGCTGCATGAACAACATTCAGGTCATCTCAGCTACTTCCAAGGAACATGATCCTGTTCTTGAAACCCACCCAAGAGATAACCCCAGCCTTCCAGACCAAAGAAAACCTTGGACATTGGAAGTGTCTCTGAAGCATTCCCTCAGCCTGTTGGGTCTCTTCTTTGTGTGGAGGAGCAGAAAAGGAAAATCCCAACATAGAAACACACACCTAAAAATCTCATACAGTTCTGTAATGAGAATGTGGTGGGCCACTCCACATGTCACATAGCAAGGGCCAAGGGCTCCATCCCTTGAGGACCATAGAAACTAGGGTTCACCACAGACCTCCACTTCTCAAACCTTCCTTCCAAGCCCAGACCCCGGTCTAGTCCAGCCAGTGATCTTGGACATGGCAGAAACATGCAACCAAGACAGACAGACCTTCTCCAGAGGACTTTACTCATGCAAGGAGTCCTTTCACTCTCCCAACCAACAGGCAGCTCAACAGGGAACATTAGATCTTGAGCTTGATGGCATCTGTACTGAGCCCAGGCCAGGAGAAGGGAACACAAGGAGTGTTTCTTCCTCTGCAAGACTTTAACGCTGGCTGCTGGGAACCAGATCCCTCCACTCCAACTCTGGGTATTGAAGTTAGCATGTTCTTAAGATGTATATATACCTTATATGAGGAAAAAAACCTGCACTGAGTGCAGTAGTTGCAGCTGGGCTCCCATGGCTCTTTCCTCTGCCAACAGGTTGTAACTTTAAATAGAAAATTTATTCTTTAAGATACAGAGGACAGGGATGCTGAAAAAAATGATGACCTGTCAGGATGGGAATGACCTGTGCCACCACAGAGTCTAAGAGGTCCCTCAGGTAGAGGAAGGATCCTTCAACATCTCTGGCAGCAGGTCAAGACAGGACGTCGGCAGGGCGGATCAAAGGGAGGCCAAGGGGGAAAGAGGAGGACCTCAGAAGAAACCAGGTGCATTCAAAATGAAGGCTGTGCTGGAGCCGAAACTGTCTCTGCTTCACTCTTCCTTCCTCTCCACCTTCCCAGGAGAGTGTCTGGGTTTGTTAGCAGCTAAGAAAACATTTTGGCCCAGATTCAGGCAGCCTATTAAGATCCGCAATCCCAGCGGGAGCTGGAGGCTCTTCGAGGCTGCGTGGATCGGCGAGCTGGAGCTGATGCTGGGGAAAGGTCAGGTTGTCCCACGAGGTCCCAGGAGGCCACAGGGTCTTCCCAGTGTGAAGGACACGGTTAGCGCATCCCCCCATGCCCGTCCGGCTCTGTCTGCTCAGCCCTGCCGGCTGCTGTCACACAACGTCCTTCGGTTTGCAGGAGACGTGAGCTCACTTGCTGAGATTAGCCAAACAAAACAAGCTGTGTAAGACTATTCCCAGCTTCGCTTTGACATTTGCCAGAGGAGCTTTCAAGCGCGAGAGCTGCCGTCTCCCCGCTGCACCACAAAATGCAAATCCGTGGCAATGCAACATCCCCATCCTCTGGTCCCCTGCCCCAGGAGGCATCCCCACCTGCATCCCCTCCATCAGTGACACCTGAATGGGTTGTCATAGGAACCGGTGGTCTGCCTGTCTCCCTGTGTCCTGCCTGCCAAGGTATGATGCTCCGCTCCCTCCAGCAGTGGTTATTTGCAGTCCGAGGTACTCGGGGTGGCTGCGGTTTTGCCGTGCATCTGGGAATGGAGCAGCCCACGTGGCCGGGAGCGTGCTACCAGCTGGTGATGCTGCTATAATTAGCAGGGAATGAGGGCAGATTGGGGTCACGGTGAACCCCCCGAGTATTTCACCGGCCGCAGGATGCTGTCGTCTGAGCGGGCTGCGATGGTTCTCGTCGCTGCTGAATCAAGACGGGCTTGTTCGTATCTGCGTGTTTTGGAAGCCAGTGGGGATGTGAATGAACAGAGCCAGCTGCAATGCCTGCCGAATATTCCAGGGAAGCTTTTCATTCAAAAAAAAAAAAAAAAAAGATCCACCCTCCTACCCCCACTCCAAATATCAAAATATTTAGGATTTTTTTAATAAAGCTGCAGAGCGTATTGACTGCAATTAATTTCAGGATGGCTTGATGCTGTTGGGCAGAACCCCATAGCCTCACAGTTCTTTTATGACAACAATTTCAGTTTTCATTCTAAATTGTTTTTCTGGGAAACCTTGTTCTGCAATGATCATAACTGTGAAGTCGAGGCCAAGGTGCCTGTTGGAAGACAGCGATTGCCCATTACTCAGTGCCTCAGCTTTTCTCCCTCATCCCGAGCCAAGACCCCAGAGAAAGGCTGTGCTCAGGACACCCAACCCCAGCTGCGGCTGGGCAGCAACGCCATGGAGAGCAAAACCTGGTTTCCTTAGGGAACAGGGCTAAAAATAACCAAAAGCAAAACAGTCTGTCTTCAGCCAGCTAAACAACCCCTAAAAACTTCACTCTGGTTTGTGACCCAGGGAACCAGGGTCCAGCAACACCCAAGGCATGGAAAAATGAGCTCCTTGAAGACCTCCTGGCTGCAGTGGGATGGGATGGGATGGGATGGCA
>JANZLQ010000056.1:44640962-44656329 GCA_026212715.1 Elanus axillaris | reverse complement strand
GATGGGATGGGATGGGATGGGATGGGATGGGATGGGAAGAAAAGGAGATGAGTGAGGTTGCACATGAAAGGCATGGAAAAGAAGCCAGGAGAAGTGTCAGATGTCCCAACCGATACAGTGGCCCGTGTCTGGTGCTACCCAGGTTCAGCCACACTGTCTGGGGTGAATTTGGCCCTGCTGGCAAGGAGGGATGAGGGTTTTCCTCTGCTTCCATCCACCGTTCCTCCATGGGCCACTAAGCAGCCGAGTGTTTTCTCCCAAACACGAGTGCTAATCAGCCAGCATGTTGTGTCTAATTAGGACTCGTGACAAAGTGAATCAGCCTCCCCCCGCCCCCTGCGGCAGGACGATGATTTCATCCGAGGCCAGGTGTTAGCAGATGGGTGCCAGCTCCACACGCATGCAGCCAAGCTGCTCTTAGCATTAATAAAATCCCTCCTCAACAGGCTCCAGGAAGGATGAAACCAGCCACAGGAGCTTCTGCTCCTCAACCTGCCTGCCTGGACCCTCTCCCCCATCTCCTCTCACCATCCAAGAGCTGGTTGCTACTACCTAACCCTCTCATCTGAAGTCCTATTTTTTGGAGGATCAGCCTGTGTTCCACCAAGCCAGACCTGATTTCCACTCCTGATCCTTCCTGTGTGCAGGAAACAAAAGGCAGGAGGCATTTGACTCATCCCCACCAGGCACTGAGGCCAAGAACATGCATGGGAGCATCCAGAAGGTCATGAGAAACTTCCACGTGAAAGTGGGATCCGGTAACAAAGCAGCAAAAGGGGATGAAGAATGAGACCATATTTCACAGGACACTCCAAAGCAGCTGGTGGCTTGGAAATGAAACAAATCTGGATGCCTTAAAGAGGCCTGGAGCACTGCAGAGGAGGCAGAGATCCACCCTTTTCAAATGAGCTGAAGCTGATACTTAACCAAAAGTGGATCAACACAGGGTTTTTGATAGTATAATCCCATTTTTTCTAGGGGATGCTGCACCCTGGGAGTGGATGGGAAAGGGTAGCTCAATACGGAGTTTTATAGCTTTGGGTGAGGACTGCATTTCCACCTTTTCAGGGGAAAAAAAATGATGCTGAAGAAAGCCCTGTGTCCTCTCCCTCCTCCCAACAAGCAGGCAGGTGACAATTTATCAACCTGCTCCCAAAAAGGCACTCCCAGGCAGAGAGCGGACGTGACAGCAGCACGGATACAACTCATCTTCTCCACGGGAAGAAAACAGCAGTGTGAGAACATTACCATGAGCAAAGGGTAGAAGGTGGGAAGCGCTATATAACAAGACAGGAGCAGTCACTGAAGGCAAAGTGGCGACCTGGAGAACGTAATTAGCCTAGCAGGTCTTTTAGCATTGTCAAGGGATTATTGTCTTGCCATTATATTTGTTAAGGGACAATCTGTTCTGCTGGTTCCTGGTCAGACAAAGCTCTCCCTGACCTCCTGGACATGGCTGGATGGCCCCTGGAAGCAGATGTTGTTAGGGCAAGTGGTGAGGTGGTCAGAGGCGTTGTCTCCTCCATAGAGACCATCAGCAGTAATGACAGGTCTTAGGAAAGTTTAGGACATAAACTTTCCTGTTTAGCTGGAGAAGTGGAAATCTTTCTTCATGGCCTTGTCTGAAAGAGGCTTTTTTGGCTCTGCTTTAATGACAAGCTGAAACTCCATGCGGAACACAAACATCTCCTCCCAGGGGTTTATTTTTCTCTTTCTTGTGAAGCAAACTCCATCACTTTCCATCAAAGCTGGTTTCACAGATTTTTCAACAGACACAGTATCTATCTCTGCCCTACTCCAGGCTAGGGGAAACTGAGGCACAGAGCAGAGCATGTCAGCATCTGAGAAATGCTTACACTGACACGGTGGAGAGATTTTTCGCAGGACGGCCTGCCCTGTGCTGAGATGGCCCAGAAGGGGAAATTAAGGTAACCTCTTACATCTAAAACATTGTCATTGATTTTCTATCCTCATGGCCCTACAAGGCTCTCTACTGACCATGCACGGCCAAGTCTCTGCTCTCCACTGCCTATAAAAGGTGCTGGCTGCTTGATTTCTTGCTGCCAGACCTCCTGAAGTCATGGGATCATGTGTTTCCCTTTTAGGAAGGAAGATTTTTGGGGCCAGAGGGCAAAACCCCCATATCTCAGCTCTTATTTATCACACCTCCCTGTAATTAACCACTCTCTGAATGAGAGGCAAGGCTTGCAGGCCGGGGTGGACCCAGCCAGAGGTGTTTTCTGGTCCAGCTGTGCTGGGTTTCCACACAGATGTCCCCACCTCTCTCCAACCCACTTCTATTTATGGGTGTCACTGCAAGGCAAGCAATCCAGATGAAGTCAGGATGCTTATTGCTGTTCTCTTTTGCTGGCCAAATCAAACAGCGGTGTGATGCAACAGCCGTGGCTGAGGGTTGCACAAAATTTCCAACCGGAGGAATTAATCTTTTAAATAGAAGTACGGGAAAAAAAAGCAGTAAGCACAGAGGGTAGGCTCAGGGCGTCTCTCTTGGAGCAGGTTTCTGCGAGACAGGCTGCAGCACACGTTGTTCTGGCTCCCTTCGGTGAACTTTGCTAACATCGCATCGGTATTTGCTGTGGGTGTGCTTGGGTTGACCTGCTGCTTCTCTCCAGGCTCGAGCCTTGGAGGACCTGGTGCCTCGTGGGAGCATTGCTAAGGAGGGACGTTGCTGCCCCAAGCCCTGCAACCAGTCTCTGGGATGACCTTGAGCCTCTCCCAAGACTGTCTCCCTGTTTCTCCTCCAGATCTGGCAGATCCATGGATAACGCTCTTGGCTGGGAGGAGCAGGTGAGGATCACCCAGGTGGGCAGCTCTCCTTGATGCTGGAGTGGGGAAGATCCTGGGGGAACGTTACTTGAAAAAGGGTTCAAATCTCAATACAGCAGCTAGATTTGTGACCACGTGCCCTCTGTGTCCTACAACACAAGAGTGGACAAACTGGGGCACACCGATGGCCTGTTCATCCTATAGATCATCCATCCTATGAACCACCCAGCTAATGGTCCATCTAGCACAATATCCTACCTCTGAGGGCAGGGAAGAAGAAAAAAAATAATAGAATCAAGCCAATGTGGAGCGATCCCCCCCCAGCCTCCAATGACTTCAAACTCAAACAATTCCTAAGGCAGAGGTGGGAAGAGCCTTTTGGGGATGATCAGGTTCTGAAGTTTTGGGATCCGTGTAAACTTTTTGTATATTTGCAGCATCCTGCAGCAATAATTCCCCAGTTGAACTGTGCATGTGATGGGGAGCAGCTCCCTTTTCTGTCTGAACCTGCCCTGTGCTACTGTCACTTGGTGGTTCATTTGATCCCTAGTTCTCATGTCCTGAGAGAGGGGCCAGCGAAGAGTTGTCCCTTCTCCACTTTCCAGCAGCTTTTAATTTTGCACCTCCTTTCAAATCCTCCTCTGTCATCCCTCCAACAGGAGCTATCGTGTATCTTTGAACATTCTTTCACTCCTCTCCAAATCTTCCCCCAAAATTCTTAATGAGATGTGATAAGGATGGATGAACCAAAAGACCATCTGTGTGCTGGAAGACTTCGGGGAGCACGTGGCAGCCGGCTGACACTTCAGCGACTCTCTGATCCCTTATATAACCACTGACACTGTTTGTTTTTCCTTCCTGACTTTTTTGTGTGTGCTACTCCCGCGTTCACTGCTCCTAAAGCCGCTTATAATCGTGCTAAACCCCCAGCTTAGCCAAACACCGCTCTGGGTCCTGGATGACTCACTGAGCCGTTTCCTTCACTCCCCTTGCAAGAAAAAGCCTCCTCCCTCCCTCTGGCAGCCCAGAAGGATGTGGCTGTCTCTGGGACCTGCTTTTCCATGTGTGCACCCACCAGCTCCAACGCTAAAGGGCTTTTTTTTCCCTCTTTCTGGGTCCAGATTCAACATTTGCATGGCTTCTCCCCTGTGTGGTGACTCTGATTTGGGACCTGCCACCCATGAGATGGACAGGTAGACTCCTCCTATGGGTTGGCCAAGGTCTTGCTCATCCTCATAAACACCTGCCTGCAAAACCCAAAAGCCCAAACTTGCAGACAGAGGCACGTGGCAGCTCAGGCTGAGTGTGAAAATGGGTGTGGAGCAGACAGCGATAAAGTCCTTTACAAGGTAACAGCTGTTTTCTGATGTATAGCATTCAAATATTCTCATCTTGCTAGTGTTATTTGGATAAAGAATAACATATGTTGTTCTTGCTTTGTGCAATGTTGTCCTCTAAAACCTCTGTTGCCTTATATATGTGCAAACACACTCAACAGACGCACACACAGGTCTACTACCAAATTTTTTGTTGAAGTCCCCACCTGCTAAACTCCCAGCTATTGCTCATGATTTGCTCTTGCTAAGCCAGATCAGGTTTGGGGTCGTGCTGAAACCTCTTGACTCCACAGGATGAATTTGTAACCATGGCAGAAGACTATCCTGTTTTGTTTTTTTTTTGTTGATGCCTCTGTCTTTACTGGAAAGCAAATGAATTCTCATGTGCCCCTGGAGCAAAAGCAGTATCTGGGCTTTGTATGTACTCCAGGAGGGCCCAACCTATTTGCTGCTGGGAGAATATTTCACATCCAGGCAATGCCAATTAAATTAACACCTCTTTATGGACTTGGGGGCATGGATGGGTTGGTAAGCCTTTGCACACCTTCACGGTGGTTCAGGTCGATCCCCACATCTGGAAATACTGTGGCAGGAGCTGCCCAAGTCTTTCCATGGACAGTGTCTCCCTGTTTGACAAGGCATGGGGTGAACCAAGGGATGCTCCAGGATCTCAGATCAAGGCAAGTTAGTCCTTCAAAGGAAATTTTTAAAAGCTTTTGTGATCTTTGTGATGCCTGGACTCTGGCAAGGAAACACAGGACGTCTCACGTGCACTTGGCAGTCTGATTTACTCCTGACACAGGCGCAGCCAGGAGGTGGAGAGCCAGCAATGGTCCGAGACAGGATATTTTTAATGCCAACAACCATGCTGCAGCCTCTCCAGCCCAGTTTCTGACCCTTCTTTCCCCAGACCAGTCTCATAGTGGTGGCTCCAAGGGCTCAGCTTGGAGGCGGCTTTTCCCTTTGTGATGCTAAACATCTAGGAGGGAATAATCAAATTATATCCACACAATTACATGAACGAGTGCATGAAGCATCCCATAGAGATTCGTCCCTTGGCGAGAGCCACTGGATCAAATCAGGCTGGCAAAACTCCCCTCTGGGTTTCAAACAGGGTGATGGGAGGACTGGTTTGGCCACCTTTGGTTGCCTTTCTTGACTGCTTCTGGATCAGCTCACCTGGTTCCCACCAACCATAACATGATGATGCTGTCTTTTCCACATCCTTCGCCTCTTGCTGCTGTGGTTTTTAGGGACTCTGTCCCCCAGCTGCACCCCATCCTGAGCCCTCTGCCCTGGTCCACGTTGTAGCCTGAGCAATGGATGGTCCTTCTTCCCCCCCATATGGAAGGTGGTCCCTCCATGCAGCCCCTGTGCCAGTGCACAACAAGTAGGAAACAGATGCTTCCCGGCACAGTTCCCGCTGGAGCAAGCGGCTGCAAGCACATCCCGCTCCCGGGGCTTAGGCAATTAGCAGATGAATCAGCAGCACATCTGGGCGCCTGATGAGGCTGCACAGTCACATTTTCCCCTCCATCCCATGCCGATGAGCTCTTAAACCCCAGGAAGGCAGCGGGCCAGCCCGGCCTGGCTGCCTGGCTGAGAAGGGAGAGGGAGAGGAAGCTGGGCTGGCTTGCCTTGCAGGGGAAGTATTAAATGCTGCTATCAAAAACTAGGTCATGTCCCTTGCCCTGTGTCTTCTTGAGCTGGGGGTGAGAAATCAGGTCTGTTTTCTGCAAACACTGTTTTCAGGTTCCCACTGCCCTGAACTTGGGTATGAAGGGGAGACATGGAGCCTCCCCTCTTTCTCCTCCTGGCTCCAGGCTTCGAAGCAGAGGGTTTCCCCTGAGCTCAGCCCCATAGCACAGAGCTTGGTGTCCTGTAGGGCTGGGTTTTACAGAGCCAAGCCAAGCCCACGGCAGCACAGCGTGTGACAGCCAACGGCAAGCTCTTCCCAAGCATAGGACGAGCAGAAGGAGCCAGGAGGCTGGCTATGGAGAAGGGGAGGCTGGGGATGGAGAAAGCAAGACTAGGGATGGAGAAAGGGACAACCTTGCTTGTGTTTGAGCCACGAGGAGGTGAAGCCAGGCTGAACAGACATCTTTCACCCTCAGCTGTTGGGTATGTTTCCCCCAGCCCATCACTCAAACCTGCAAGCCAGGTGAGCCCCTGTTCCAGAAATGCTCCTGCCCTCCAACACCGCACAGCCCCATCCAAGGCATGATTCTTCACCAGCAAGTGCCTGGAGACCTTTTTCTAGCCCTGCCATACCAGATGCCATTTACCACTTCCTCCATCACACCCCAGATCTCCGGAACCCCCTCAAACAGCCTCACCCCAAGCTGGGAGGCTGGACATGGGGATTGGGGTGCTGATCGGTACCGTGGGAGCAGCTCCCCGGGCAATGTCGGCTCGGTCCCGGTGCTGCGGGAGGGGGAGCGGCTGGCAGGAGGCTGCCGTCTCCCCGCTCCGCACAGTCAAGTGTCATTCCACATCACCATCACCCTGCGCGGCGAAGGGATCGGCCACAAGCAGACAGGACCGGAGGCGGGAGAAGCAGTGCGGGGAGAGCATCCCTTCCCCCACCACCCCACTCCTTCTGCCAGCGCTCTCCTTGGCCCGAAATTCAGACTTTTCCCAGGATGCAAAAAGAAAGGCAGGCAGGGCAGGGGGGGAGCTGAAAATTTGCCAGCTGAAACAAAGCCTAGGGGGGGTTCCTTGGTTAGCAATTCCCCCCCTGGGGTACGTCATTTCCCCTCCTGCCCTCTCATTTCCCCTCTGAAAGAATTGGGAGATCAGCCTGAAAAATCATGAGATCTTGCCCAGAAGGAAAAAGGAGTGTGTGGATCCCAAGCTATCACAGCACGACCAGCCCCTCCGCAGCAAAACACACTTTTCTGTGAAAAAAATGGGAAGCTGGGGCACACTGAGGAGATGTCTCTGCAAATGGAGAGCTGGTTTCTTCAGGTGAGGTGAATATGTGGTCCTTCCCTCTGCCGAGAGGCATCGGTGAGCCCAAATTGGGCCCTTGGACGTCCCCCAGCAGGATTTGGCCCCTGTGAAGTATTGCACATGGGCTGCCACGTCCATCACTCACCTTCAGTCAGGTCCTGGGGCCACCGTGTCCATGGATGATGGAGGGAAGGTGACACCAGTGGGACACCTCCAGGCTCCCATTTGATCTCATTATTAATAAGTAATAAATGGTTGATCCAACATGGCTTAGCCACCACCATCCTCCTCTCCTTCAAACCAGGTCCTGGGAGGGGGAAGGAAGCAGAGAAAGAGGGATAACTTCTGCAGCCAACCTAGTTCATGGGCTGTCCTGATTCTTCCACAGACAGCAGCCGATGCCTTTTCCACATTATTATCTTTGAAGTGTTACACTCAAAATTTAGCAGCAGGCAAAAAGGGAGCATAACTTCTGCACAGAGCAGGGAGTTTAGCGCTAGTCTCATTAACAATCAAATCACAACAAAGCAAGTCATTTTTGTTAGGCTCGTTGTGATGAGACTAACACATAGCGTCCAAATTATCCACTTACTGCTAATTCCCATTAATAATGCAATTACGATTGTTATTCATAGACTTCCTCCTCAGCATCATCACGGCAAGGCACCAGCACCCCAGATTTTTTGCTGGAGGTGCTGAGAGTGGGAATGTTGCCCTGGTTGGTGTTGGGGGTCACTGGTGCTATTTTCATACCTCATCAAACAGTCTGCTGCTGGCACTTCTGTCTTACCAGTCGGCAGATCAGATTATAGAACAATCCCTAATTTTTTTTAGACTTTTACTGATTGGTAGAATGTTTTTAGGGTGAAACCACGCAATTGCACAAAGCTTAGCTAAAGCTTGATGCTCATTGCCTGACTGCTGGGCAGATTGGCTGTCACAGCCGGCGACGCTCATCTGACCATTGGGCAATACGCTGTTACGGCTAAAACCAGCTAAAAAAAGCTCCGGCCAAGACAAGTCTGCCAAGACCTCACAAAATCTTAGCCCTTGCCTTGCTAAGCTAAATAAGGCTTGTGAGCAAAAGGCAGTGGCCATACCTTATTTTCTTGCACTACCAGGCCATAAAAGCAGTGTTGAAAACTTGTATCCGTGGAGCGATGCTTGCACCTACATGCGGCATCGGCGGAGCCAGCTACATCCAGCCTCAGCGGAGCCGAGACCGATCCCAGGTTGTTCTCTCCTGCGTGGAGCAGCCCTTAGCAGGCTGCAGAGCCAATGCAGAGACAGCCTATGTGATACCCAGAGGAGGAGCAGAATCTCGGCAGGTCCTGCGTCCTCTGGCATCTGCAGTGCCCTTGGGTCCGTCCCATCCTCCACCTCCTCCAACCAAGAAGAAGCTGCTCTTGGAGGCCACTAGACCTCCACCTTCCTCTTGGCCCCCAAAGGGTACAGGCAATGAAATATTAATATTTACCGTGCTGCTACAGGATTTTTGCTAGCTGAACCCCCGTCCGAGCCAAGCATGAATGTTAAACAACAAAGCTCTGGGTTTTCTTCTTTTTCAACTCCCTTTATTAGTAGTAGTATTCCTTTAATTACTATCACCAAATCTTTTGCACAGTGGGGTAAGTGCCCACGCATTTTCTAGTTAACAGAGCTCAGATGTGATGTGTGCCCTCAGACATCCCTGCCTAGGAAGAGCCTCAGGCTACTGGTTCAGAGGATGGTCAGAGCAGGGATGGCTGGGGAGGAAGAACAGGAAGGTTTGCTCTCAGAGCTGGGTTGGAGGAGGATAAAACACTGCATGCAGTGTGAGCTAATGGCAAGGAGAGATTTTTTTTTGAGCTTGTCAGTAGGAAGCATATGGCTGCCACTGAGCTCTCAGGCTTATTTAGGATTTAGTGACTATTTGATCTATTTTAATCCAGATGTTCAGCTCATCACATAATGAGATTCCACCAAAGGAACGGTATTGTGATGCCTCCCAGACAGCCAAGGCCCCCAAAATGCACTGAGGAGAAGGAGCAGCTTCATCAAGGCCAGGCATGGCTGAGCATCCCAGGAGGATGAAGGTGAGCTGGAGGAGCTCATGGCTTTCCACAGGGCGGAGATCAACACACTGGTGTTGGGAATCTGGTCAGCTTCCCAGGTCCTTCTGGCATCCTACCCAAGCAGTTTCTAAAATCTGAAATTGTAATCTTAAAGCACAGAGGTCTTGAAGGGTTTCACCAAAGCTTGGACGTGCTTCTCTCCAGTCTCCTTTTCCCTGTGCCATGGGCCTTCTCTATAGAGGCACCGTTCCCCTTATTTCGGTGCAGGGACTGACCATCCCACCGTTCTCCTGCCTCCTGCATCACTCCATTACAGGCATCAAAACAGAAAAGCAACTGTGAATTGCAGAGCAGTGGGAGGGTGGGAAGCACCAGTGCTGCAACCCTGGAGCTGTGATCCAATTCGGAGAATGTGCCCATTGCTGTACACAACAGATAGGCCAGGATCTCCCATCCTCAGGTTCATGCTGGGATCATTGGGCCATGCTTGGAGTGCTGGGGTGGACAGTGTGGGATCTGGCGGAGATCACCTCACCTGAATTTTGGTCTAGGTGCACGTGGAGTGTATCAGCTCCCACTGTAGCCTAGGGAGATGGAGGGGAGTCTACAGCTGGAGTCAGTTGCCTGTTCATAATGCCATCTGCAAAGCCCCGCTAAAAGCCTTCCAGGAGAAATTAGGGTTATTTTGGAACACTGAGTTTCTGTCTTCCAGGTTGGCTTGTGTTGTGGGCTCTCCAGAAGCTGACAAAAACACATAGCATCCTACAGGGCAACTCCAAAATCCTACTGTCATCACTGCAAGATTTATATTGAGATTTGAAAGTTTATCAAGATTAAACAAGGCTTTTCCCAGGTGCAGCGCTGACTCTGGCCAGGTCTGAGGCTGAAGCAGCGAGCCAGAGAGCAGGCGAAGCTGACCCAAGGTGGTGGCCTGGGGCAGGAGCTGCGTGCATTTACGGTTGGCACTGGACCACGGGAAGACGGAGGTGATGAATGCGTCCTGCCTCCAGCCCTCCGTCCTGCCTGCTGCTTCCCGCTGTGCTGCCTCCTCTCCTGCTTCACCTCCAAGCCTCCTTGGGAGGACAAACTGTACAGAAACATCCAGCCGACTCCTTTGGGAGTGCCAGTGCTTGGCATCCAGCCCTCTGTCAGCTGCAAGAAAGCATATCTGGCATCTCTCCACATCGGTCACCGTGCCTTTTTACAGGGCATCTTTAACGGGGAAGCACGCAGGAAAGGGGGTGGCTTCAGAGGACTCGGTATGGAGAAGTAACAAAGGCTGGTAGCATCTCCCCAAACCTCTGAAGGTTTGTGCCAGGCAGCCCTTTGCTGTATGAAAGCCGTTTCGGTCCTTCAGGACAGCCCCATGCTGATGCAGGACGGGGCTGGCTTCCCCCCGGGGGTGATGCCCCAGGACTGGCCATCACTTTGGAGATGAAGGAGCTGCGCCTCAAGCATGGAGGTGGCCAGTTTTAGTAGATCTTTGCAAATAAACAAGCCAAAGTATTTCCAGCAGATGCAGGCTGGCTGTAAGCATTTATCAGTTTTAATTGTGCTGCTTTCCGAGCTCATCTCGGGGGCTTAACGGTTTCATGGCATGAAAAATCTGAGAGATGGGGTTTCTTCTGCCTTCAAGAGAGTTCATGGTATTCATCAGTTTTCACAGTCTGGGGAAGCACAGCACAGGTCTGGGCACAGTCAAAGTGAATTTAAGGCAGTGCCCTGATCCCGTGTGTCTGGAATCCCCATTTTCTCTGCAATTTTTCTACCCGAAGCTTTCCCTCCTCCCCACCTCCTCACTACACTGTAACTGAGCTCTCCATGAATCTTTCTGAGCACAGGGCTCTTAAAAAAAAAAAAAAAAACCAACTTGCATATCTTGACATTTAATTAAAGGGATGTGTGCAGTTCATCAGGGATGTAGAGTGCACAGCACCGGACCAGGAAAGCCATTAGCTGGGTGCCCTTGACGGAGCCTGAAGGAGTTGGTGGGCTCAGGGGCAAGGGGGGAGGATGGGAAACCCATTTCAATTAAGATGTTAGGCATGAAAGCCCTCTGGCCTCATTGCTCTTTGCACTAATGACCCTGGTCTCCCCCCGCTCCATCCCAGGTGGTTCCTGGGGCGCGTCACAACACATCCTTGCAGAGAGAGGCAGGAGGAGAGGGATGGAGGACCAGCAGTATTGACCGAACGGCATCGCGTGAGCAAGGAAGGCAGTGCAAGGCAGCAGGCAGAGCAGGGAGGCTGCAAGGCCGTGCTGAGCAATGCTTTTTGGCAGTGCTGCTGCCTGTGGGGCCCAGGGAGTGAATGTAGGAATGACCACCCAGCACCAGCCATGCCTGCTCCATGGCTGATTTTGCTCCAGGGAACGTGTTTTCAGAGTAAACACTGCAAATGGAGGTTTCTTCCCTTTTTGTCACCTCCTGCAGGTAAACTCCGGGTAGGAAAAGCATGTCTACTCTCATATGAGAAGTGCTTGTAGCGAACCAGCCCTTGAAGTGAATGTATTTTCAAGGCTTTCTCGCTGGGTTAAAGAGAGCCTGGTGGGGCAAGGCAGGTCCTTCAGCGTCCTTCCTCCAGCTCCTAGAGCTACAAGGCTGAGAGGAGAAAGGAGGAGCAGCTCCCAGAGCCACGAAGCCACAGCCCTGGACCTGCCCCATCCCTCTGACAGCAGGACTCCCTCTTTCCGTGTGAGCTGGGATGGGTTTTGCAGGTGCCAGGCATGTGCATGGGTGAGGGATGAACAAGAGCCAGAAAAGGACCTTGTCTTCTGAGCTATGTCAAGAATGAGGTTGTCCAGGGGAGGAGGTTCATGTGCTGAAGTGGGGTCCTGGTCCCACAGCCCACAGTCCTGCTGCAGCACATCTTTTGGCCCCACTGGGCATGTGTTAATTCCTGATGGCCACTCAGCCCCCGCATCTCACCCCGTCCTGCTCCAGCCCAGCTAGCAGGCACCCTCAGGATGCTGAGAGGAGCTGCAGCTACTTGGGATGGTAAAGTACGCTTGAACCCCAAAAAAATGGACCAAACTAACCCACAGAGGAAGGTCTCATGCCCTGCAATAATGAGGACAAAGGGGTCCATTCCCCGTGCAAGCACAGGCTTGCACCGAAGCTTCCCCACTGCTCTGACGCAAATAGATGCGGTTGACCGCAGAGCACGGCTAAGCCGGAGACCCCAAGAGCTCCGAGCACATTGGCCACGTGTCTCCATCCAGCCATTTGAATGCCTGGCACCCCACAGCAGCAGGACCCCCTGGGATACCCAGCACTGTTTTCTCTGCCTCCTCCCCCAGGGCAAGGAAGAGATGCTCTTGCTGAGTCCTCCCCTGTGTTAACAAGCCAGGAAATGCCCTTTGCTACAGGAGATCTATCCACCTTAATTACTGCGGACAGAGCCTTCCCCAGAGCAGGGGATATTTAACGGAGGCAGAAATGGAGAAGGAAAGAGATGGATTATCCCATGCTGATTCACATTGCTGCCAGGTGCCGGCCACGTCTGGAGGGATGAGAAGCGTAAAAGGAATAGATTCAGCACCCAGATCACTATTAATCCCAAGTATCATTGATGTTTCAGACTGAACCCTACTCAAGAGTGGGTGACTGCACATCTCCACCCTCTCCAGAATATCCCTCCCTTTAGCACAGCCTTTTCCCACCTTTTCCCTGCCTGCCCTGGCAGAATGTGGATCTCTGGGCACGTTTGAAATCTTGGGTAATCCCTCAAAGGATCCATTTTCTCAGGGATCGCTGGTGTTTCCCATCAGTGCCGGAAGAAGAGAGGACAACCTGCCATGGAGTTGTCTCTGATCTGGCCAAGGTCAGATGAGGTGACACCGGAGGTGGGATCCTGCTGGATCAGGCCCTCCCCAGGCTTCAGCAGGATTCAGTAGAGATGCTGTAAGGCTTATAATAGTGGACTCCTTCCCCCATCCGCCCCCAAATACAGCACGTGCAGATCATCAGCTAAAAGCCTGATGTGGGCAGGCAGCCCACGGTTGTTTCTCCAAATAAACCTTCCCCTCCCTGGCTGACTCTCCATCTCTCTGCAATGGGATGGATTTATTTCTTGGGTTCATACAGGGCCTGGGTGTCTCCTGGAGCTTTCTCAGCACCAGCCCTGCTCCCTGGAAGGAACCTGCAACTCTTCGCTCCCTTTGGACCTGTCTTGCTTGAGCAAAGTCATTTTCTGCCTTCTCCCTCCTGCCATGGAAATGCAGGACCCAGTGCACCCCATACTACATCGCAGAGCCTTTGGCAGCAGAGATAACTCATACATCAGCAAGCATGTTGCTGTGGCCCCTTATAAAGCAGGAAATGTCCCCAGGCCGTGAGTTACAAGCATGGTGCTGCCCTCAAAGCCTCTTTTGCTGTGGCCAGGCCCTCCAGCCCCCCGACAACCCGAGGCATTGCTCCTGCAGAAAGCGTAGGTCTGAGGAGCCGGGTGATGCTGGGGGGATGTCATTAGCAAAAGCCTCAGCACGGTGATCTTCGTGCCAGCAGCATTAAGGCAATTTACCGCCTGACCCCAGCTCAAAAATGAAATCTATCATGCTTGGCTTGACCTGTTGGCCGAACCATCATTATGTGGGGAACATTTTTTTTCCAGCTCTGTAAAAACAAGAAAAAAGGGGAGGGAGAGAGGAAGAAAGAGTCAGGGGGAAGGAGAGGCATGGTGCCTGGCTGTCTCCTCCTCTCACGTGTCCCTCGCCGCAGTCAGTCCACGAAGAGCACATGGGATCTGGTGGAGCATCAGTAAGTGCTTTATGGCGGGGATTGCCCGCTGCCCCTCATGCCCTGGTCAGCAGCAAGCCAGGCTGGGTGGGAGGCTGACCCACCTGCTCTTGCTGTATGTCCGTCTGCCCCTTTCCCGTAGTTTGCACCCCCCAGCATTGTATGTACCGCTGCTCCCCACGGCATCTCTTACAGCCTCGTGACCCTTTCCATCGCCGTGTCCTGGCAAAAGATCTGGGTGGGTGCTCTGGGTCTCATGGTGCTCTGCAGGGACCATGCTTTGCTTCTTCACACCGGAACCATCTGGGACTGTTTCCTTAAGAAAGCACAATCCAAAAACGATCCCCTCTTAGCCTCCCTGGCATGTGTTTATTACAGTTCTTTTTGCCAAAATCATGCAGTTTTATGAATTCAAAGCCCAGATTCAGCACAAGAAATGACTAGCTTCAGTGAAGGAACAGGAGAGTCATCTTCGCCTTCTTGTCTTAACCATCTGCCCACGTACTAGTTTCGGCATTAGCGAGAGCAGGCATGGCAACAGCACAGGGCTGAACATCAGTAGCAATGCCCCATCCCAGTGTGGCTGGTGATGCTCTTCCAGGAAGGGTTGGTTTAAGGAATGAGGTAACTCAGCCCTGCTAAGAAAACACCTGCAAAAACATTTAGTGAGCCCCAGTCATCTGGCTTAAACCAAACCTGTCCCAAGCATTTTCCAGAGGAGAGAGACAGAGAAATACCAACCACAGCTTTCCCAAGGGTCCTTTGTTCAGGACTTCTGGCACAGCTGGGGATGTCAGGAGTTATTTATGGGTTGCTTCTTTTTTAGCCTGCTGTGATCAATAGGTGTGACCCATCACACAATCCAATACCATATCAGCAATCATAGCAGGAGAGCAAAGATTTTCCTGTCTGCAGTCATAATGCCACGCACCACGTTGTCCTGCAAGGAGAGGAAGAAACAGTCACTCCCTGCACACTCCTCCTTTTATTCCCGTGGGTTTCCAAGAGGCCACCTCTAGGTGCTTCATGAGACTTGCGGACCCCATCCTTATCACCTGCTAAAAATAATCCTAGGGACAAATAACAAATGAACCCAGCAAGCCTGTACTGAAGTGGGAGAAGCAAGACCCAGCTGGAGTACCCTTCATCGGTAAAGCAAATACCCCCCATTAGATGAACTGGGACCTCGCAGAGAGTGAGCTGAGAGACTCTTTGGCTCTCGTCCAGCAATGACGTCTGAAGATTTACAGCCCGTGTCCCTCTCAGATTGCTTTCCTTAAGTAAATACCATGAGTTATCTTCGATGCCAAGCAATGAAAGTGAAGGTCTTGTCTTCACAGCTACCTCGACTCATTGCTTCAGGAGCAGCAGCAATTGCAGTGCACTGCACCGGCAAAGACCTCCAGTGGCAGTTCAGCCAGGTTTCTTGGGTCAAGCTCTTGCATCTCAGTGTTTCATCCCCTGTTTTTGCTAAATGATTTTGGCATTCCCCCCCCCTCCCC
>JANZLQ010000056.1:44604619-44628615 GCA_026212715.1 Elanus axillaris | reverse complement strand
GGGGGGCATGGGATAACATGCCTCCAGCAGCTGGAGCCTCACTGGAGCATGTAGACCATGCAGCTCTGGTGCACAGAAGAATCCAGGATGGCTACACCTACAGCAGCCTGGACTAGCTCAGACATCAGAGAAACTCCCCCGGCCTCCAGCAGTTGGTAGTTATAGGATTTATTCAATGATCTGAGCTTTCTCTTTTGCTCCATGATTTTTTTCTGCTTGCTTTCTGAGCCCCTGTGTGCCCTTTAGCATCCTCTGCATCCTTTCCGCTCCCACTGCCCACCCAACAGCCACCTCTAGCCTTTTGGTCCTCAACTCGTCCCAGTGGGTGCTGCTGGAGTCTGAACTGCAGCATTTGTCGATGCAAAATGAACTCATACGCCTCATCCACCCGCCAGTACGGAGACAAGCAACCCTCCCTTTCTTTTGGGGCCAAATCCTGATCGTGGCCCAGCGAGATGCTCCAGGTTTAGATTGATGTAACAGAGCCTGTTCTCTTTGTAAGAAGCTCAGAAGAAGGACGATCATATTATTAACACATGCCACTCTTCACACAACCAACCTCACAAATATTTATCAGCTGGAGAAATACACAGGCTCAGAAGTTGCCAAGTAACATAACAAGAGGCTCTTTTAAATAAATATACGTGCGTCTGCGGGTGACGAATTAACCAAATCCCTTGGTATGTGGCCCAAAGACATGTTTTCCTCTGGAAGCCCAGCACCAGTAACAATAATAATGATCCAAGCCAGGAAAAAAACTGGGATAAGAAATTTCTGACTGTCTGTCCAGTACCTAGTGAATCCCAGGGGGAGACTGGTTCCCTGCCGGGAAGCTCCACAAGCAAAGCAATGCCCGCCAGATCCGTGTCTGCCAGGGACAAATTGGGAAGGAGGATGGGATGGGGATTTTTATTTTGCAGGGGAGGTGAAAGCAAGCTCAGGGTACTCGGTTGGGTTCCATCCTGCATCGATGTGCCTCTCCTATATACCTATAGGACCGCTCTTCTCTATAGGCACAGGTTTTCAACATACCTTGTTGTAGACCCTGTATCACTCAGCGGTTCTCCATGTTTCCTTCCTGCCAGCCCCAAGGCCAAGCATCAGGGCACATTGGACCTCCTTCTCTCCAAACCGGGTGGCTATGTCCCATAAATCCAGCAGGAACATTGCTTGCCCCAGCCTGCCCAGGCATGGTCTGCACTCTCCAGATGGCCAGGGTTTTCCTGGCGCTAAATCCTGCTAAATCCTTGCTGTGAGGCCAGTTTGCAAGTTTTGGGGGGTTATTAGGGGAGTAAGTGCTGCCAGAGGAGACAAGGTGGGTTTGCAGATGAGTGGAGATCTCTTAGCCAGTTCCTCCTTCCATGGGGAAGCCGTGGCTTGTGCTGTTGGGATTTGGTGGAGATGTTCCCACGCAAATCCACCAGCTCCTGCCCGCCATCACCAGAGAACATGGCCTGAGGGTCTTGCAAGAGGGTTGTCATTTTGGAGCCATTTTGGGGTTCTTGCCTGAACCAAACCATGAAGAGAGATGACTTGGGCATGAAACTGGGAGGAGGCAAAGTCAACTGGGTGAGCATCCCCAGCTGCATGGTTTTGGGAAGGACCAACACTGTCCACTCTTGGCAGGTCCAGGGTAAGGGGGGCAAGAGGAGACAGACTGGCCGAAGTGATGCTGGTGGCTGTTGCCCAGAGAGGTTGTCGATGCCCCATCCCTGGGAATATTGAAGGATGGGAGCTCCTCCCCAAGCTCACGGCCATCGCAGTACCCTGCAGACATGCGCTGGAGATGATGCACAAGGGGAGGTCAGAGCTTTTATTAGCCCCGCTGCTAGAACTGGAAAAAACAGACCAGCTTTTGGGCACAGGAGCTCATCTCCTTGTCCCTGCTTTCTAATTATATCAGTCAATCTAGTACAAGCTCGTTCCACTCCCCATGGACCACTGCCTTCATTACATCCCCTGGTCTGCCCTTCACAAGCACTTGGAGTGGCAGCCAAGCCATCCCACCTGAGATATTGGGGATGGGAGACCAGCCATCCCACCTCAGGCATTTCCCCACAGTGGGGTCTTCTGCGTCGAGTGATGCAAGGAATTACAAGGGGATGGGGGACAAGGGCATGTCGGTGTTTGTTTTGGCCAGACCATACATCTTGCTCTGCTGTTGTCCACCCGGGGTGATTGCTCCAAGCTGCGGGGTGGAAAGCCAGGGAGGGCTCTCTCTGTAATGGGAGGCAGCTGGGATGGCTCCACAGGGTGGCTCAGAGAGGCCAAGACAGAAAGGAGAGGATGAAAACATCCCCCAAACCATCAGGACTACTGGGCTGCGATGGGGAAAGCTGTACCCCCACAACCCCTGCCCTGCACAGAGCAGCTCCCCAGCTCCCACGGCTCTTCTCCCCCAGGCACGGTGGTCCTGCTCTCCCTGCCCAGAGCTGGGCGGCTCTGGGAAAGACCAGGACCTGTGCTTGGCTCAGATTTCTCTCTCCTCAAATAAATACATTTCTCAAAAATCCTCTAGCAGAAGCCACAGCTCCACCCAGTTTCAGCTCAGCAAGGGCATAAATACCCATCTCCAGGAGCAAGCTGAATACAGCCCATAAGGCACGGCTCTCATGCCAGTCTCGGGGAGACCCTGATGTTCTCCATGGCTTCCAGCTCCTCCTGTAATGTAAATAATAAATCACTGCTGCTGAGCTGGTCCCCGGCCAGCCGTTGCGCAGCAGGATTTTGTTCTCCTCTTTCTTCGATCTGCGGGCTGCTGCGCTCTTCCTCCCGGCTGCTACACTCTTCCTCCCTCCCGGTGGCTTTCCAAGCCAGGATGCAGTTGCAGTTGCATTTGCAGACCCCAGGCGCTGATCTCTTTGAGGATCAGGATGTCCCCAACAGCCAGGAGCAGGTTTAGTGGTGTTAAGTGAGTGGAAAGTTCGTTCTCTGTTTTGTGCTCTGCTACTGGTGTTTCGTGTGGACTTTAGCATGTTCCTTAACCCTGCAGACCTCAGTTTCCCTCTGCAGGACTGAGTTGCAGCCCCCCAAGCCCCGGGAAGCAATGGTAAGGAATTGTACGGAGTGGGAACTAAACTGGGGACTATGATGAGTTATTTCGAAACCTGATCTTGTGGCTAAAGCAGTGAATGTGCAACCTGCACGTGTTTGGGGTGGGTAATCCCCCGCAGGCAACGACCAGTCTGTTTTCCAGCAGAGCCCAAACAAATTCATCTCACCTGTGATCTGCAGCTCAGGAGGGTTGTGTGACACAGCCAGGACCGGCCAAACCAACCCACATTCCTCAGTGCCAGCCAAGGGCTTTGTCTTCCCCTCCACACTCTCAGGGGCCCAAATTAGCTTTTAATAATAATATTTAAAAAAAAAAAAAATCCCTGGGCAAACAATCCAGTCCAGGCGCCCGCCAGGACTGCAAACACTTCCCGAGGGGCACCAGGTGTGGTGCATTCCTGATAGCCAGAAAAGAAAGGAGGGATTATTTCCCTCTCGTTGCGACGTGCTGGGCGAGTAGGACCAGCCAGCCCGGTGGCAGAGGACCCGCTCCAGCTCCAGGCAGGGTTGGGTTGTGCCCAGCATCGTGGGAGGTGGGTACGTGGCTTCGGGAAGAGGTCCCTCAGCCAAGGCGTGAGCAAAGTCTCAAGCTCCAGCGGTGATTAATGGTAGCATTTCTTGGTTAAATACATTTTCTCCCGTCGGGGTGTGGGGTTTCAGGCAATAAAAGGGTTTTGTTTATTTTAAAAACAAGTCCTACAAGTCACCTGAACTACCCCTGAGCAACCTCCCCATGCCGAATGCCTGCATAGCCTGCACAGCTATCTCAGCATCAGGTCGTGTGGATGCATTCACCACCCAGAGGTTATTCCTCACACGTGGAAAATTTATTTGTTCCTTCTTTAATGAACTTTCCCACCAATCTGTTAATGTCTTTGCTGCTACTCCTTGGGCCGCAAAGGAGCAGAAATGTTAAAAGCTTTACCTGCAATGGTTCCCATCACGTGGACAGAGAAGTCGAGGATGGATAGGACAGCCGGGTGGTTATAGTCCCAGCCCCAGCTCTGGCCAGGACAGGACCTGGGTGAAATCCTTTCACTTCAGTTCTCCACCCATGACATGTGGGTGAAAAGCAATTTTTCACCCCTCCAAGGCTTTAGAGACAGGCAGAGATTTGGGTTGCCGGATAACATTTTGCTGGGCCAGCTGCCTTAATAAAACCAGGGCATCTGCCAGCTCCAGAGCCAGGCGGCAAAACTCCCCGCCCGAAAGTCCGTCACAAATTGACAGCAGGCATCCTCCGAGGGAAAGCGTGTGGGAGATAACACCAGCCCCCCCAGCACATCCCACTGGGGGTTGTGTCTCTGCTTCATGCCCTGCTGCTGCGGGAAGGAGAATCCCTTCATTTCCTTCGGACACTTATCCTCTAAGGATCTTGATCCCGGGGGCGAGCGACACAAACACCCTTTAAATCCATCACAGCAGGCTTAAGGGAGGATTAGCCGATGCCTCTACAGGCTTTACGCTGGCCTCTGGCTCCGGGTTGGAGCTGGTCCCAGAGCTCCGCGTCCCACCCTGATAGCCCCATCCAGTTTCAGGCTTGCATTTCCCAAAGGAGATGCTTGCAGACAGAACAAGTCTGGCTCTAACTCCCGTCAGGAGGTCGTTGCATCCCAAGCAAGCCCAGGCTGGCAACTCAGTTCCAAAAGTGGCAATCATTTTTAATTGCAGAGCTGGTTCTGGTGTGGGTCGAGGATGTGGCTGAGTGCTACCTCCTGCCCTCTGACTGCACCATGCCTGTGGCTGGGAGAAGAGAGCTCTTCCCAGGCTGTTTGACCCTGGCATTGCCAGGAAGGGGAGAATTCCCCCCTGCTTCCCTCCTTTTGCGGTGGGGGGGTCCCTACAGAGGAGCCTGGATATTTCCCCCCAGGAAGAGCTGACTTCTCCCTCCCATCCCAACCTGGCTGGCTGGTGGGCATCATCCCTCTCTGTCATCCCCTTCCTATTTGCAAGCAATTACATGGATTGCTTTCCAGTCTTGACACCTTTCCTCCTTAATTTGTCTCAGCGATGATTTCCCCCCCTTAGCTTCACTGCTACCCACTGCATCCCCTTTACCTCTTCCCATTTCCCATCCACGAGGGTTTTTTGAGTTTTTTTTGACCATGACGGCTCTCACAGTTCCTCCCAGGACAGCTTTACTCCAGCACAGGCAAGCTTGCATAATAGCTGTTGACACTGTTAACTTCATTTGAATCGATCTTGTTTGCTAATTAGCTGATTGCAGTACTTGGCATGAATTACCCCGGGGAGATTCTGCCTCCTCTGAGGTTGGCAGTGGCTGTCGTGTCCCACGGAAGAGGTGGGAATCGCAGCACGGAGATGGCTTCTGCTCCAGGGCCACCTCTTACAGGTATCCCTGTGACTTGTAGAGATGCAGAGGAGTTACATGAGGGGAACCAAAGCCTAGTACAGTGATTTTTAATTCCCAGAGTGCCTGACAGGCACCAAAATTTCAAGCATATTCAGACTAGCTACTATAGAGCCTAAAAGGGATTAAAGTGCCCATCTGTGCCATGAAGCGATGAGTGGATGCAACTCTTCGCTCTTCCTCAAAATGCGACTGGAGATCACTCTAATATTGGGCTAAAGATAAACCAAAGGAGGTAGTTTTTCTCTGAGGGTGTAATTCCCTTGCAAAATTGACTGCCACAGAGGACAAAACACAAGTAGGTTGGATGAGGAAGGACCAGGCAGTGTCATGGAGAGTGAGTGCCCTCTGATGGCATCAAACCCTTTGGGGGGTCCAAAGGGAACCTTGGGCATGAGGTATCCCTGAAAAGCTTTAAGGCAAGGGAGATATGGGCAATGATCATTGAGATTTTCCTCTTCCTAGTCCTTTTTTTCTCTAAACACCAGCTGCACAGGGAGAATGGAGACTGGGAGGACGTCCACGGAGCCCGGCTGGAAACACCCTTGTCCCAACTCCATTAGCATCCAGTCAACATCCATCACTTCACCACTCCCCATCATACATTTTAATGATAACTCATACTCATTTTTTTTTAACCAGAATAACCATGTCATTCCAAACCAAAGCACCTCACACAAGCATATTTCCATCTGTGAAGCTGCCTGGGTCATCTAATGCAACTTGCCCCAAATGAAGTTGAACAAATCTGCAAAGTCCTATTTTGCATGAGCCATCTATTTATATTGACAGCTTCCCACGCTCCATCCCTCCAGTCCTGCATCACTTTCTGCCGGGCTAAGCTGCATCACTCCAGCTCTTCTTCTTTCCCCTTTTCTTGAATATTGCCCTGCAATTATCATCCTTCTGGTCTTCTGGGATCAGAGAGAAATCCCAGGACTTTTTAGAGAGGATGAGCAGCAGGCCACAGCACTCCTCACCCTGCTTCTAGGGGACTCTTGGGAGCAAATTAGTCTAAGCCTGCTGTTTAAAAATGTTTATCCCTAGGCCATGCCATTTAGTATCTTCCTAGGTTACTAATGGACTAGAAAGCACTTTGTTGCCCCTGTGCAATATGAGAACATCAGCCTGCTTTTGCCAAAGCCAGAAGAGAAATTATTGAGCGTTTCTGCCTTTTCTCCATTGTTATCAGCAATTTTCTGATCTCCAGCTTGCGGACAGGGAATGCTGCTGCAGCTCAGTTATTTCACTGCTCTTCATTTTGCAAAATCAAATCAAAAGTCGCTTCCTCCCTGTTGTGCATGAACCTCCAGCAGAGATCTGATATGGCCAGTGCTTGGGAAGGGGATTCATTCATTGCAAACTGAATTGCAGAGTAAATGCCACAACTTCCTTGAGCTAAAATACCAACAAGCTCTTGTCCTGGTAGCCAGTGTTCATTCTTCTGGATTTTGGATGGAGAAAAGACGGCCCAAATGAAACTGGGATCTCCAAGACCCTTTGACTCTCTGCCAGTGCTGCCAAAAGGCCAGTTTGTTAGCCAGAACTTTTATTCTTTAATTTTAAGAGGATGAAATTATTAGCTGGGCATCCACTAGCTGAATAAACATCATAAACAGGTCTCAACCACATGTAACACCATCAGTCACTGCCAGCAACCCTGGCTGCAGAATGCTGTCACCTTGCCATCTGCGTGGGTCACTTGTCCTCCTCTGCAAACACATAGGGGTCCATAGGGAGTCCCAGGGCCAAGTGTCACAGTCTCAGCAGATGCAACCCATCTCTGCAGCCAGGTTTGCATGTCGGCATCACCTGAGGCTCCCGTTACCCTCTGTAACTATCTCTGATGCATTCTGAGCACTTGGCAGAGGTAGAAAGCAGGCAGTGGTGGATACCAAGGGAGATGCTGGGTTTGCACCGTTTACCTGGTGGTTGAGTCTCCAAACGCGCAAGAAGCAGCTGGACCCATCCATGAGGTCTCAGCAGCACAAGGGACACTGGGACTTTGTGATGACTTGTATTTGCTGCAGCAGAGGGGTGAAGACCCTTGGCAGCTCATAAAGAGGCTGCGTCAGACCCAGCTGAGTATGAGCTGGCCAAGAGATGGATACTCCATTTTTACCACTGCAGAGGAGTTTTGCTGGTGGAGCTATTGTTGAACAGCTCTGCGAAGGATGAGTGGCATGTGTGGGGGTGGCTGGCTTGTTTGATCTAAGGGAAGAGTTGGGTGAGGACATGGGACTTGTCAGAGAGAAACAGACTCAGGCAGAGAGCAACAGCAGCAGGAGAAGGTGATGTTTTTCCTTGCTGAAAGTCTGCAAGGTTGAACACAATGAAATTCCCTCCTCCCTCTCTTACCCAAAAAAGCCACATCCCAAGAGGCATTCAAAAGCCACGTTTGAATCCATTCAAAACATGTCAGGGTCAAACCTTTTTAACGCAAGAAAGAAAATAAACCCAAAGACAAAAAGCTATTCTGGAGGAGGGGAGGGGAAGGAAGTGGCTCCCAAAGTATCAATGACAACACTTCCTTTCACCCCAGCTGCAGCTGTGGCTTGGTTGTCTCTACACCAGTGGGACCTAGCAAGGCAGGAGACGTAAGCATACCCTTCTGGACCTTTCTCTTGGTGGGAGAGGGCCCCAGTGACCAAACCACAGAGCTTTGGGCAGGTTGGGTTAGGACCATGAGGATCTGGGTGCTGAATAGGGGACATCTCTCGGTGGGAAAAGTTGAGCAAGACAGGATGGGGTCCAGCAGGGAGAAGGGAGTTGGCTGGCACCAAAGCTCACCAGACTATTTACATCTGGCTCAAATACCCTTAAACACAGCATGGGCCCCCTCCTCGACCCCACCTCCTGCAGTCATCACCTCTCTGGCCAACAGGACCCCACAGCTGTCTGGGCTCCTGGGGTTGCCCGGTGGCTTTCAGAGGCTGCATTGTCCCTGGCTGCGATCCCAGCCGGATGGCTGGAGGCAGCTGGACAGACTCTTGGTCTCCGCATCTCCAAAATAATTGGGGTTGTGTCTTTACTGCATTTCTGCTCTTTAGCTGGAACCCTTAAGTGAGGCTTTTTGAGAAGGGGCCTTCGAGCCATTCCCATGTGGAGTTAAAGCTCTGGCACCGGGAAGAGACGAGGGAGGACTGCGAGCTGGAGGAGGGACCACATTCTGGAGGATTTCAAACCAGAGACAACTGAAATCCAGTTTGCTGGGAACGGATGCACACAAGGTCCTACTTTCTGTGGGGCACCTTACTGTAGTGGAGGAGGGCACCTGCAGGTATAGAAAACCCTACTGGTAGGGCTGAACCCCAACAGGGACCCCAGCAAATCCCTAGAGAAGGAGAAGAGAGTGAGAGTTTTCAGCCCACCGTCCTTTCAAGCCCACCTCAGCTGGGATGCGGACACATCTCCCCCAGCCCCTCTTAGCACCATCTACCCCCCCCAACCCTTCCCCACATGCTTGCGAGGACAGGGCTGTCCCTCTGAGGATGGTCAAGGGTCACTCTGGAGACAAACACATGATCTGTTTGCGCAGAGAAAGGCTATTTCTCCACAGCCCGTGACGTGTCTCAGGAATTTGCGGTCTGTGACGGGTGAGTCAATGTGAGCGGGAAAAGTCTGGCTATTTTTAAGACCACTGACATTTCGGGGTGTTTAACCCCTCTCCCTCCTCCCTCCCATGGCCAGCATCTCAGCAGTGCCTCACTTGTGGTGCAGCCACCTCAGACCAGGAGTGAAGTCAAAGGCATAGCTCAACAGCCATCAATGCAACACTGACATTAGCAATAATGGTTCTTCAGCGACAGTACCAGACTAGAAGCAGGCAAAAATACCCTTCCCAAGGCAAATAGGTGCCAGCCTCACAGGCTGGTGCTTCCTAGGATGAGGAGATGAAGGAGGCAGGATCAAGGTGACCAGGAAGAGGCTGTTAAGAGCCAGAGTTAAGGGAAGAAACCATGCAGAGATGTTTTCTCCAAGCTCTGCCTATCTGCTTCTTCAAGTGCTCGGAGGTCTGTCTGCACCAGGGTGATTCCCCTACTAGAAATGCACATGTACTGGGTTAAAAAGCTCCTCACCGAGTCATGGAGAGCTTCTCCAGAGCTTTCACTCCTCCTGGGACTAAGGACCACTTGGCATCGTGTAGCCATGTTCATGTGGCCGTGTCCTCCTCCGAAGCTCAGTGTACCTGTGACACCCGCGCTGCCCTGCCTTTTCCCAGGGATGTTCTTTCTTCTCCCAGCATGCCCGAAATGGCAGCCACCATCTCCTCTTCCCCACCATCCTACCTTCCTGCTGGAGACCAGATTCTTGTCCCATCTTGCTCCCACATCTGCCCAGCCTGACGCTCTCCTCTCCAGAGCTATATCCCCTCCTTGCTGTCCTGCTCATACCCAGTCCTGGCTGCCCTGGACTGAAATAAGAAAGAGAAGGTTTTCCCAACAGTGAAATGTCTTTTCACAGAAACCGCATGCAGGATGGTCCTACTGAAAAATTCACTCTGCATTTTCAGCATGTAAGAAATTAAGCCAGGCGAGTGACACAAATTTAGCTACCTTCATGCCAGATAATCTATCTTCAGTTCAGAAAATTTCCTGGTTTATTTTTCTTTAGCAAAATATTAGGTGTTTTGTGGGCTGTTTTTTTTTTTTTTTTGTATCAAGCACCCAAGACCCTCTGGATTATGATCACTTGAGTTTTCCCAGATCTTTCTCCAAGCTGTTGCCTTCCTGGGACATGGTGGGGACACTTAGTGTGGAAAATCAATACAAACAGTGGGCAAGGATAGATAGAAAAAGGTCAGTTTTACAGGCTGCTTTATATGCCCTCAATACAATCCCAAATATGACCTCAGTGCACTTTGCACTGGCTCGCGATGCCATGAACTTGTCAAATTTCCCCTTGAACCCAGGTACCCATTGAGCATCAACTGCATCCTGCGGCAGGGAGTTCCCCAGGCCAGCTACCACTGCATGAGGAAGGGATTTCTTCCTTTTCTTCCCGATCTCTTCTTTTACCTGCCTCCTGAGAGTTTTTGGCTAAGTGCTCCTCCTTTCCATGCTAAAAGGAGACAGATCGACATCTGTGTGTCATTTGGCCACAGCTGTGGTCCTGCTCCCAACTGCAAGCTGTCTGAAGCACTGCCCCAAATCCACCAATGCTCTTGTAAAGCCTCCTGGGGATGTCTGAGTAATTCATCAGCATGGATTCATTTAAAAACCTACAGAGGAAAAATGCTGAAAATACTTCTGGTATTTGTACAGGCAGGTCCCGCAGCATTCCCTGTCAGCAGCACAGGTGAGACAAATGGCGTGGGATTGTTCACAGCCCAGACAAATTAATAAGTATGCTGCGCTGGGATGAATTTGGCCCCAAATATATGAAGTGCAAGCTTGTAACATGTGCCAAGCTCCTCCGGAGTTTGTTTCACAAGTGCTTCCCATTTTACATGCTCATCTGAGGCATCCTGCTGCCCTGGGCTCAAGGCAGGGATGAGAAAAAGATACAGAAGTGGTGAGACCAGGTGTTCGTTCAACCTTCTCCCTTTGCATGTCTTTGCCCAGTACCAGCACAAGCATTGGGAGATTTTGCCTGGCTTTAGGCCATAGAAGCTGGGCTGATTCAGGTTGCATGGACAGCACAAAGCGTGGTGGTAGGAGCTGGGGTGGACGTGTGAGGCTTGGTCACCAAGGTCTTCTCCTCATTCAATGGCAGCTGGATGGATCCCAGATGGATTCTTGGCCTGATCCAGGGTGTATGGGCTATTTGCTTAGTGCAAGGTGGCCGTGCTGAGCTGAGCAATGTATGCAGACCAGCTGGGACTGGGGAGAAGGGGTGCTCTGAAGGGCTGAAGTGTGGTCCATGCTCAGCGAGAAGACCCCCGCCTGACACGTACCACAAGGCTGCTTAAAACCAACATCTAGGAGCTTCTCCTTGGCCTTGCTTTACTCTTTCAAGATTTCTGGTCACAACGTCCCATAAAAGATACAATAGGATTGGAAAGGATACAGAGAAAGGAAAAGGGTGGGGAGTGGGGTTTTATGGAGAACAACTATCTAGGCTAAAAATATCCAGCCTGGGAAAGACATGACTGAGGAGGAGGTCTATATATAAGGGTCTGTAAAATCATGACTCTCAAGGGGAATACTTCTCAAAATGGAAGAATAAGGGGTCTCAAAGCATCATCTAGAGGTCATTTGCTCTTTGCATTTGCCTTCGGGTAGCCTTGTCCTTGGCATGACCTTGAGATAGGCTGGGGTCTGCTTTAGGACACACTTGCCCCAACAGCCCCGCTGCAAAACGAGCTGAAGTTCCTCTTGCCTGTAAGCTCTTCCCAGCTCCCTAACCCACTCCCCATGATGCTGAAGTGTGTCAGCACCCACAGCACGCTTGGCTTCACATGTGGTGGGAACACCAGCTAGACAGAGGTTGAAGATCTTTCCTAAAATGTGTTTGAAGCTTGGGGACCAGGAGAAGGCATGAGCTGTGCATGGGACGTGGTCGATTACACACCTCACTGCTGCGAGAGATGTGGATAGGATGGGGAGAGCAGACAAGATTGACCCAAACATCTGCCTCTGGTGGATCTGCAGCTCTGGAGGAGATGCTGATTGGGTTTGGACTAGAGATGAGGAGGGAAGCAATGCTGTAAATGAAAATCCAGTATTCAAGCTCCATCCAAAGGACATGTATAGGTGTCAGGGACACCACTGAGTTTGGAAGGCATCTTACTGCCTGATGTGGAGGCAGGAGCCGAAGCAGAGGCATTTGGGCATTGACCTTGGCTATAAGGAGCTTTGCAGTGCCTAGCTGAGAGCTCCCTACTTCAGCACAAGCCCAAAATGAATGTGGTGACCATCTCCTCCTGGGTCCTCATGGGCTGGTTCCTGCTGATCTGGCACTAACTGGTTATCAACGACCAAAAGGAGCCTGATGTCCCAGAGGTGGTTAAGGAAAAAATCAGCTTTGTGGGGGGAACAGGAGATTATTTCACCAGGAGAGGTGCAGGGACATGCATGGGGGAGGAAGGTCTAGGGAGGACATCAGCGGTGGTGGGAGTGGGACAGGAATGGGTTAGGAGGAATGTGGCAGGGTCTGGCATGGCTTCTGCAAGAGAAGCAGTCTGGGACTCTTCAGCCTGGAAGAAGTGTAGTTAATGGCAGATATGAAAACAGTGGAGGCTGGAGCAGAAATATTAGATGTGCCTGCCCTGCTCTTTCTGCTTTGCCTTAGGCTTTTGGCCACCACTGGGAGACAGGATCTGGGCTTGGTAGGTGTTAACCTGACCTGGTAGATCTGCTCTCCTCTCCTGGTTGATGGTGAGCAAGGGACCAGATGGGTATGGTCAGCTTAGATGAGATTAGCTGGGTCCAAGTCCTTGGCCATAACTCCTCATCCTCTCTAGAGCCTGAACTGAAAATTTATGTGTCCCTTTCAAAATATCCAGGAGCTTGTTTTCTCCTCTGCAAATCATTTACAAAATCACTTTCCCTTTCTCCCCACTCCCATGCCATCCTTCTTCACCTTTCTTTCCCTTCCACTCAGAAAGACGTGCCCATTGCTTTGCGATTGGGGTGTCATTCCTCACCTTCTCCCTGTGACACTGATGCTGGGGAGAAAATAATTTCTGAAGAAGACGGGTTTTTTAATGGTTCCCCAGGATCACTGAGGTGGAAGCAGTACCCTGGGAGCCCAATGCCACTTTCCTCTTGGTAGCAGAAGCCGCGTTGGCAGTCTGGAGGTGGAGCGTCTCAAGGACTGTTTGGTTAGCAGGTTATCTACACGCTTAATTTACCCCTGCCCTCGTAAAACCATTTGAAGCTTTTTATCACATTTGTAACCAAAGGCTGCTTTGGCAGCAAGCAAAGTGAAAACCAGATGTAAGCAGGGTTGGGGCAGGAGGGAAATGCGAGCAGGTTTTTCTCCCTGGAGGTGCAGGCAAAAAAACACAATACAACGTCACACTATGGGGTACCCCATCGGTCCATAGCTCAGGCGAGCAATAAAAGGCATGAAAGCCTGTAACGGGAGAGAAAAAAATTTTCCAGTAAGAACTGAGCCGTTGCCCATCATATTTTGACAGGTGATGGTCACATTCTGGCTGATGGGGCAGTGGAGAATGGTTTTGTATCAGTCATGGGGTGTTGTAGGAAAAGCACAAGAGGACACCAGAGCATTGCAAGAAGGTTTGGGCTGGAGACACGTCAGCAGAGATAGAAACATCATGGAAATTTTTTTGTGTGCTGTCTGACCCCCTGGATTTTCCTTTCCTGGAAAGACCATTTCTGATCACTGACACCAGAGGTCCTGGAGCTTCTAAGAGTGATTGTAAACAGCAGCAAAATGGTCTTCCTTCTGGGCACGTCTCCCCTCATGTCTGCTGAGTGGTTTATTTAGCCATCACAGGGTTTCACTAGATCTGGCCCAAATTACAGCTCTGTTGAGCTTTGTAGTCCTCCTCTTTCTCCATCCTCCAATTCTCTGTATTTTCTAGGTAGAAAAATGCAAAAGAGAGAAACAGGGAGGATTTGTCACCCCTCTCTACAAGTCCAGGATAGAGAGGACATTTTTCCATCTGAGGACAGTTAATCCAAGCTGCACACACGCGCTCTCACACCCACAACACAACCAGAAACATTTTCTCATCAAGTCCTTGGGATGTTGATGCTTACACCCATGCTCTTGGTCATGCACAGCCCCACTTTCCAGCGATTCACTGGCTTGATGGGGTGTCCAAGGCACCACTTTTCCAAGGTTAGGAACCCTTCTAGATGAGGTGTCCGCAGGCAAAACAGAAACATGGTAAATGTGGTATTAGCAGTGCACGGCATGGGGCGAGGGGGGGGGTAAGGAAATGATGTCCATGCTTGGCCAAGTGATGCTGGTCCGTCAGAGCCCTGAAAGATGATGTCAGGTTAGAGATACATGCCATGTTGCTGGAGGACCTTCTCTGGGAGAGATTTGGATATATCTCCTCACCGTTACATTTGCAGCAGACCTGCTGGCACCTTGCAGTGCTCTCAGGCCATTTATGAGCAAATGGAAAACGAGGAGGAAACCAAAACTGTGCCTCATTTGTCCTCCATCCCTGCCCCAAGCCTTGCTGCCCTGTCCTTCATGCTGCCAGACCCTGTGAGAGCGGCTGCCCTCGGAGAGCGGAGCCTTGTCCCGTGGCCACCTCCAGCTCCACCAGCAAGACAGAGCACAAGAAAAGCCCCCCGTCAAACCAAGTCATCTGCAACTTCTGCATCCATTTCAAAGCATTATATTCCTTTTGCAGAGGATCTGGAGGGATCAGAGAAGCATTCAAAGCCCAAAGCTGGTTCTGAAGTCCAAAGTTGGGTGAGCAAAAGGGTTTCTTTAATATGACAGAGCAGAGAGCCCAGAAACCCATGAGAACAACACCTCCCTGCAAATCAGGTCATTTATTTAGCGAGTGAAAAATGGCTTCCCAAGGTTCAGAGCACCACGGTAGAAAACAAAGAGCATTTGAAGGAGGAGGGAAAGCCAAGCCCTGGCTTTGCCATTCTTTGCCTCCTGCTGGCTCCCCACCAGCCCAGCAGGCGCCGAGGGAGACCACAAAAATATTTCACTCTGTATACACCATTTTGAAACCTCAGAGCCACCCTTTCCATGGGGACTCAGGTCTTAGCTGCCACACTAAACTCCAAATATTTTCTTAGCTGGCAAATAAAAAAAATCCGTATATCTGTGTCTAGCTCTATAGCCAATGTATACGAAATGATAAAGCCCCTGGCACATAACTTGCAAGAGCTAATTATAGGATTTGGAAGCTAACGTGATAATATTTTCTTTAGATGTGTGGTGCAGATGTAATTACTTCTCCAGAGATGCCAGCCGCAGATGACGCAAGATGCCCTTATGTAATCAGCTTTTATTATGCAGTTATGGAAATTCTCCCTCTCTGGCCCATCCCCTACTTTCCCCTCAACTCCTTCTTTTTGATTTTCACCCTAAACTCTCTATGGCTTATTCAGAAGGTGATGGGCTGAGGTCAGTAGGCCAACTGGACAGTAAGCAGAAGGGCAGTTTTGTAGAAAGTCCATTCCCGGGTTTCCCCGTCTGCCTCATCAATGAAGGAGCAAAAGGACTTAATGGCTTTGCATCTGCTGCATTGGCTTCAGCGGGGCTGGGAAAAGACCTTTGTCCATGTTTCCACCTGATGGACTGGAAGGGGGTCACGTTGGAGCCACATCTTCCCCCAGCCCTGGCATCTACTGTGGCTTGGACATCAGCAGACGCTGGGCAGCCATCTGCTCTGTCCAGCATGCTGTGGAGGAGCACCTGCACGGACAACCCACTGCCCCCTCCCCAAGAAGGGGCTGGGGGATGCCAAGGCTGTGAGTGAACTGCAGAAGCAAACTGCAGTTTGTCATTGCAGAGATGAAGGATTGGTGGGACACAAATGCTTCAGTTGCTCCAACGGTTGTTCCAGGGTACATGAAGATCTCCCAGGTGACCCACAAAGTCACTTCTGACAGGAAGAAATCACAGGGTGATTGCAGGTCTCGAGCCAAAAAAGCTTCCAGACCAGAGTGATTTTTGCCTGTAGATCCTTTCTGAGGTTTTCAGTTTTGTTGCTTCAAATTCTCTCTGTCCCACCACTTTTCTCCTGTGGCTGGACAAGCAACAGAGGTCAGAGACATGGGTGCCTCCAGGACGTAGGCTTCCTCCACCACCAGTGCTGGTCAAAAGGGACACAGTCCCCTGTCATGACCAGTAAACCCTGCCTTGACTGCAAATATTCAGGAGAAAAGGTTGATAAACGTCCTGGAGGCATCACCTGCAGCATGTATTATGGCTGTGCACCCTTCTGCTCCTGTCCTCTTCCATCCCTCTTGCCTGGCCAAACCTGGCTCTTTTCTTGCTGTCTTTTAGGACTAATATGTGACAGGGAGGGGTGACTCCTAACTCCTGACCATCCTGCCACCAGTTGAGGTTGCAAAGCTGTGTCGTGAAGACCTTTCCTTCTCATTCTCTGAGCCAGTGCATGGCTTGAGGAGGATGAGCCTGGAGATGAAGCAAGCCTGAAACCTTCGGTGGCAGGGAAGCAGACCCCAGGCAGAGTTTAGAGAGCTGAGAAAGGGGGAATTGGCCATGCACGGTCTAAAGAAAAGGAAGCAATAGAGCTGGTAGCTGGGGCAGGGAGTAGAAACAAAGCCACTTGTTCACCCACTGGGGAAACTCATTTCCAGACATGGTCTAGTGCCAGTGACTGCAGGGGAATTTGTCTTCAGGGCACGGAATAGCCACGTTTCTCTAGGACAAGGAAGCTGTGGGGAAGGCAGTAGCTGGGGGATGTGTTTGTTGTACTCAGGTCATTTATTAACCACAAACTGTAAACTCCTGCTGGAGCCTAGGGCCATCAGCGGGTTATGGATTTAGATGGCATTTCAGCCCACACCCACCTTCAGTCAGCCAAATGCCTCCCTGGGGTCCGTGGACTGTGTCAGCTGGGTTCTTGTGGACTGGAAAGGGATTGTAGACCTTGGGCCCTACACAGAGAGGCTTGGTAGCCACCACAGAGGTACTCCAGGCTTCCTGCTTGGTCTTCCACTGCCCCTCCAGAAGGTCCTTCTTCCCAGGGCTGGAGGACTTTCTTGCTTCTGCTTTTGCTGAAGCCATTCAGCCACCTAATCTTGTCCAGAAAAGAGGTTAGCCAGGATGGAGGTGGAGTAGGATGAGGCATCATGCGTACACACAACTTACACCTGCTGAGGATCTAGCCTCACGTTCCTCCCTCATAACGCTGAAAAACACTGTCCACCCTGAGCCAAGGGGGCTGTGCCGAATCCCTGATTCCTGACATGGACAGAAATGGCACTTTCAAACAGGACACATGCAGACCTGGTGATTTCAGTAGAAATTTAGCCCTCCTGGCTGCAATTTTTTTGCTCAAATCTATTTTTACCAGACCTAGCCTGTTGCTTTGAGACTGTGAAGGGGACATTTGCTTCCTTCGTTCTGGATAATCACCCAAGGATGTTTAAGCAAGCTTCTCTGGTCTCAGAATTAGTTGGGAAACCTGGTAATGCCTGGATTTCTCAAGGAGTATTGGCCATTGGAGACCTTGTCAGCATTGGCACCATTGCTGCCTGTCCTGGGGTTGTTCAGCCAAGGCATGAAGGGAGAGCAGGGAAAACAACAACACTACTTGCCCACACACTTTTTCTTTCAGCTTGTAAGTTTTAGATTAAGGTCTTGGCCAGCATTAATGTGGTTTGATCTCCTATGAGAGAAACAGGGTCCCCCCCCACCCCCCCCATGGAGGCTGTGTGGTTTGAGGGGCTCGTGAACAAGACCCAGCTCCACTCATTCCTCTCATTAGCTGCAGGAAAGAAGGTGGTCATTTAATGTGTATTTCTTCAGTTGCGATGAGCAGGCACAGGACAGGAATGCCATATGTTTAGGAGTAGCTTTTACGGAGCATCACATCTTCCCCGCCATGCAGCTCAGACCTGACCTACATAGCATGGCCAAGCCACCGCAACGGAGCATCCCAGCACACATGCCGGGCTTTCAGCCTCCGCAGCTGGAGATGCAGGAGCCTCCCCTGACTTACGGGAAGACCTGGGCGATGCACCGTGCTGTGGCTTGCCAGCGCTGCAGAGGCTTTGTCTGCCCTGTGTCAATACAGGAGGAGACAGCTTATACCAGCAGGGATGTTTTTGCCAGAATAGGAAACCATGTCTCTCTGAATGACATAAACCAGAGTCTTTTGGCTTGTTCATATTGCCTCAAGCTGAGCAGGCAGATGTTGTCGTGGATTGGAGATACAAAGTGCCCCCCATTGCAGCAGCTGGCATCAACCCAGCTTTGCAGTGCCAGCCCAGCCTCGGGACCCCCCGCCAGTCCCCTGTGCCAGCTTGGAGAAGGTCCTCTCCCATCCACAGCTCTGTGTGGGTATGAAGGGGCCTCACACAGGCTCAAATTATTCTACTTAATGAGCAGGAACAACTTCCCTCAGCATTTTAACTTCCAGACCAGTGCAATGGTGGGGTCTCACTGTGCAAGTACTGGTGCAGGTGAACCTCCAGGTACAGAGAAGGTTTTTGCATCATGTAAGCAGTCAAGTTTCTTCTTGCATAAATAAATACTGAGTGCTCATGTGACATTTTTCCTGGAAGCTCAGCCACAGAGCTTGGTCAGGTGTGCAGACTGGCAGTGATTTTATCAGCTTTTCTACCAGTAAGGCTGAATTTTCTGGCATGGCATAGTCATACCCCCCTACCAGCAGCACACTGCCCATTTGGTTATGGTTCCTACAATCCCTGCAAGACACCCACAAAAAAATAAAAAAAAATTAAAATCAGACAAAGCAGCATCTCTCCAGAAACACAGGGAAGTCCTTGGATGTTCAACACCCATTGACTGTCACAGAAAGCAGGCTCAGGCCCTTCCTCTGAAAACCAGGCTGGAAATCTCTGCTCTAATAACAGATACTGGGGAACAGCTTTAAACAAAGCCTGATTTGGAGATACTGCAGAGGATCTGGCTTCAGCATACAGCCTGTTGGATGTCAAGCACTTACAAGTACAGTCAGTTTGCAGCTGAGGTCTGAAGCTGGGTCTAAGTTGTTGTGGAAAGCTCTGGAGGTCTCCAGCCCAACTTCACAGTCCAAACAGGACTATCATCACTAGACCAGGTTGGGCTTGGCCTTGCCCAGCCAAGGCATGAAGACATCCTGGGATGGAGACGCTTCCACCTCACTCGTGACCTGACAGTATGTGCCATAGCCAGGAGACCCTTGTTTTGGGGTTTTTTCTCCTCCTCAAGGCTTTGAAAATGATCGTCCCTGTAAATAAAGGAGTCTGGGTGGAGAGGGAAGGAAAGCTCTTGCTCACATCAGGATGTCTTGCACTGAGAAGCTGTTCCCCAGAGCTTTTAAGGAAGAAATCCCAATGCAGGGATCTGGCATCTCTGCTCCCATTTCTGTCTCTACCTCCACCTTGCTGCATGCCCGAGCACATCGGTGCTTTCTGCCCACTACTCCCCAGGGAAAGTCCTGGGCCAGTGACACTCCTTCAGACCTCACTGCACCTGACATTTTGCACTTTCTCTGATCAGTGCAGAAAACACTTAACCAGTTCTGCAGCTGCAGTCCAGGGACCTCAGAGAGCTTTGGGATCTTGAAATGAAATGGCTCCAAAAGAAGTGAGATCACCCTGGCAGGGGAGATGCTCAGAGCATGCCACTTCTGCAAAAATAAAACAAACAAAAAAAACCACCAAAGGATCTGAGGAACAAAGGGTTTAATGTTTGGTAGAGTTTACTTTTCCTTTCCTCAAGAGGAAGAAGTCTTTGGGGAAAAAACAGAAAAAAAACCCAGCATTTTTATTTCTGAAAACTGAATTTTATTTTATTCAAGGGAAGGAGAGGGCATTGCAAAAAAAACCCCAATTTCACTGAAAAAAAAAAACACCTCCAAAAAAATAAACCCAAACCCCCAGAACATTTCCACAGAAATCAATCTCAATTAGGAGAATTTTTCTGCAGAAAAGAAAAACTCAGCAGGAGTCCCCAGGGTCTCATTTGACAGCAGCCAGGCTAAGGGATCCATTGAGTGAGAAACAGCATCTGCTTCTTTCCTTTTTCCCTCTTTTTCTTTTTCTTCTTTGGAATCTACAGGTGCTCCTTTTGTTGTGGCTCCCACCTGAAGCTGCAAACACCCATAACTTTAACCTGCTACACTTTGCAGCCTCAGGACTTGCGCTGGAGATCCATCACCTTGGCATGGGCATCGTGGTCAGGAACAGCTTCAGCCTGGAGCTGGGAAAGTCAGGGCAGACCTTCCTCCCACCGAGGGAAGGGATGAGGATGAAACAGGGGAGCCGGTGGTGCCTTCCCCCAAGATGGGGGAGCATCCGATGTCTGGGGGTGCTGCCTGGGGGCTGCCGCGTTTCTCTTGGCTGTTTGGGGGATAAAGACCGGCATTGCGGCTGTGGGCCCGCTCGTGAAACCCGAGTGGGATGCGTTCCATTTTGCTGGATAGAGGGCTGGTCCTGAGCCATCTAGCGTAGCTCCACAAGGAAAACCATGGCTGTAATTTCTTACCCGAAAGGATTAAACTGGGAGTGATGGATGCTGTGAATGCCCTCAACATGAGCCATGTGCAACCACAGCATTCCCCACTGTTGAACTGAGAGGGAAAGGGGCAAGGATGGAACCGGCTTCAAGACTCCTTTGGGGGATGTAGTTTTGGGAACTGGAACCACCACCTGGAGGCACCACAGGTGATTGGGTCTGGGTGCGTGTCCGACCATGGCTGCCCAAAAAGGGCAGCGCAGAGATGGATAAAACCCCCAAAGAGATGAGACCAAGCCTCCGTGGTTCTGTCCCACAGGGACAGGGAAACACGATGGCCTGGATGCAGCTGGCTGCACAGGGGACCCTGCTCAATGGGATGCTGGCTGCAAACTGGGGGGGTCTCTGTTGGCTCTCAGAGGTGGTGGAGAGGCCTTGGTGGAGGTGAACTTGGTGGGCAGAGTGGTTATTGTCTCAGTGACCGGAGACCTGGGCTAGAAACGGGAGTTCAGGGTTCAAAAGTTTATGACTTGCCTGAGAGCGCCAGGAGCACGGGTTATCCTGGAGTTTCCAGCATTCTCCAAAGCCTCTTCCATCATTATTTATTTATCTGTGGGAAGCACTAAGACATAACATATCTCCCAAAGGGAGAACGAGCACAGCCTTAACCAGCCGTAATGTCAGGAAATTGCCTGTCTCCTGCAAGATCAGCTGAGCCTGGGTATGCTGCAGCCCCACGCCGTGCAGCCAAGGGCTCCTTTGCTTGGGCAGCTTCACCAAATCCCACTGGTGGGAAGGGTCCATATCCTGATGAAGCTCCTGGGTCAGCTCTGGTTATTGCAAGAGCGGTCCCCAGGATGGAAAGGGCTTGCTGTATATGTGCCTATTTCCAAGGTGCGTGCCATACATCCTGCTGCTGGAAACCTCTTCTAGCAGTGTATAAATCAGCCTGTTTCTTGGAAGTCTTTGCTTCTGAAGTCAAAGGGCAAAATTAAGAGCTTGAGACTCCACAGGAATCCATTTTGGTATAATTTACACCTTCCCCATGCACCCCAGAAGTGCATTTTGCCATAGTTTAAATGCATGCATAACCCATATTTGATTATTGTTAACATTATTACTATTTTACTGTTCTTGCTGCTATTAGCCCACCCATGACAATGCTATGTTTGCAAGGCTGTGACCGGTGACTCCTTTGATACGCAAACATCCTGCCAACAGAAAATTCACTTGAGAAAATAAGTCTAAATTAGCAGCAGCTTTGTGTAGCTTTATTTCCTCATTGCACTCCCTTTGTGACTGCAAATAATTCAATATAAGTGCTGAGGCCGACCGGCCCCTGATGGGAAGCCCTGATTGCTCTCCTGCCGCAGTGCAGGAGGGAGGAGAAGGAGCTCTGGACCATCCTGTATCACCAGGGCTCTGGGCTGAAAGATGGGGGGGGTTGTTGTGTGGCAAAGAAGTGCTGGCAAAGGAGGGAGGGCAGGATCCAGGTCCAGCTTCTGGGGTGATGGGGATCATCCCGTTTGTCCAGAAAATGGACAAATTTGAAACCAGCTAGAAAATGCCAAAGTTAGGGGAGGACAGATGGACCATTTAACACTCGCTTCCTCATCTGCAATAACCAGGGGAGGAAATGACTGCCCCTTTCCATTTTGTCTTTGCAGAAACATGTTGATGGGATCAAATCCCTCTGTAACGTTGTTTTGTACGTGCACAGCTTTATCAGGGAATTTGGGGATGAGCTGGGTCAGTGTTGGCACTTAAAGAAAATGTGGCCTTTCCAGGCATCAGACTGCCTCTCTTCTGTTCTCCAGTGAGATTTAGGATATTGATTAACCCAAACCACCTCGAAAAGAAAAGCTGAGGCCGTTTCAAAGTTACTGGGCTGGATGTGTGCTCTCTGCCCCTCTCTCCACAGTGAATGGGCTCTCAGTTCAGCCATGCCTCTGGGAAGCATCCCCACTGGGATGGGAAGGTTGAGGAGAGGGGTCCCATGCTGGGAAGACCCCCCACAATAACTATTTGAGTGAAAACAGGCCATTGGATCCCAAAATCCCCATTTGAAAAAAAGCCAAGCTGTCAGACCCCAAACTCCCTATTTGAGCAGAAACAAGCTGTCAGACCCCAAAATCCCCATTTCAACCCAGCCACCACCCCCCCAGCTGTTGGACTCTGAAATCCCCATTTGAGCAAAACCAAGCCATCGGACCCCAAATTCCTCATTTGTGCAAAACCAAGCCATCAAACCCCAAAATTCCCTATTTCAAAGAAAACCAGCTGTCAGGCCCCCAAAATCCCCATTTGAGCAAAACCAAGCTGTCGGACCCCAAATCCCTATTTGTGCAAAGACAAGACATCAGACCCCAAAATCTCCATTTGAAAAAAAAAAAAACAGAAAACATGCAGTCAGACCCCCAAATCCCCATTTGAGCAAAACCAAGCCACCAGACCCCAAAATCCCTATTAGTGCAAAACCAAGCTATCAGCCCCCAAATCCCCATTTGAGGACGCGGGGTTCATCTCCACCCCGATGGGCAGAAAGAGTTAAGATCCCATGGGCGCAGGCCAGCGGTGGCCAATCACACTGAGCAAAGTGCAGCGCTTGGCCCCAGCCCAGCAGCAGGTTGCTCTCCGCAGGTATTATTTGGGGTTTTTTCCCAGGGTATCAAGCAGGGAAGACGATGAACCTCGACACCTGTGGAGGGCAGGGAGCTGGAGGATGCACCCCTGGGCTGACCAGGTAAATCCCGGTGGGTGCCAGCTTTTGGGGGTGGTGGTTGTCTTTCTTTTTGTCTCCTTCCCTCTCTCACCAGGCGTCTTTGTTTAAGCCCAGAAAGGGGCCAGGCAGGGGAACAAAGGGGTTTCAGTGGATTAATGTGGGGCTGAGCTGGTGGGACCCACTGCAGGTGCTTTTTTTTGGGGTGGCACGTACCCACTGGGCTGCGTTTGCACCAGGGGGTCGGAGCAGAGATGAAGTGCATGGAGGTGGGTTGTTCAGGATGGGGAGAGCTGCTATTTTCCCCCCCATAAACTCACCCTGGATCCAGCTGATCCACCAGCACCGGCACCTTGCACCCCAGTGGGTTTTGGGGCACCACTCTGGTTAGCAGTGCTAATGCCGGTGGTAGGGACAAGCCTCCATGGGGACAAGCCACCATGGGAGCTTGCTCCGAGCGCGGTGTCTGGGGGGGGGGGAGCGAGCACTTCCCATGCTGGCTCCGTGCCCTTGAAATTCCTTAGGGCAAGTTAATGATAAATCGTGGCTGGGTCGGTGGCGTGGGCGGTGGGTCGGAGCCAGTGGCAGGTCCGACCCTCGTTGTCCTTCCTGCTGGGATGGAGGTTTGGGCAAGGTCTGGGGACAGAAGAGGCAGGCAGGGGTCATGGGGATGGCTGCTTGGCACCTCTCGGGGGGTGATGGCTCACCCCAAAAGGCAGATCAAGCCTCCCCCAGGCAACACACAGGCCAGGGCAGGGTCTAAATCATGTGGGGTTGGAGCGGGGGGGTGGATCTGGTGACAAGGCG
>JANZLQ010000056.1:44573567-44604519 GCA_026212715.1 Elanus axillaris | reverse complement strand
ATCTGGTGACAAGGCGGGGGGGGGGGTGTCCTCCTCCTCCCACTACAAGGCATTCAGGGCCAAGGAGCAGGTCTGTAGCAGGGGATCACATTGGAATCCCTGAGATTTGGGATGTGGGGCCAGATGAGGATGCTCAGGCTGACGCTGGGGTGCCAGGCAAGGGATTTAGCTCCCTGCTGGGGGACTTTCAGGGGACAGCAGCACCATACCCGCTCCAAAGGGCCAGGAGCTCCCCTGTAGCCCCTGCTGCAATAATCTGCATCAGGCAGCACCACAGGCTCAAACAGCAGCAGCTCATCTCCAGCCACCTTGCCAAAAGGGCAGACCCTTTAAGGGGAAACTGAGGCACGCAGGGCTAAGATAACTTCAAGTGGTCCAGCCTGCAGCATGGAGCATCCCAGGCCCTCAGCCCTGCAGCCAGCACCAAAGCTGCTCCATCAAATTGCCCTTTCCTCCTACCGAGAGAATTCAGAGGGTTTTCCTTGTACCACCAAAGCTGGTGTTTTCCCGGTTGCCATCAGGATGTCACTGGGGACGATGACCAGCCCATGGCTGGTGCTGAGCATCTTCTGGGGGCAGCCAGAAGGGTAGGTGGGCACGGATGAGACCATGGCCAAACTCTTCCTGACGGACACATGGGATTTGGGTTGATAGTCTGGGATGAGCTTTAAACCATCTTGTCCCACTGGCACTCTCTGTTCCTTGGGATGATGGGGACAGACATGCCACGTAATAGAAAATCCCTCCTATCTGCCCTCGGGTGCATCCTGGAGGATGCCAGCCTGGATCCAAACCCAGGGCTCTGATAGCAGCCTAGGGAAAGGGAGGAAAAATTGCCCGAGGATGAGGAGTCTGCCAGTGACACAGCCCCATTGCCCCAGCCAGGGCAACACTAGTGGACAGCCCTGGAGCGGCTTGCCCAAACTTCCATCCTCCATAGCAGGTTAATTCATGGTGGAAGGGACCTCAGGGGTTCTCCAGGCCACCTTGCCACTCAAGGCAGGCTCAGATACGAGGCCAGACCCTGCTTGGTCCATTCAGGGCTGGAAAATCTCCAAGAATGGAGACGGCAGAACCTTCCTGGGACCCTGTACAAATCTCAGAGCACCACGTTACATCTCCGCATCACCTGCCAAGGTGTCTCTGGGGCTTTGCCCACCTCGCTGCAGCCTCCAGAGTAATTTTGCTTTCTTCCCTTACTGAAACAGCTCCAGAGCAGTGCAGCCTGCCAGGTGTTTGGCCTTTTATTCCACACCTTTGCTCTTCTGGATCCAGAAAATCCTGTGGATTAAAATTGGGAACACCCTGAGATGAAAAGCTGTAGTGGGATTGAGCTTGGGACCAAGTGGAGCAGCTTGTTCTGGATGAGCAATAGTAATGTCCAGATTGATTTATTATTTTTTTTGCTATCGATAAGGGGTTTCCAGGTGGCTGAAGGGCTTTCTGAGCCCCATGCTGGCAGAGGGATGCTCTGGGGCAAGTGTGGACTCAGCACAAGCCTCTGGTGCTCTTCACAATCCTCACCATCATCGCTGCTCCTGCGGAGGAGTGCAGCTGCTGCAGCAAAGCGCAGTGAATGCAGATGGGGACTCTTGTGTCACTGCATGTGACAGAGGCACAGCTCAGGAGTAGCATGTAAACTGGGAGGGGTGTCCATTCCAGAAGCACCCCCGGGGAGCAGAGCGGGAAGGAGGACAAGCAGGAGGGCACAGAGCCAAGGCCATTTGCTCTGCGGTGGAGGTTTCGGCCATGCTTTGCCATGATTCCCCCCTCCTGCTACTTCCTGGGGGATGGGGAGGGGTGGCAGTGGAGCGTGTCCCTTAAACATAGCGACCAACCAAGGAGGAAAACTGATAGCAAACCAGGAGGATTAGCCAGGGAAGGTGGAGCTGGCTGCACTATTCAGGCTTTGTCGGGGAAGAACAATGGGGCCTTTATTGAGGAAGGGAGGTGGCGGGTTGGCAGGCTGGCAGGGACAGTTTGGTACACTGAGTGTCCCTTGGCCAGCTGGGAAGACAGGGCACTGGGATGTGGGATGGGACAGTTTGGTACCCAGTGTCCCCTAGCCAGCTGTGGGGGCAGGGAACTGGGACATGGGATGGGACAGGTTGGTACCCAATGTGTCCCTTGGCCAGCTGGGAGGACAGGGAAATGGGGCCTGGGATGTGGGATGGGACAGGTACCCAGTGTCCCTTGGCCAGCTGGGGGAAAAGGGAACTGGGATGTGGGATACGGGACGGGATAGGCTGGTACCCAAGGTGTCCCTTGACCAGCTGGAGGGACAGGAAACTGGGATAAGACAGTTTGGTACCCAGTGTGTCCCTTGGCCAGAAAGTGAAACGAGGAATGGGGACATGGGACATGGGACATGGGATGGGACAGGTTGCTACTCAGCATGTCTCCTAGCCACAGCTGGAGGTACGGGGAAACTGGGAGATGGGAGATGGGACAGGGGATGAGCCAGTTTGGTATGCAACATATCCTTGGGTGGTGGGACTCGTCCCAAGGTGTCACTGCGAGCCCCACATACGCTGACCACATCAGGGCAGAGCTGACATGACTTTCCCCACTACCCACACACAGGATCTTGATCCACAGCCACCCCTCCCAAATCCTTTGGCAACGGGAGTCATGATGGGTGGTTTATGAGAGCGCGTTGGGCTGGTTCTGGGGACCCCAGGGACCCTCGCAGCTGAAAGCGAGGAGCATTCCATGCTGGGGACATCCTGGACCAAGTGCGGCCACCCGCTCCAGACCTGGGCAGAGGGACCTTGGGGGTGGAGAAAGCTATCATGCCGTGGGCTCTCCCTCGTCAGCACAAGGCAACGTGGGCTCTCGTGAAGAGCCGCCTGGGTCTTTTCATCTCATCTCTTTTGTTTCAGGCTTATTATGTAAATAGCTGATGCGCCCCCGTAATGAGAAAGTAGTTTCCCAGAATACAAAAAGCTGTAATTATCTCATTAGCAGGCGGAAAGGAAAAGGAAATGTTTCTAAGCTGCTTGCTTTTATTTCCCACTGCAGCCCAAGAAAGCGCAGCCCTGAAACACGGACCTGCCTGCCCCAAATCCTGCCACCCCCACCTGATGGTGCCACATTTGCAGCAGAGAAAAGCAAAGCATGGTCCTCATGTCATGTACTGGGGAGGCTGATGGCTTTTAACTCAACCCTGTTACTCTGAGGATGCTGTGGGTCCCCGGTGCTCTCAGCTGCTGGGACAGGAGGTGTCACTGGAAAGCAGAAGGTCACAGAGGGACAGGATGGTCCCCATCTTCCCAAATGGGATGTTCCTTGGCAGGACTCCCAAGTCGGGATCGTAGCACAGAGGACAGATTTCCACAGTTACATGCTTGCAACAGGATGGGATAGGAAATAGCCTTGGGACATATGGAGGTTGCTCCCAGGAGAAGGCATCTAGGATGGCTTTGGTGTTGCTTTCCTTTCTGAACTCATGCCTTCCTTGCTGCTAGCTAAACGCCCAACGCTTCAGAGCAGAGCTACAAAGGTCCCTGCGAAGCATCCCGGGCTGCAGTCAGGAGCTGGTCCTTGCTAAAATCCCCTAAAACCCCTTTCTGGTGGTTTGTTCCTGCCCAAGCTCTCCATTCCTTTACCCTGATCACAGCCCTGTGGTCCTGGCTGAGCCCTCAGTGAACTGGCTAGAAGCTGCCGACGCAGCAGCAAACCGCTTGCTGGTTTGGGTTGACTTTCTGCCAGATTTGTGAGCTGGATCAGGCCACGAAGAGAGCTGAAGAGCAGCAGATCTAGATAGGATCCCTCCTGCAGCAGGGACTCAGTGGAAAGCTGGTTATGGGCCATGATTCCTGCAGTTCTCCAGGGGATTTTCCTGGCTCCAAGGGAAAAACTGCAGGGCTCTCAAACCACAGGGTCTTGGGGGGGAGAAAGGAACTTTCCACATGTTTTTGCATGCAAGGCCAGCGCCAGAGCTTTAAGTATCATGTAGCTCCTAATCAACACCTCCCTGCAAGCCCTGGGCACAGATGCAGGACAGCCCAGCAGCATTGATGTATCCCACTGGAGAACAGCCCTAGCAAATCAACCCTTCTTAGCATCAAGATTAGCATTAACAAAAGCAAATATCTAATGCCCTGAGCAGGACTGGTGCATTCACTGCATGCCATCACCCTGCTCATCGCAGCCAGGACCCCCTCTCAAAACCTCCTTAATATGTAATGAGGGGACTTCTCCAGCCTGGATGTATCTTACAGCAGTGATTTGCAGTGACTTGGTCCAGCAGCCCTAGACACCTCATGGTGCAAAAGGGGCTGAGGCTCAAAGCGCAGCTCAGCTGGGCCCAGGGAGATGCTGGACAATGTCCTGCTGGAGTTCAGAGTCTGCCCTTGCACCAAGGGCTTGTCCATCTCTTTGTAGCCCATCAGCGACTGTAAAGCCTTTGCACAGATAGATGCAAGATGTGCAGTCATGCAGCAACCCCGTGCCCCAAGAGGTATCTGAAGGTGGCTACAAGAACTTGGTACTCCTTGACTCTCCAACCTACCTTCCTGAGTTTGCTTTTTGGCCCCAAACTGGGGGAAGAGCCCCCCATCACAAAGCTCCTATTTCCTTCAGCAGGGATAAATGGGAAAAGAGAGGTCTGTGTCCTAGGAAAGCAGTGGAGTTGTTTGTCTGACATCGTCTGGCTTTTGGTTGTGGAAAAAGCTTGTGGCTGAAAAGCCTGAGATTTGCATGTTTTCGCAGACAGGTTCAAGTGCTTTCGTGCAGTATTTCAGCACTGGAGGAAAACCTGGCAGCCACCAAGCCAGGATATTGGAGGGGGGGGGGGGGATGAAAGAATTTGGAAGAGGTGCAGAAAAGAGCCACAAGAATTATTTGAGGGCTGGAAAAAATGCCTATGAGAGACGGTAAAAGCTTATTCTGTTCCCCTCTTCAGACTGAGGCAACTTGAGAAGTGTGTAGAAGAAAAGGAGGTGCCGATGCACTGGAGCTGGGTGGGAGGGGAATGGTGGTGTCCCTGCGTCTTGAATCAAACCTTGTGAATGTGCTCTTGGACAGGTTTGGGTTGTAAGGAGGTAACTCATGATGGGCCATGACACACAGGAGGCAGGGCAGTAGCTGAATGATCTTTTTAGAGGATGTGACGTGCAAGGGGAGGCTGAGAGCTGTTTGCTCAGCCCGAAGAAGAGCGATATGACTGCAAGTTGCACCTGAAACCAATTGGTGGGAAAACAAAAACCTTCTCGGAGGTGCATGGTGATACAACTAAGGCAAGCAATGCATTTTGCAGGGCAAGATGGGAGCACTGAGAAGTGAGGCAGGTCCATCTGACCTTCTCCAGCCCTGCAGTGGTCCTTCCTCATGCCCATGTCCACCCTCCCCAGCCTGGGCAGGGAGTTGGAAGTAGGCTCCCATCTCATCATCACTGCTGGAGCTGCCGCATGGGAACACAGGATGTCCACACCAACCCAAGCGACAACATTTGAGGTGCTGGTAGCTTTGCTAAGACCCAGACTCAAACACCTCCCACGGATATTTTGGCCAAGTGTGACTGCTGGTCTTTGGGCTTCCGTGGTGTTTTTTTCTCCAGGGCTTCACCGCACACAGGTGGTTTTGCTCCCTACAGGGTCTGCTGTCTTCTTGCTGCTAACCCATTACTGGCCTTCCCTTCCCTGTCCATGTATCTTTCTGGAAGAAGCTGAATTTTGCCCCTTTTACACCATTTCTAACCTGCTCCACCACTCCAGGACACAATTATTTTTTTCCTCCAGCTGAACCAGCTTGCTGGCACCACTGCCAACAAACTGGAAAGCCACCAGAGCCCTAAACATAGCGCAGGTGTAAGTCCTATCCACCCCCTCCCCCCCCCAAAAAATGCATGTTTTCATTGTGACGGTAATTGCTTGCTCATTAAAACAGACACAAACAAACCCAACTATTGAAGGTCACGGGCACACCTGTTACTGCAATTGGCGGGGGGGTGGTGGAATTTTTGACCTTCAGATGCCTTTGCTGCCCGTCCTGCTGGGACCACATGCCTGGGATGGTGCGTGTGCCAAGGCACTGCCTTGCTTTCAGGCTGTTTGCTGGAGCTCTCTCTGCCCGAGACCAGTGATTGATTTTGTTCTCGCATGGCACGGTGCCTAGGTATGTCTCCCAAAGGCCTTTGTTACTAGAGTGTTAACAATTAACCTACTCAGGCAGAAACAGAGCCAGGCTTTCATAATCTAGGCTTAGTTAACCATTCAGCTGCTTATCTGAAAGCAATTTTTCTTCTGCCTAACTGGAAGGCATTCGGTAACTCATTTGGGTAAAGGAAGTGTGAAGACGCAGGCTTGTTTTACGGATTATTGTATTTACAATAGCATCTAGGGGTCACCTGAAGCGGCAGGCATGGCAGGAAACCTTGGTAAGAGGTAGCCATGAGGAGTTTACCACCACAACGGGGGAAAAGGAAATTTCACCCCAGATTTTCTGCACCAGGTATAAAAATACTGCTGCCTCCATGGCAGGGCTGCTGGGGGAAAGGCCAAGGGGCCATCGCGGTTGGATGGGATGGGGAAGTCGTGCAACGTGGAGATGGTGGGGATCTGCACCGTTGTGTTAAGTCCCGACGTCCCTGGCCAGAGAGGAGGGTGGCTGTACCAGTAAGAGATGGCACCTTTCCTAGGTAAGGTGCTGGTGTAGAGATGCCTACTGGGAAGGATGCTTTGCATTGATCCAGGCAGACAAAGAAACCCTTTTCAGCTTTTATTAACCCCGTAATGGCGAGAAATGGGAGATGAGCTCAGTGTTTTTTTCTGGAAGGGTTCCTGTCTCCTCCTTTGTGTCTGCAAAAAGTCCCTGCACTTGGGTTCCTGCTGTAACCAGGGGGCTCTGGGGAACTGGGGAGGGCAGAGCTCAGCAAGGGCTGAGTGTCACCTCTCGGAGGTAGTGGCTGCTGGGATGGATGGATGGATGGATGGATGGATGGATGGATGGATGGATGGATGGATGGACGGACATCAGTCAGGAGAAATTTGGGTAGAGCTAGTCATCCTTGGGAGGTGGGATGGACCTAGTGTCTCCTTGAAAGTCTGGTAAGGATGAAGAACAAGGTGGTCCTGGTACCTCCTCACCCCTGCAGATGGGATATAACATAAGGATAGATAAAACATCTGGAAAGGGCAGTGGCTGGCAGGTTGCTTAAAACTCCTCTTTTGGTTTTCCACCTGCCTGGAGCCTCCCCACCCCAACATGGGGCTGGGTAAGCCACTTTTGCCCCTCTGCTGTGGCTTTGGGGACTATTCCAAGCCCAGCCATACTTGGAGATGACTCTTTCCTTCTAAAGGGCAGACATGGGAGTGAAACGCTGGTAAAGCTGAGCCGTTCGGCTTCCCTCAGCCCCCCTGTGTTCATGGACTGTCAGGCTTAGCATCCTTGTTTCTCTCATTGGGAAACACCCATAAACTCAATTTTAGTTTGTGTTCCCAAGGGAAGAAGGTGGTTATGAGATTTAAGGAGGAGAAATGTCCTGGAGAAGTTTTTAAATCATGCATTCCTCCAAAGCTGGAAGGAAGAAAACTGACCCTCCAGCTCTGCACCAGAGCGTGGCAGTGTCATTCCCCACCTTGCTGTGCTCAAAACTTGATTTCACAGTTCACCTGGGGAATGACCGAGGTAAAACCTGACTGGGAACTGGAGCTGGCTGAAGATACAAAAGCGAGAGCTGTTGTGCTCCAAAAAATGGCCCTTTTTGGCTAACAAAGATGTACTGTCAGGGATCTGTTGGCATTTCTGGAATCTCCTTAAGAACATATTTGTAATGCTTGTCTCTATGCTCTGTTTATCAGATCATGGATTTACAGTAAACATAAGCTTATAACCATTTTTTTCAGAATATTTTCTTGGATGACTCCCAGTTAAAAGAAAAAGAAAAAAAAACATAGAAAAAGGTCCACTTTCAGAATCTGCCCCTGCAGTGCAGGTTGGATCCCTCATCCCGAGAACGCAGCTAAAGCCTCCCTCATGGTTTTTGGTTGCTGGCACCGAACAGGAACACCCGCTCAATATCCCAGTGGGCATGGGACATGGCCCTAAGCAGAAGCCTCCTTGATGTGGAAACCACCACCTGGGAGCCAGGTGGTCCTGAAGGGCAAAGAAAGGCTGCAATAATCTGCCAGTGAAGACCACCAAGGGAGATGCCATAGGGCTGAGCAGGCACCTTCCTCTGAGGTGCCTTGGGGGACATTGCCACGACTCTGCCCAGGCTGTGGTTCTTGCCCCACTAAGGACATTTTGCTTCCCTAGCTCATACCACTTGTTGTTGTGTTGGCTTTTTTTATCTTTTTTTAAGTGTCAGACTTTCCAGTGACCTCATCCTGACCTCAGAAAGTCAATGTAAATGTGCAAATTTCACTGTGGAATTTACCCAGTGAAGAAAAGTTAACCTGGATTTCTCCTCCACCAGCTGAGCGCGGCTGGGGAGCACTGCATGGAGGTGATGTGGCCACTGCCTTTCCCTTGTCTGCAGCTAAGACCTTCTAGCACATCTCTCCCATGGAAGTTGATGTCCCATAAAAAAAAGACACAGCCTATAAGGATCCCAAAGTCACTGAAAGGCAGGTTATTCCTAAATTAGCGGAACGAAAAGTCTTCCCTTGACTAATAAAATCCAAAGGCACTGTGGGTTGAGTGTGGCTTCAGGTGGGTGTTTTCCATCCCTGCTCATCACTCCATAGCCCAACCTGGTCTCCAGGTGCCCAGCAGGCACCCAGATTAATCCCTGGACATCGTGAACTCATGAACTGTCTATGGTGTTGTTCTTTGGAAAGTGCCTTTAGGGTGCAATGATGGGCTCATGAGCCCTTGAGTCCTGCTCAGTGCGTTGGAGAGGGATGTGTCCAAATGCTGCATGCCAGATGCATGACCAGACCCAGACACTTCTCTCTGCTGGTGGAGGTTTTGTTACTTACGACTGATAAACATTTACATCTTTTGATTGTAGTGGGTCCCTGCGTTGCACCGTGATGCTCGTGTGGTATTTGTTTGCTGCTCGGTCTTTAGACCTCAACCAGTCAGTGACATGGAGACGTCTCTGTTGGGCGGGAAAGGTGCAAGCTGCAGGAATGTCATTAGCAGTGACTACAAAACGTTCACCCAACACTCACCGCTTCATATTGCTGGTGGTTCAGAAGGGCAAGTCCCCTGGGGACCCTCCTTGGGTGGGGTGATGTGCAAGGGGATGGAGAAGGTTACACCACCAGGTACATCCTCCTCCGCGCCACAGCTGCCTGGTCCCCTGTCCATGATGGGGCACATCTGGTGTGTCCCAGACCATGGAGGCTCTTTCGTGCCTCAACAGGAGTTCAGCTGGGATGGTGGCTTTCACCAAAGCACCTCCTTAAACCACTTTTTCCCTCTGTGACTGCCTCCATACCCTGCTGTGCCCCAGAGGAGCTCTGCCAGCTCACTGTGGGTATCAGCTCTGTGTCCTCTCCCTCTGGCACAGCAGTTTGCCACATCTGTTCACCAGCCCCATGACACTCAGGCCATATTTCAGACAGGGCAGCTTTCTATGACAAGACCAGGATGCTGGAAAAAGGGAGGAAGCTACAGACAGCATGCCTGGCAGAAGCCTCCAGAAATGCAATTTAATAACAGTGAAGTCAAGCAGCACAGACCATGCTTTAACCTTTTATATTTTTTTTCCATTGCATTATTAGTGCAAATAGCAAGACCCCATGAGACACCACATCGGAGCTGAGCTCTAGACCTAAGCTAGCACTCCAGGGAAATAAACCCAGCTCTCCTGCTTTACCTGGGGAGGGCTGATTTAACATCCCTACCCCAAGAAGAGGGAAAACCCCACTGAAATGCGGATTTTCTCCATCTCCCCTACCGGCTGGCCCAACACTCGTATTTTATGGGTACACCCATCAGGGAAAACCCAAGGGTTTTGTAAGGAAAGAAATTCTGTTGGGAGAAATAAATCCACATTTTTTTTTTCCCTAGTCCCAGTCCATGCTGGGGCATGACTGCAAAGGCTTTGCCACCCTCAGGGCAGGTAGTGGGGCAGTGCAGACCAGATCCATTACTACTGGGTCCAAGAGTACAGGAACAGCTTGATTTTCAACTGGGACTTTCAGAAGTGACTTTCAAAAGGCCTTTTAGGAAGTTACAAATTGTCTCCATGTGAAACCTGTCTTAGCACCGGTAGCTCTGGGCCTTGACTGTCTCAGCTGATAATAAATTCAGCGCCAATGCAACCACCAGTATTTGGAGAATCTCCCCAAAATACAGATCTGAATGGGCCTGGGTGCCTATGAAGCCAGAGCTGAAATCACTGTACTGGGGTTTGTGATGGTGATGGTGCTGAGGAAGAGCATGCAGATATGTGAGGACTGGTCCCAACTTTTAAAACCATCGTCTGCATGTTATCCACTTCCCGTGGCCTAGTTTTGGCCAATCCAAGACACAGCCTAGGTAAGAATAAAAAGGAGTAGGGGAATAAAGGTTTAAAAGAAAATTTAAGATGACACCTGGACAAAAGCATAGTTTTAAAAGCTCAAGTCCATGGGACGACACTCCCAAGGATGAGATGGGAAGTGCATTGCTTAAGCCCTGTTGAATCATCCCTAAGGGATGTGCTGGAGGGAGCAATAGTGCATGAGCCTACAGATGGACCAGGGCTGGAAATCTTCCATCCCCGTGGTCACACACACTTGTTCAAACCTGGGAAAAGTGACAGAAACAATTCAAGCCTGGGAACTGCAAATGGTCATGTCCAACTGATGCTGTAGAGCTGTGCCCACTAAAACCCATGCAACCCTTTCCCCCAGGAGCACCCAACCCTTGGACTGAGAGGCTTAAGAACAGCTCTCTTACATAGCAGTGAGTGGGATTTGGGGGACCAGTGCACGCTGCTCCTCTAAGGGGGACTGGGGGGGTCACAGAGAGGAGGACAGCCCCATCGTCTGCTCCACATCGTATACTGAGACATGACAGCTTCTGTCCTTGCATCACCCAACCCAGAGAGTTGTTCCTCTCTGCATGGCACCAATCTGCAAAGGGTATGGTAGATAAAAGGCATCTCTTTAACAGTCCTTTCCTTTTCCTCCTTCTCCCAGTGCCACTGACCTGTGCCTCCACCTCACCTATGCGCTGCCATGGCCACGCTAGAGACACTGCCCGTTCTTAGTGACCCAACCTACCCCAGCCCAGACAACTTCCACGGTTTTGCTCCCCGGCCACTTCAACCCATCTCCCAGACCACCATGGGGAGCGTGGGCAGCGGAGTTGCCAATGACCAAGAGTTCGCCATGAAAAGCGTGGGGACCCGGACGCAGAGCAGTGGCCGGCAGTCAGAGGGGTCTCGCAATGGGTACTCCACACGGGAGATCTCCAACCGCTACTCTGGCGAGGAGAAGACATACAAGTCGGAGAAGGTCTCTAATTCTCTCTACATCAACGGCGACCTGCGCAAGAGCGAGAAGGTGAAGATGGATATCTGTGGGAACGTGACCACCAACAACGAGAAGAACATGCCACCTCCTCCCCAGTACCGAGAGCCCAGTAACCCACCAAAGATATTGCCAATCTCCGGCAAACTAGACCAGGTGAGAATCCCCACCTCCTGGACCAGCTTGATGAATGTGGCACATCTCTAAAAACACAGACCAGGAAGCCCTTGGAAATGGTGCTATCCTGACAGATAGTCTAATTCTTACCATGTAGATGGCACCATTTTTATGTACAGACAAAACAATTTTTATTACTTTCACGGGGTTGAGCAAAGGGGAGTATTAGTTCTTGAGGAACCCAAGAGCATGATCACAAGTCTTCCACAGCTAAGTTTCCAGCTCATTTAAGACTGTATTTAAGTCACTGGCTATTCCAACCTACCCGAGATGCCGTGCCTACCTGCCTGACTGATGGGGAAAGAGCTGGAGTCGGCTCCTGTTTCAGTAGGTACAGCATCTGAGTCCCACTCCTATGTTTTGTTCCATTTATAGGCAATCTCCAACAGCCCACTGCCACCAAAAGGTATTGTTTGAAAGCAGCTATGAGCCTTTGTTCAAAATCCCAGTGCCTCTTGTGAGGGACAAGTTGACAAGGTTTGAAAACTACCCCTGTAAGCATTGTCACCCATCCAAGCCCAGTCTTCGTGGCTCATATTGGCTTTGGGGAGCAAGCACCTCCCAGGCCTGGAGAAGCAGAGTCCCAGAGCCAGCGGTGGTTTATGTAGCCTGCTGCTCTGCTCCAGCATCTTTCATGATTTGTGTCCTGAGAATGCTGCCTTGTGCCTTATTATTTCTGCAGCGTTCAGTAGCCTTGTCTCCCGGGTTGTTAATCCACCGGCCCCTGTAGTCCATCTCAGTCCCACATGCCAGGTTCCAACTTTTTGGTCTCCAACCTTGCCTGCTCACTAGGGCTTGTTCTGTTTCCTGGAAGGCATTTTTCAAAACATCTTTGCTAATACAAAGCAGCTTCCTCTGGGTTAATTTTCACCTGAAGCCCAACCTGCAATAGGGGAGACTCAATCCCATTTTGAGGAAAATTTTGTTTCTGTAGGTGCATTCACAGGGTGAGGAATGTGCAAGGTTTTAAAATCCTTTCTAAATCCTTTACAGCTGTGGCCCATTCTCCGTCCATTCCCCCCCCCTCCCCCAGCACTCCTTATGCACAGAGAAAATACAAACATTCAAATGAAGAGCATCTTTAGCATGTTCCTTGCCTGGTATCGCTGCACTTGGGCCAACAATGGCTGGTGTCACCGCTCCTACCTACTCCTGTCTGAGCAAAAGCAGGACATGATGTCCACACAGGGGAGAGATGACTGCCAGCAGGAGGGAAACGTGATGTTCCTGGGGAAAACTGGCTGCTAATCCCAAGGGTTCAATCCAGTTTTCAGAAAATGGGCAATGCACCTTCAACGCTAGAAGTCTGTCAAAACATAATGTCCCAAAATCAAAGAGTTGTTTTGATCAGGTCTGGTAGGCAGGTGTCAGCCCTCCTTGCAAAGACTACTAAGAGGACCCAAGAGTATTCTAGGGAAAAATCACAATGATTTGGGGTGAGTCAAGATTTTTTTTTTTTTTTTCAGTTGGGGCAAGGGAAGAAAAAGTGTTGCTCTATGAGTGACCACAGGTCCCTTGTGTTAAATCCCAAGTAGTCCAGGGTGTAATAAGGCTGAGAAATGTGGAGCTAGGCCAAGACGTCTTAGCTCCATCAGCCCCATCCAGTCCTGATGTGTCTCTTTTGTGTGCTGTTACCAAGCTTCCTGCTATGTTTGATGCGTGGTCCTTTTTCCTTTTGCAGAGCAATGAGCCCTTAGTTAGACCCTCAGCCTTTAAACCAGTAGTTCCTAAAAACTTCCATTCCATGCAGAACCTCTGCCCGCCGCAGAGCAACGGAGTGACAGAGAATAGAAAGAGCTTGAACCATGCCAACAGCAATAGCCCGTCCGCACCGAAAAGTGGACTCGACAAGAGCAGCCTTAACAGGACTACAAACCAAGTGGGGGGCCTTTCGGATTCAGGCCGTAACTCGTTAACGAGCCTGCCCACATATGGGACAGGCTACAGCCAGCACGTGGGTCCAATGAGCGCCTCCACGAGCCACATCAACCGCATTGGTACCACTTACGTGGACAAGAACATTGTGGGATACAACGGGATATCTACCTCAGACAGCGGGCGGTCTTCGAGCAAGAGCACCTCTTCGTTCAACAGACTGAACCATCTCAATGAAACAATGCCTTTCCACTCGCCTTCAACAGACGACATCATCCAAGACCTGGAAGACCGGCTGTGGGAGAAGGAGCAGGAGGTCCTCCAGATGCGAAGAAACTTGGACAAAAGTGAGGCAGCCATCTTCCAAGTATTTGAGGAGAAGCAGAAGATCTGGGAGAGGGAAATGGAGGACCTGAGGCAAAACTATGCCAACAAATTGCAACAGGTCTCTAAAAAGGCGCAGCGTGCTCAGCAGGCCTTGCAGCTCCAAATCTTCAAGCTCCAGCAGGAGAAAAAAAAACTCCAAGATGATATGGGACAACTCCTCCAGCAACGAGAGGAGCTGGAGAAGAAATTTGTGGCTTTCAAGAAGGAGCAGGCTGAGTTTCTCCCAAAGATTGAAGAGACCAAGTGGGAGGTAAGAGCCTTGTTGTAGCAGACTTTGAGTGAGGTTTTCATTGAAGGTGCTGGTAACCTGAAGTACCTCCCCTTTGCCCTAAGTGGACCCCATAGACAATGGCGATGGGTTGGCGGCCTCCAGGTAACAGATAACACTTCAGTCACCTCCTCATTTGTCTGAGCCCCAAGCCTGTAGTTTTCAATTAAAACGAGTGCAACTTTTTGTGTACACCTCCTGTGCTCATTAATAATTTGGCTTCCCAGTCAGGTCACTCCAATGTGTGACATTTTAATTCCGTTTCAGTGAATACAGGTCTTTCCATACAGGTATTTGTGCCTACCAAAATTGAGTTTAAGCCTATTTTAATTAAATTCTTCTAACATCTGTGTTTGGGCAAACCTTGAAACTGCTTTTCAAATATTTGATTTTCTTTTTTATTTAAGATATAAAGCAAGTGAGCTAAGAATGATAGCGATAGCCAAGTCTGCCTCATTCTTTCCACTGTAACACAGTTTCCAGTTGCTAATAAGTTTATCTCTTGTAAAAGGCTGAAAGGCAAATTCCTCTTTCTAGTTCTCCTTTTGAGTCTTACATATTTTTTCTACTGTTTCTATTTTTAGAACATTTTATCAAAGTCTGTTTGTATAGCCAGTACTAACATTTTTTTTTCAGCTTGATCATGTGAAGAATTTTAATCCTTCCATGGACTGGCTAGAAACTTTAAATTTATTAGGAGTGCAGAGGCAACATGTAGCTCTAGAATCAAGAAGACCCTATTCTGCTAATCCTGATGGAAAGTCAATGAAGCTGGGATTAATTAGGTTTTGAAATGCGCTATTTGCAGATGTTCAGCAGAGCTTATTAAAGGCTTGCTGTAAAATCTCTGCAAGTTACATCCCAGAACAAGCAGGCTGCATTGTGCCACATGATGCCTCCTTTGGCCAGGTGCTCTGCCCAGGTCTTTTGTTTCTTCCAAGAAGTTAGGTCTGGAAAGTTCCCTGATTTTGCACCAGTAAAACTGCAGATGGGCTTTTGATTATTTGCTTCACTGCTACAGTTCTGTCTGCAACAGCTAACCCAGTGATACTGATGTAAAGACAGGGACTCAGCTTGTGGATCAAGACACCTAAAATTTGTAGACACCTACACTTGTTGACTTGCTCTCCAGGCTCCATGGACTGTATTGCAAAAATTTGTAGACACCTACACTTGTTGACTTGCTCTCCAGGCTCCATGGACTGTATTGCCTAGACCTCCACAGCACCCAAGTAGAGGCCAAAATTTAATCTGTAAGTTGATTCCTATCCAAGCTGTTCCTCATCATGTATTTCTCTGCCTTTTGGGAAGAGCTAGCCCACTTTCAGTAAACTGTGCAGGTTTTCTAGCTAGGCAGTAACTATGCCACTTTAACTACACCTAAACCAGCGTGACACAGTTCTGCATCTGCTGCAGGCAAGTGCTGCTGTGGATGTGGGTAGTCACAGAGTTAGGTCTGCATGGGGAACCACCACAGCTTTCAGCTCCAGGGCAGGTTGCTACCAGTAGGTAGCAGCAGGAAACTCTGGGTATATCTCCTAGCTCTTTAGCCATTTGTAGTAAGCACTAGACTGTCCCAAGAGCTGAGCTTCAAGGTCTTGCTCAACATTCTGCACCAGGCAAGCCCTCTATAGCACAGAAAGGTGGAGGTTGCAATGAAGGCAATGGAGATGAGAGTTCGTCTGAGGAACATTGACCCAATTGGACCGGAGCAGTAAGGGACCTTGCAAGCACTGCAGGAGGGAGGAAAGGCCAAGTATTTCATGTGTGACAAGAGAGAGGAGCTTCAGGAGGATGGGACACCCTGGTCTGGAGGTGGCTACCAAGCCTATTTTTAATTATGCCTACCCTCTCTGGTCACTGATGGTTCCTTGGTGCCACTCCCCAGCCTTAGATTCCTGCCAGCATAGGTAGGGACTGTTTGTCTCTGCAGTCATCCACAGTAGACAGATCAGATCTGCCAGTGCAGAGCCCTGAAAACCCTGGAGTTCGTGGGAAAATGAGGGTTTGGTCATTTTTATGATTCACTTCCAATATCTACAACTATTTGTGCAACTGTCACCTTTGGTGGACTACACAGGTGCAGAGGAGTGTCATATTGAATGCTGACACCTACATAATGCAAATACACACTGCAGCAAGGGTATTTCCACTGGGCTTGTGTACCCTACCACATGGGCGAGTCAGGATGAGACCTGAAAGTCCCGTGCCCAAGGACAGTTCACGGTAGTCCCATTTCAGCAAGGGTGGGTTGCAGCTTTCTCCTTGATCCTTGGCAGAGGGGCTGCCACTCTTCATGCCCTGCCCCCAAAAGAATGAAATAGCTACCAGTCGCTGCACTGTCCCCAGTGAAGTGAACCCTAAAATTTAGTCAGGTGGGTTCTTTAGGAGTCTTCAGGGAGGAAAGCGTCATAGGACAAGTAAGTAATATCTACTGTCTCTGTGTCCTGTCCTACACTACCAGCGCTCAGGGAGAGCCCGGGTGCTCTCTGGGTCTGAGATGTTTCTGTCTCAGGCTTGTTCAAGGTCCAGATCCCACTGAGGACAGTGGCAAAACTCCTGCTGAGCTCAGAGGGTTTGGGGTCAGGCACCACAGGCTTGTGGTTAGGTGAGTAAGATGAATGCAAGGAAGCATCAATGTCTGCTCACCACTGGTGAGGACCACACCACTTAGCTTAACTGTTTGGTCAGCTCCAGCTGGGAACAGCATCAGGTCCCTGAGAGCCAGGAAGAAGCACCAAATCTCCTCCACAAATGTGAGGACAACCTCTAGGTCTTTGGCATGGTCTGGGTCCTGGTGAAGGCTGGAACTCAGTCCTTGAGCAGCGTCGCTGGTTGTCCCCTCCACTACCTGAGCCTGCTGCCAATGTGAGGCCATGCAGATGTTTCACAGGGTGCGCAGGGGACAAGTGGTGGTGATGGCTCCTCGCTGCCTTCCTCCTGCCTCACGGATGCTTTCCCCATAGGTGTGCCAGAAGGCAGGTGAGATCTCCCTGCTCAAACAGCAGCTGAAGGACTCCCAAGCAGATGTCTCCCAGAAGCTGAACGAGATCGTGGGACTGCGGACACAGCTCAAGGAAGGTAAGAACTTCCTACGGGAGAAGGAGGAGCAGATCCTCACCCTGAAGGACTCCTACAGCTCCAAGAGTGTCAACCTGGAGATTTGTGAGAGTGAGCTGCAGCGGAAGATGAGTGAGGTCCAGGTGCTGAGGGAAAAACTGAACCACTGTGAGCTGGAGGTCTCCGGCCTGAAGCGGACACTTGCCAGCATGGGACCTCCAGGACCTTTTGGTGGGGACCTTGGTGAGAAGCTGCGGGACCCGCTGGCCTGTGAGAGTGATGAAGCCAAGATGCAGCGGCAGAGCGAGGACAGCGTCAACACACTGCGGAAGGAGGTGGAGCGGCTCCAGACGGAGCTGAAGTTGGAGCGGCAGCAGCGGGAGCAGCAGGTGATGGACTTTGAGGAGGAGCGGCGCACGTGGCAAGAAGAGAAGGAGAAAGTCATCAAGTACCAGAAGCAGCTCCAACTGAACTATGTGGAGATGTACCAGAAGAACCAGCTCCTGGAGCACAAGGTGAATGAGATGAACACAAAGGCCACCAGCCCCCCGCACACTGAGGAGAAAAAAACATGGACTCCCTCCAGACTCGAGCGAATAGAGTCCACTGAGATCTGAGGTGGGACCAAGACAATACAACGTAACTTTTATTGCTGTGCATGTACTACCTACTCAAGCCAGTGATCTTCCGAAGGATAATATGCTACCGTGGGAGCGGTGTGAGTCTGCTCGCACCAAGCTCCATCACCCTTACTCTATACTTCTGTGCTCTGTAGGTAAAATAACTGTGGATGTGCGTTGTTTTTCTATCAATAATGCGACATCTCTTTTGGTTTTTTTCCTAGTACAGCTGGTGAGGGTCAATTGGCTCTTTTGTAATCTGCCGTGACTGTTACTTTGCTAGAGGCTGCCATCCCCTCTCCTACAATTCATCCCTCTTTGGTTGGTTGTTTTGGAGGGTTGTATTTGGTTTCTTTGGTTTTTGAAGCATTTACGTGCAGCAAAACAGTTCAAAGTGGCAGGTTTTTTTCAGTGCATTTTTAGCCACATTGGCTAATGGAGCAAAGCTCTCGGGATCATGAGCAAACTCACTGTTCTGCATCAAGTATCCTGTCTAGACGGTGGTCTTAGTGAAGTCAGCGGGAGGTTGGCCACTGATTTCATTGAAACCAGACATATCTCTACCAGATGACTCCCTCTTGCCAGCCCATGGCTACCACAGTTGTAAGAGGTTAAGACTCCCCTGAGGAGCAGAATGAGCCTGTTCTGGTAACGTAAGCCAACAAGGAGATTGCCTAGCAGGAGCCCCTTTGGAGGCTCAGCAGAGCTTAACAAATGCTGCGTTTTCATTTTGTTGTGGTTTCCTTCTGCAGTTCCGCTTCTCTCCTGGGTTATGACCAACCTTGGGAGCAGAAATACCCTCCCAACTCCACCCTGGTTCCCCTATTCTTACCATATACTCAAGCTGGCTACAGCAAGAAAAAAACTTGGAAATCCAAGCTAGTTTGCCTTCCCAAGAGCCCTCTTCCCAAAGCCAATGAAATCAAGGTTTGGGGAAGCCTCCAAACCTGCAGGATGTTTATGCAAACTGAAGCTTTAGCAATTTGCCCCAATAATGAGCAACTGTGCTACCCCATTCCCAAACCAGTGATGCTTTGGTGCGCTCTCTTGGTCCAGGGTCTACTTAAAAAATAGCATCCGAGCCTCACTCAGGAGTTGCAGTGAGCACACATCAGCATTACTGCTGGATTGCAACAGGGTGAGTGTTAGCCTTCAGTACAGCCATTTCAAACAGCACCCATAGCAATCCCACGTGGCATCATATATCCCAGAGACAGAGATAATGCAGGCCTAGCTTACGAAAATATTCAGCTACTAAGTCTGAGCATGAAAGCAGTCGTAAGAAGGGAAAATACTTAAGATCACGCAAGTGCTTATGCCCTGGAAGAAGAATAACCAAATCCTGTATGCACATCACTGAGAATGGTGCAGGCATCAGAAACCAGCATTCAGCTTGAAAAGGTGGGCAAAGTGGGTTTGGTTCTCCCTTTCACGAACACTTTTTTTACCATGATTCACAGTAAAGAGAAAAAAACCTGTTGCAAAGTAGAGTCTGCACTGACTGGGCAGGGGCCAAAGGATCAACGCAAGTGGGAATTTCAGCTCTTTGTCCTAGAGAGCAGCTAGAATAACAAAGCTAGAATTAGCACTGGGACATATTGGAATGTCTGTGAGATGACTCCAGGGAGAGTTTGGCCAGATCACATTACATGTGCGTAGCAAGGAAGAACCTCAGGATGTTGAGGGGGCTGAAGACCTTCTGAACAAACGCCCTGAAGCTACAAATTTTCCATGCTCCCTTCCCCAAAAGCTCCCCCTCTCCATCACCAGGTCTGACCTTCAAGTTGGGAACAGATGTTGTGGTGAGCTCCAGACTGAGCAAAAAAGCTGAACAGGAGAGAGGAGACTTCAGTTAGTTCCACCAACCTCCAGCCAAGGTCAACAGACAGTATTACTGGGCAGGAACTGTTGGTGGCTGGCAGTGATCCCTGGAGCCCCAGAAAGTGGAGATGTGCAATGAAACCAGAGCATTTCAAGGATCCAGTTGATGGTACCTGTCTTTTCCCACTGCTTCTGCCTGTGCCTTTGGAGCTGGAGGAAGACACAACCCGTCAGTCTGGAAAACACCACAGCAGCTCAGGCTAAGCCCCTCTCCCAGGACCAGCCACAGAAAGAGGGACTAGGTTAGGTCTGACCCTTGAAGGGTGTGGAGAAGAGTCCTACTATGAATCCTGCAGGTGCTCCAGCGTTCTTGCACGCCAGCCCGTGCACACCACTGAGGAAGGAGTGCAGCTGCCTGCCGGTGCCACCCAGCCGCAGACTTTGCCATGCCAAGGGACACCCACATGCACTGTGCGAACTCACACTTGGCCAGGCAAATCCTAGAGCTTCCTCCATTTCATACACTGAGCCTTTGAGATGGAGTCAAACATCCCACAATGTCGAGGGTTGGAGATCTGGTGTCCTGTGTCATCTTGTCTTCCTATGCTTTTCTTTTCACATCAGATGAACCCATGACCCACTCCTTCCCAAAGCAGTTGTGAGGCATCTGTGCTTCTGAAGGGCTTTGCAACCCTTGGGCAAAAGGGCAAAGCATAGAGAAATTGCAAGAGGCTTAGACTCAGAGGGTCATATGGTGGTTTTGAGGCTACCACACGACAAGCAAACCCAACAGCAAGTGTCCTCACCACAAGATGGGTCCAATAACCTGGAGGGTCATTTCCACCTTTGCTCCTCCTGGCCCCACTGATGTTCAGGCTGGTTTCCCACTAACCATCGCAGAAACCAGCCTTTCAGTTGGTGGCTCAAGAACACCCAGATGGAGTTTCAAGGATCTGCTGTTGTGGAGGTGTACACTGCAATTCCCCACTGTGTTAACACTCAAGAGGAATGGAAACCTGTCCCTGTGGGACACCTTCTCACCAGAGCTCCTTGCTAATCCACAGGCAGGAGAAGCAGGGGCTTGTCCAGCCTCCCCATATACCTACATCCAGCCAGCAGCAGTCAGTCAAGCCCTCCAGCATGCCAGGTTTGCTCCGTCATCTTTTTCCTAGACCTTTTTTGCAGTGGTGCCAGGAATGAGTATGTCTTGAGGGACCCAGTGAAACCTGGAGGCATACGGGTTTGTCTGACTGCTAGAGGGTGCTGGACTGCCCAGGGGCTCAATGGCCTCACAGTGCATCCGTCAGGGAATGCAGAGCTCCTTGGTGTGGAGCAGGAGCGGCAAGGAGACTTTTTCACCTTGGAGGAGGAAAGGTACACTTGCTTCACCTTCTTCACTGCATCACTTTGATCAAGAGTTGCGATCCAGAGCTGAGCAACCTCGATTGAGGCCATTCCCTGGATGACAGAGAGCCTTGCAGATGCCCATGAAGATGCTGTGCTGCTGGTGGTGGCTTTCCCTCTCTTGGGATTTGCCCAGCATCCCCCAAGCACTCAGCTGTCCTGCAGAAACCACCCCCCTATGCTATGGTGACGTAAAAAACAGATGGTTTTGGCAAGTGCCCCAGCCAAACTGCCATGAAGGATTCCCGTTCTTCAGGAATCCTCCCCACAACTGGATGCACTGCTCCCCATCACGTCCTCTCCCATGTGCTTGCAGTGTGTGGCCACATGGTGGTAACCCATCTGTCTTGCAGGTGCCTGCCCTTTGCTCAGCAGAGATGGAGCAAAATGATGGTGGGACACCTGTGTTGCTGTTGTTTGTGCTCAGATCTGGCCCAGATGGGAGCTCACCTAGCTGTTTCCAGAATTTAACACTTTCACCCATGGACTGGATGAAGTCTCCCATCACAAGCTAGGTCTGCGTTGAGGGCCTGGGGTCTTAGCCTTGGACTAAGATAGCCAAGGGGTGCCAGACTGGTGTTTTGATGACATATCCAGGGAATGGCCAAGGAGGCTGACATCTTGTCTCTTGGAGGCTCAGGCAGGGCTAATAAAATGTTTCTGCCCCATCAAACTCAACACAGAGTTTGGGTTTGTTCATAACCCAGCTGTCCCCTCCACCTTTGCTCAGCCAGCTCTGGAGCTGATGGGATTCAGTGTAATGTACTGGCTGATGTGTAATTCTCCAAGTACTACCCTCAAAATGTTGCACACGGTTAGCGTCTCTCCTGAAGCAACAAGTCATCTCTTAACTTGCTGTTGGCAAAATGCTGTGGTCATGAGAGTCTCAGGTCACTTGCCCACACCTGGGGTCCAGAGACATCAGAAAGGCTCTGGAATACCTGATACATGGGGCTGGCTGATATGATCCAAGACCTATGGGAGAGCCAGTCCAGTGGTGGTGGGAAGACCTGTGGCACCTCTAGTGGCACATCACCCACGTGCAGGCAACTGAGTCATGCTCCAGGCATATCCACATGGCCATTATATAAGCAAATAGAGGACACTGATCAGCTCCAGCAATTTCCATCCATAAGGATTTGGGCTAAGCAGGCTATCCTGCCAGGGAAGGTCTAAGCAGCCCCTCTTACCACCTGCTGTGAGTTGGGCTGCTTTGCTCCACCATCATTTCGAGGTTGGTTGCTGTCGCTATAAGATGCCAACCCCACTGAGCTAGTTGCTCTCACGTAGCCAGCACTCCTGTCTCACCCTGAGTGTGAACACCACAACCATTGCACGTTGTTGTGCTTCACGCAGTCCCACTTAGCTTCTGCCACTGTCTCGTGGCAGCCAGCTGCACTGTTACTGCTGTCACTGGCATTGTGCCGGAGGGAGATCACCTCAGGGTTTCCGCATTCAAGATAGGAATCGAATTGTTGCTCTTATGCTGCTACGTTATACGGAGGCAAGTGTACTTGGATGTAAATAACAGCCCAGCTCTGTATATACAATGATTAAATGAAGAGACAAGAAAGCTCTGTGGCTTCTATATTGCTGAGTGGGACTGACAGTAGCAGCTGATGCTGCATTTGAGCACTGAGCGCTATGCGGAGGGTGCTCAGCACCCCCTGAGCTTTTGCTGGCTGCAGCAGGAATGGGGGGGCTCAGCTCCTCCCAGCAAGGCAATTCACTTGGGATTGGCTCCGACAGAGCAGCCTGGTGTCACTCTGTCCTGCTTTGATGCTTGCTGTCATCCTGAGCCAGGATTTGCAATTGTCTCCTGGTTAAGGTTGAAGTCCGCTCTGCCCATCCTCACCCTCATGTCACACCAAAACCCCCTGCAGACAGTGGCTCCCAGCGGTGTCCCCTTTGAGCCCTGCTGCCCATGAGCTCTGCCCATGGAAAGGACCAACCCACCCCACTCCTGCCCTTTGCAGTGGCACTTTATAGCTTGCTCAAGATGGCGAGCCCATGAGCAACATGACCAAAGATCTCTGGAGGGCATTGGGCTGCACGCTGGGAGCTGCCTCCTGGCTTTCCAGGGGAGGGATTAGGCTGGTGTGAGCTGGAAAAGGGGAATGAGAGCTGGCAGGGGATAGGAGAGGGCTTGGATTTCCCTGTGTCCCACCTGGGAATGTTTGCAGGTCCGTGAGGGGCCCTTCCTGTGCTAGATAGGACAGGACAGAAAGGAGGTCCTGGGTGACCTGATTGTCCCCAGTTGGTTACACCAGTATCCTCCATGGCTGTGCCAGCTAGCTCCACGCATTGCCCAGAGAGAGTGTGGACCAGGATCTGTTCCCAGGAGGCAGGATTGATGCAATTCCCCTTTATTCTTGAGGATAAGAGAGGATGCATGCCAAGCCATTACACTTGTCTTCAGGGCGACAGGTCTCCTCTAGTTTAGCAGACGTTGCTACAGGGTCCAGTCAAAGGCTGGTGTGAATTGGCCAGAAAATGTGTATCCTGAGAGCTGTGGTCCTGCTGGCTGCCCCTTGGTGTCCTCTCCCCAACTCATCCCAGGGCATCCTCAGCACCCTCCTCACCAGGGAACCATCTTCCGAGGTGAGGGCACCGTGGTCTCTGCTTCTCCTGCTTGGGGTGCTAAAGGCATCTCTACCCACCCAAGCTCCACAAAGGCTCCTGATCCTGGTCCCAGCCTTGGCAAGTGGAGCATGGGCCAGTGGGAGGTCTTTGCTCCTCCACCCACAGTGCTCCTGTGGATGGGTGCTCAGGTGGCTCTGCACCTTGGGCACATGCCTCTTTACCGTGCCTCTGCTCCCCAGCTGTGCTAAGCCTTCTACACTCTGTTCCTGCTAAGACCACGAAAGCCTGCTGACATGCAGTGACAGCCCTCAGTTCTGTCCTGGATGGGACCAGGTCCAACTTGCCATTATTTTAACGCAACCCTTCACCCTAAGCCTTGAAAGCCACTTTATAGAGTTTCTTTTCATCAAGACCCTTTGCTGAGGATCTGCTCATCAAGTTGCCTGTGCCCTCCTACTCCTCTGCCCCAGCTCTCCAGACTCTCCTGACTCCTTTTCGATCACCACCATTCCCATTGTCCCAGGAGCAGTCAGTGTTTCTCCCAGAACTCTCCCAGATAGGTCTCAACAAGCCGGAGCTGAAGCCCAAAGCCCCTGCTGAGAGCAGCATGTCCCAACCCTGCCCTCAGAGGAGCTGTCTAGACTACTGATCCTCACCTCTTCTCTCTTTCATTCCTGCAACAGGCAGATTGGCACTGCTTTACATCCAATCACTCGAGATCATTACATGGGGCTTCACACCATCACAACACCACACCCAGCCAGCTCTGGGGCTTCCCTCTTCCTTCCACCTTCTGAAAAGACAGGGGTGTGAGGGGTGTATGAGTATCCCTGGTCTGTAGGGGCACGCAGCACCCATGCTGCCTGGTCCTCAGTCTATCGAGCAGTTGAGATCACATCCAACTGTTTGCAGATGTTGGCTTCCCAATAGGATGTTCCATGCTGGCAACTGCCAGCAACACCAGAAACGGGCTTCTGCATTTTCAGGATAAGCCTCCTCCTTGGTTCTCCCAATGAAGGGGATCACATCAGGTCTAGAGCCTGGGACAAGCTCTGACATACAGGGTTGTGTTTTCACAGCTCTTTTACAGATCTGTTTTCTCAGGCAGAAAGTCTCTGCTTTCTGTCACAAAGCAATAGGTTTTTCTAGAGTGATTTAAAAGGGACTATTCCCAACTCTGATAACTGCAGGCAAACCAATGTTTCCTTGAATACCTTCACAGCTCCAGCCCTGGGCTCTCCTCCTTTGGAAAGGGATGCAAGGTCCAGTATGACTTCAAATAATCACCAATGGTTTGAGCTTGGTGGTGCCCATTCATCCGGAGAGCCGAAAGCTGTCCATATCCAGTCTGGGTCCCCAGGAGGTGTGGTCCATCCCCCTCTGGTGCCCATCCCATGACCCTTACTGGGTCCCTGCAGCAGGTCTTCTCCATTAGCTCACCCATGTGGGAGCCACTGGGCTCCCCGGGGCATCTGAGCTCACAGAGCCACGTTCTGTGACAGCCAGACACTAATAGGAGACCATGGCACTGGCTCTGCCATTCCTGAAGAGCCAGGCTGTCCTAGGAGCTCTCTCAGAGGAGAAGGTCTCCTTTGCCACATGGGTGGCATGTGGGTTCCCTTCCAGTGGCTGAAGAGAGCAAAACACGCGCAGGCAGTGCTCCACCACCGGTGCAATAGTGTTCCACCACCGGTGTAAAAAAATGCTGCACAACCGGCCAATGTGTCTATGCAGTCCCTTTCCACGCAGCGGTGTCCCCGCAGAGCCCAGCCCAGGGCTGGAGCTCCTCCAAGGTGTCTTCGTTTGCACTCACTCGGACCTGGAAAACGCTGTGAGCCGAGAGGAATCCCTCTTGGTCTTTGCCTTGCACCAGGCAGTACGCTTGTGAGGGTTTCCTCATCCTAAATCGATGCACGTTGCTTCGTCGCCTGTCTTCTGCGTCTGTTCTCCAGCAGATCAATAGGTATCCCCCCAAAACCCAGCTCCCCGATGGGAGAACGTCAGGTTGGGCCAGCCGGCACCCCCGAGCAAGCCTGCTGTCTGATTTCACCAGCAATAAAAGCCCTGCGGAGGAGCAGCCAGAGCTCTCTGCTGCCGCTCCGCCGCCGGGTGAGCTGCAGGCCGTGTCTGTGTGTAGGACCTCTGCATTAGACCCTTTGTCCAACGTTTTGGACCTACCCGACTGTAAATTCAATCCCAGCCTTGTGCTTACTTTCATCTTGTCTGTTTCTTGACGCCTCGGTCTCTCTCTGCTCTTACTGTGAATTCAAACCAGAAGTGTTCTGAACTCGACTCCGTTACTGTTTTGTTTCTGCGTTGACTGTTGCTGGTTCTCTGAACTGCGTTTAATGAGACTTTGCAAAAAAAAAAAATTTAAAAAAAAATTAAAAATTATATATATATATATACACACTTAAAAAATAAAATATTTAAAAAATAACTCCATAAATTTGAGTGTCTCTCCCGTCCACCGGTCACTTCCAAACACCATTGTCTTGACCTTGCCTCTGGTCGGTGTATTTAAAGACAAGGGGTTGAAAAAGAAAGAGATAAAACGCAGCATTCTGGGATTTTTGTACAGCAAAGGTGTATCTGTTTCGGAAATTCTCGTTAAAACTATACCACACTTCCCAATCTACTGCTAGTCTGTTGTATGTTTCCATTGGGTTATCAAGATGTGAAGACCTACTGCCTTTGCGATTTTCTACAGTGAATATATATATATCTGTACAGAGGTATGTATATATATAAATATATATGAAGATCTATATGTATACGTATCTCTCGCTCTCCTATCTCCACCTGACTGTGAAGGATTTTTATTGGGCAAAATAAAATGGAGAAGGGCCCCATTTTAAAAACGTGACTGTGTGGCTTGTCTGATTGTGTTGCGGGTGGGAGAAGTGGCAAGACCAGTGGGGGATTTTGGGAGGGACCCGCAGCCGGGCTGGGGAACTGTAGGGAAAACTTCACCTCGGACATACCAGCATCCTCTCATCAGGAGCTTTCTCATAGCTCCCTTCCCGGAGGATGGAGAGCAGCCTGGTGTAGAGCAGGAGGGGAGAGGTGGAGGCTGCCAGGAGCAGAGTGGGACGTCATGCATATCCATGTCCAGATGGGATGTTCCCCAGTCCTGCTTTCTCAGGGCACAAGGGCTGCTCGGCTTTTCAAGCACTTGAGAACAAGCATCACAAGGCCATGGCAGTGGCCGCAGGGCTGAACAAGACATCTGTGTTTGAGGTCTCACCCCAGTCAGTACCTCAGATCCCCATGGAATTGTCTGGAGCCACTGGGAATGTCCCAGGGCTGACTGAGAATGACACAGGCTTTCCATCGGTTCCACAGCCAACGTCCAAGACCTCCCAACATTCATGTAAAGTGACTGAATTGCTCCCAAGCCTACCACCACTGGCTCCCAAGCCAAGCTCAGACCTGAGGGATTTCCAGGTGAGGACACACTGGGGAAGACAAGACCCAGGTGGAAATGCCAGACATGGCACTGGAGCCAGCTGTAGTGGCATAAGCTAATTCCCTTTCCCTCCCGTGCCAAGACCTCACTCGCAGCAGCCACATCTCCCCACTGCAGCATCTCGCTGTGGTATCCCTGGCCCTGGGGCTCAGAGGCTGCCACCCCCCAGAGAAACCTCTGCTGTGCTGGGGCTGTGAGCTCGGGAAGGCAGGCGGTTTGAGGGAGATGCTGTCTGGGCTGCAGTGAACGGGGCAGGGAAGCGTGGGATGTCCACAAATGGGCAGCCTGATGCCGGGTTGGAGAATGGGGCTGCTTCCCTGGCACGAGTCCTTCATGCAGCTGAAGGAGCATAAAACACAAGCAGCCGAAACGCCATCAAATTCGTGTTGGACCCCTGGATGGTTGGGGTAGGGAGAAGGATGTTAGCAGGGAGGCGGTTTTGGAAGCTGACCCCAGGCTGTTTTGCCTTCCCTCCCAACTAGGGAGTTAACCCGATATCCAAAATCTCCTGTCAGTTTGCAGGTTTTCACTCAAATGAATCCCGCCCCAGCTGCTTTGTCAGCATCACATTAAAGCAACATTCAGATCAGCATTATTTTTCTAAAAAACCCAACAAACCCAGCACTTTTTCCAACACCAGCTTTGCTAGAGAGTTCTCCAGCTCTCCTGTGACAAAGCTGCTGCCTCCCAGGGGAAAACAAGCATGTCAGGGATTTGATGATTTCCCTCAGACCAGGTTTAAGGTCCAAGGTACCATCAGCAACACAAAGCTTTTATTACAGTTCACCACAACCAGCGTGGCTCTCCTCCAACTCCATTTGGTCTCCTGAAGATGCAACTTCCTCAGTTGCCAGAGAATAAAAGGCTGATGTGAAGGAAGAGATGAAAATTAAATTCACCTGGCAGAAAGATTAGGAAGGCATGCAAGTGCTTAGTAAGTCTGTGCGCCAGGCTCTCCTTAATGCACTTCCGTGTTCAAGGCCTTATTTAATTACTGTTTGCCAGTGTTGAAAGCCCGCAGTGGACAGGAGAGAGGGGTCTGGCCACAGCGGAGCAGTGACTACTTGAAATACTCAAAAAGCCCGTCCAGACACGGCCCTGGCCAACTGGCTCTTGGTGGCCCTGCCTGAGCAGGGGGTTGAACCAGGTGACCTCCAGAGATCCCTTCCCACCTCCACCACTCCGGTTCTGTTGGTAAGGCTGCGACAAAAGGCAACCAACCGAGACGTGTGCCTCCACCGCACCCCATTCACCACCCCAACCCACGTAGGTGTGGGGCAGCCTCCCAGGGGCTGCGCTCTGGCCACCGGCCGGGACCCTCTCATCACCCCCCCACGCCCCAGGGCCGGACCCTGCCCCGCTGTCCACAACCAGCGGCCACCCCGCGTGAGGGATGGCCATCCCAGCACCTCCAGCCCCCCCCCCAGACCTCAGTGCCTGGCATATCCCTGCAGGGAACAAGGGAGCTGTGGGCATCTCCTTCCTCTTCAACGGGACCTCCTTCGGCTTCGTCAACTGCCACCTGGCCTCTGGCAGTGAGAAGACCCACAGGTGATGGAGAGGCTCAGTGGGGACGGGGCTGCCCCAGGGCAGACGGGTGTCTGCGAGGGCTGGAGGATCCCTTGGGGGCTGTGGCACTGTCCCTGTCCCCACCTGGCAGGGGCAGGATGAGGATGAGGTGTCCCGGGGGGGGGTGGCTCACATGGTGCTGTCGTCTTCCCTGCAGGCGTAACCAGAACTACAGTGACATCCTGCGTTCCCTGGTCCTGGGCGACAAGCGGCTCGGGGCCTTCGACCTCACCCTGCGCTTCACTCACCTCTTCTGGTTTGGGGACCTCAACTACCGCCTGGACATGGATGTGCAGGTGGGATTCCGCAGGCACCGCGGCTGCGGACGGCGGCACGCTGGCACCAGCGCCGGTGCAGCCGCAGGGGGGAAAGAAGCCGGAGCTCACTGCGATTTCCTCCTCCGGCACAGGATATCCTTGCCCATATAACCAAGAAGGAGTTTGAAGCCCTCCTGGCTGTCGACCAGCTCAACCTGGAGCGGGAGAAGAACAAGGTGTTCCTGCGATTCTGTGAGTACAGGGACAAAAGCACTGCTCCCTCCACCAAGACGGCGGCACCCAGGGTCCCCGCAGACCCTCCCCCTGTGCCAGCTCCAGCACACGAGGTGCCAAAAGCCTGGGGGATCCTGACACGCACCATGCAAGCCCCGTCCCCGGGGCAGGTCCCTGGGCTCTGCATCCCAAGAGCGTGGAAGCACGGGGACAGTCAGAGGTGGCCACGGGTGCCAGCCATCCGTGTGAGCCCTGGATGGGGACCGTGACACCCCGTGGGGCCTCTTCCCAGCTGGTTGCAGCTGTGGGGACAGGCAGGGATGCTGGTCCCTATGCCACCTCCATGTCTCGGTTCCCAGGTGAGGGTGACATCTCCTTCCCGCCCACGTACCGGTACGAGCGGGGCTCCCGGGACAGCTACATGTGGCAGAAGTTCAAGCCCACGGGGGTGAGTTCTCAGAGCCTCCAGATGAGCTGCAGGACATTGCCGGGGGACGGGGACAGCAGGCTCGGATGGTGCCAGGGGAGGGCTGCGTGGTGATGCTTCGCCAGACTGTTCCCTCCCGAAAGCGGGTCCGGGTGGGAGGGAGCTCACATTTTGGGGTGCTGGGTTGCTTTTCTGGGCTAAGGGGGGGGGGGGGGCAGACCCCAGGGGTCACTGAAGTCAGCTGCTTTCCCCATTTTTAGATGAGGATCAATGTCCCCTCGTGGTGCGACCGCATCCTGTGGAAGTCGCACCCAGAGACCCACGTAGTCTGTAACTCCTACGGTGAGCGAGACCCCCGGGCTGGGGGGAGCCCATGGGGGGAGCTCAGGGTGGCCAGCGCTGTCTGGGACCCTGGGGCTCGGGGACCATCACCCAGCTGCCCCCTCCCACCATCCAGGTTGCACCGACGACATCGTGACCAGCGACCACTCGCCCGTCTTCGCCACCTTTGAGGTGGGAGTAACGTCGCAGTTTGTGCCCAAGAAAGGTAAGAGGTTGGGGCTGTCACCTCCCTCTGCCCAGTTTGGGGTGAGCCCTGGACACGGGTGCTCAGCCGGCACATGCCGACCTGCCGGTACTTGCCTGCAGCTCCCGGATCCGGCCCCGAGCCCCTGGCCTGCATCGAGTGGGAGAGCATCGAGGTGATCGTGAAAACTGCCAGCCGCAGCAAGTGCTACATTGAGTTTCACTCCTACTGCCTGGAGGGTGAGGTGGTCCTGGGGGGTCTGGGGGGCTGGGGCGCACTGCGGGGGCGAGCTGACCCTGGCTGGAGCTGTGGCCCCCCTGTCCCCCGGCAGAGGCTCAACGGAGCGGGGAGAACACTTCCCAGAGCTGCGATATCCCAGGTTTCCTCAAGTTGGGCTGGTCCGCAAAGCATCTGCCCGTGGTACGCACCGGGGAGGGGGGAGCAGAGGCTGGCCGCCTCCAAGCCCCGAGCATCCTCCTCCCTCCTCTTCCCCATCCCTCCCACTGGCTCCGTACCCTGAGCCCCAAGGGGTGCCGGGGGGCTGTCATTGTCCCCTCCAGGACAAAGCCCCCCCTGAGCATCCCTCCCTCCACATGCAGCTGAACCCCATCCTGCCGGACCTGGAGTACCTGGGGGACCAGCACCTCCTCCTCAGCATCAAGGGTGTGGAGAGCTGCGAGTCCTACGGTGCGTGCGGGATGGGGGCCACCATGGTGGTATGTGGGGTGTAAGGTTTTGCAGGTGAAGCTTGGCAGAAGAAACCCTGGTACCCACCCTGCTCCGGGGTGCTGCTGCATACGGGGGGGCTCACCTGCCCCCCCTCCAAGCTTCCTAGGGTGGGGTGGGGGGGCTAACGCCAGCGTG